>CM074933.1:19647003-19657733 GCA_037576815.1 Pangasius larnaudii
GCTGCCAATGGAACTGGTTCTCTTGTATTTATTGATGATGTGACTGCTGACAAAAGCAGCAGGATGAATTCTGAAGTTAGTTGACATGACTGATTTCATTCATTTTGAACCTAGTCTTACAAGGAAAATGTTTTGGCTTGTACATATTCCAAATCTTTCCACTAAACTGTCTGTATTGCTTATTTCCTATACTGGATGCCATTTTTTCTCACATAAGTCTTACTACAAACAAAATTGTCAAAGCAGTTGTTGAGCAGAAATACAAGTGCAGAAAGATGTTACCACGTTGACTTCTGGATCTGTGCAAAATCCATGCACTACCAAATTGAACAGTGATTTGTGCTAGGTCAAAATAGAAGAGATTCCAGTGGATGTCTTTCCCAATCCTCTTCTCAGTACTCCATAGCCAACTGTCTCTGCAGTATTCAAAGTTTCCAGAAGAAAGGTGCTGGCTTGAGTGACTATTTTAATCCTACAGATGGAATTTTTTGGGGAACAGTGTAGATTTGCAAAAATATTTGAGGCCAAATTCAAAATACATCTCAGTTATGCAGACAAGACAACAATAAATGAATTGGAAAAAAATATTATTAAAATATGGATTACTGTTTCTGTCTCTACAGTGTAGCTCACAGCAATGAAGTGAGCAGTATGTGATAATACAGACACTACCATTTATCAATAATATAATATATCACTATCATTCATTTTAACTCTAGCAGATATCTAACAACCTTAACACTACCAATCGGGATTCCACGAACATGGACCTGTAGTACTACAATAGCTTCAATATTGAGTAAAAAAAGGGACATTATTACGTAAAAAAAATGGGCATGCATTAATAGACAATAATACAGAAAATAACAGATGATTAATTGAACCTGTGTCCACCTGTCTTGGGAAAATGAATGCATCTCTAACATCTATCAACAAATATATGTTATCTAACCCTAACCCATACATTTTTTACTTACATTTATTCAATTCATAAGGTATATTTCAATGATTTCCCAGCTTTAGAATTTACTCAGTATTTTTAAGTGTAAAAATGTTTTACCAAAAAAATTGAGAACATGATAGTTTAAGTTTTTTGAGTGCAGATGTAGAACAATATCTCTTAAGATTTTGTGAGACTTTACAACCTGTATATAAACCAGTGGATCAGTTCGGCTTCTGATATGGAGTCAAAACTAAGGAAAAACCAAGACATAATGTTAATCATCAAGCCAAGGACTGTGACAAGACTCTCATACTCACAGACATTAAAGATGTTAAAATAAAAGATATTAAATACAAATGATGTGAAAGAACTTCTCCTTCTAACATGGACAATGCAAAAAAGACTAAAGAATGACTTTTCAGTCAATTTCTTCTCATGTTTCTTTAATATAAAGAAAAATGTAAAATATTACATCCATAAATGTTTGAAAGATTCAATCAGGAAAAAACAGGAAAGAAAATGTCTTATTAGAAAAGAAATGCAACATAATATGCGCACAAGAATTAAGACTGATGAGTAAAACACATCTGGACAACGAAATCAAATGAATTAAGGACTTACAAGTTTTAACGAGTTCAAGTAATCAAACGCTTGTCTTTAAAAAACAGATAGCATCTTATCCTAGAAGAAAATGTAATCAACTCATCTCACATGTAGAGCTTCAAACGAAACAGACAAGGAACATCTATATAAAATGAAACCTGAGATGACTCAAATAAATGAATGTCCAGTTAGCAGGACTCGATACATACAGGAATACATATAGGAAATATTACTGTGTTTATAAAATCCAAAGAAAATTTAGACATTCTATTTGAGCATTTTAAATTGACTAAGCAGATTTTTATTAACAAATATAAATATCTAACTATTGATTGGATTAAAGAACAAATAAAAACATATTATTCATTAATAATCTATCAATTTATGGGAAAGCAGTAGGATTTAGAAACTTGGCAAATGAGTAAAATGTGGAGTGTGTAAAAAAAACTGTCTGAAAATACCAGAGACACATCCTGTTGTGAAGTGAAAAGAAAGGCTGAAACGGAGTAGTTTTTTTTTTTTTTAAGACAACTGTGTGCCTAATCCCAGGGTGTGAGGTGGACCAAACACCTGAACACATTCTTTTGGATTGTTACTACTCAAGAGAGGTGTGGGATAAAATGAAAGGAATAGGTTTTAGGATAGAAATAAACATGATCTTAGTTTTTTATGGTACTTTTATGGTAGAGAAAGTAACTAAAAGTGAGCATGACTTCTTGTGGTTCATAATCTGTACAGTAGAACATTACTTAGTCCTACTACTTAGTATGCAGAGATTTTTGTTTAGTGTACTCTGTTCAAATAATTTTAGGGATTGCTACCGTTTAATTTTTTAAATCCTGTGTTAATGCTTTATTGCTTCTCTAGCAAGAAAAATTTTGCTGTAAGAAATGAATTACAGACTAATGTCTATAAATATGGAGGTACTTAGCCCACCGTCTTCATGTGTAGATAATTTTACTAAATGTGCTGTGTTTATACAATATTAGAATGTGGTGATGGATTTGGAGAAGATTAGTTTTAAATTATATTACTGAAATTTTATTTCTTTTTATTTATGGGATATATAAGTATGCTATAAAGAAATAATATTTTAAACATGTAACTGAGGATGCATGTAAAGGCCTAGGCCAATGAAAACATGGGTCCTAAATTATTAAATATGTCATTAAACATGGTTTTCAGTCAGTCTTGACAACTGGGTAAGCCATCCTTCTTCAGAATATGATTGAAACATTTTTCCTTTACACCTTGAGGATTTGAGAAATGTATCATGTGTTGTGGTATTTTAATTTTATTTTATTATTGCAAGAAAACTGTCCCAAAATAACTGAATTCCACTCTATTTCTTTAAGTAAATATCGCATACAGTGTTATTCACATTACAGTTTGGACAATTAAGATGACATTACAAAAAATATGGTAATAATGATGATATCCTTTATATGTTTTGTGCACAGTAAATGGGCACAATGGCAGTACCTTAACAGTTGCTCTATAGTTCCAAATACAATGTAGTGTTCTAGATATTGGTCAAAATACCTACAACATGACTATGGTAATGCAAGTCAAGTTGAGTTAGATATGATTCCTTAAGTCTGAATAAATTTTACACATCTTTCTTAGTGTAGCTAATACAGGAAAATGTAGACTATTATTATTTATTGAGCAGTGTGATGTTAGTTAAACATGTGATTGCATAGACAGGGTGTCATGATTAATACAGGAGCTGTGAAAAGAGTATAGAGCTTTTTACAGTAGAGATTGTTTCAGAGCAGCTTTACAGACATCAGAGCTTTGGAGCCCAGTGAGTGAAACGAGGACCACAGTGGAACTCCTGCAGATGGAGCTCAGGAAAAAAAAGGAGACACTCAGAAGAGGGAAATATCCTGCACATTATTCACTTATTCTCACATCACATTATCTATAGATTCTACTGCATCAGGACAGAATGGCCAATTAATGCTTATGATAAGGAAAACAATAAGAATGTCTGTTTACACTAGTTATACTAGATTACAGATCTTAAAAATGTTATTTGAAATAAGTAAAGATTTGGGTGAATATTTACACAAGACATTTTGAGTAAGACTTTCATTACATGTTAGCTACATTAGCATCTGCAAAACTAAAATTAAACACTCAAAAACATCTGAGCTTAGACTACATTTGATGTAAAGAGACACTGTAGACAGCTTACTGAAAAACTTAACTGAAAGAGAAACTTATTGTAAATTATTGTCCCTCTTTACTATGCCTTTACTATTGAACTAGATCCCAATAAATTTCCTAGAGTCAGGGAGGAAAATATTTGAGGAATTGTATTTCCTTAATATAATTAACTATTATTTTGGACTATTTATACTTCATTTGAGTATAAATATTTTACAAGAATAAATGCTCCTTATAATTTTATTTAGACTTTCAAAGTACCCATTACAAATTTCAAAAGTCTCTTCTTCTCTCAATCATTTCAGTTTGGCATCCAATCAAATGTTCATCAATGTGGAAAAAACTATCAGGAATCTTGTCCTGTTATTTGCAGAGACTTTCTCATGCCAAACAATATATTTAGTGTCATAATTTTGGCTGGGTACTTCCACCTTTACTTAATTAAGATATTGCCACATTATCTATACTTTCACTTTATTATAATTTCTCAGCACTTTTTCCATCCCTGCCAAGAGTGAACATACTAATCACTCTAAAATGGCTATTTTCAATTTGAGACTTAGACTTAGATTTCTTCTTTTTCTGTAGTAGTCACTTTTTCTTGTAAATCACCTTTCCATCTGGTTGCTCTCTCCATTTCACTGTGATGTTCTTTGCCATCCCATGATCCTTCAGTTTCTGCTTGAACTGAAGAACATAATACTTTTATTACGAATTAATGTAGGACAGAGACATTATTTTCCTGTGGAACCTGTAAAAATGCTACAGAAACTGAACCCAACAGTGAGATTCTGATTACAGTACAGTGTGTAAGTGTCAGAGCTTGATGCAGACTCAGGTCCTGGCTGCAGTAATGAGGACAGTTATATGTACAGTATAAGTGGAGACCCACCTGCTCCAAGATGGTCACCTGTACTACAGGATCATTCACATCCTGATTGGACCGGACCTTCACTCTAATAATTTGTTGTTTTCCCATTTTCCCGTCTGTAGACATGCAGACACATACAAATACAAACATGAACACTCAATAGACATTCTAAAAGCAGTTTAAATTTTAAAACTTCAACTCACCTGAGTAACAGAAGAAAGGCATTACGTCTGAGCACTGTGCATCAGCAGCCTCACTGTTATTTATATAGCCACAATCTTCATTCCCCAGGGCATTATCAGGTTCTCCAGACATCCAGCTGATGGTAGTGAAGTTGGTTTGGTCTATCCACTTCCAGGAGTCTCTGAACAGACCAAACCAAGTCCAGCTAGGGATCACTCCTGCTATAACGGAGTTTTCTGTTGCATCTCTAGCACTGGCCAGATCAGTGTGAAACTGTCTGCAGTAACTCTGTGCTTCATACCATGTCTTACTATTAGAGATGTAAATATACCTCTGATCACCAGTTTTAGTGTCTGTGAGAATGAAAAATAAATGGTAATTTAAGGTGTTTTTAAGTTAATTATAAGTTAAACATATTGTCTCTTAGAAGATAAAGAGAAACAGGTTACAATATAAATCTAAGATCTATAAGCACTCTAAATGTTAAAGTTCATAAAGATCAGGTGTTTTGTCTGTTGTCTCTATTAAGATAAACTGAGATAATACAGTTGACATTGTTTTAATAAGACAACCTTCCCTACCTATATTAAACATATGCTGTTCCTTACCATCAAAGCACACAAAAGGGTATGCAATGGTACATAACAGATCCCACCAACCCCATGGACTTGTCAAAATACACTGTTCATCTCCATACTGGTTGTCGGGCTGTCCTGAATACCACGGTCTCATACTTCCCAGTGGCTCATCTCCTAAGGACCAGCGCCAGCTGTTGATGTCATTGTACAGTCCAATCCAAGCACTGGAACTGAATAGTTTTCTCTGTGCTTCATTCTGAAGTTGGATCATGTCCTCGTTACTTTCGATGACAGCCAGGTCAGTGTGTTCGGCTCTGCAGTAAGCCTGAGCATCACTCCATGTTTTCCCCTGCTGGATCAGATAGTACTTACGAGGAACAGACAGGATGAGTGGAACAACTCCTGTGGATAAGACTTTTAAACATTTTATGCAATATTAGCTCTGTGTAAGATTTTTTTCCTTAATTTAATTAAATTAATTAATTTTCCCTTAATATTCCTTACTTTAATTTAATAATTTCATATTGAAGTTTTCAGTATGAAAGATTATTTTTCTCTGTTTTTTTGAGTGCAAAACATGAAATGCTGAATTTAATTTCTGTTTATAAAAAATACATAAACTCAATATTTCTTTAACTATTTATCTTTAGTCCTATTTCTCCTAAATATTATAATTCCTGTTGCTGGATTTGTCCTGTATCAGACAGTTGGGCTACCAGTTTAGGAAGATGAAGGTTACACAGTGCCTCCTTTCTGTAAATTAGGTGAAGCCATAATTTTAAATCACCAGAAACAATAAGCAGCTCAACTAAAACCTAAAGCATGCACATACAGATCCACTTCTCTCACCTGTGAAAAACAGGAGTATGAACAGATGCTGCTCCATCACTGATGTGTTGCTGGGAAACTCACTAAGAAATAAGAAATGTGATTAAAATCCCTCAGCAGTCCTGATCACAGGTAAAACTGCAAGTATCTCATCACTACATAAGACATGATATTTGGGGAGTTGTAATCAATAATGTAATTAGTGAATGTATATCATTCCTCAAGCGGTGTTGTGTAGAACGGGATTCAGTCACTGTTTTTGTTGGTAATAACAGCAAAATGACACATTACTTTTTGTAACAGGGAATCAGAGCATGAGCGCTTGAGAAGAGAGAACAAATGATGAAGTGTGTGAAGGTGAGTCGCATCTAGATCATGAATCCTCTCATTATCAGATAAAAAAGGCCATAATAATACCAGTCCTAACATTAGCATAAAGTATCAGAGATATAATCCTGAGTGGCTGAGGCATTTGACTGGGATAATTTATAAACACTGTTTTACTTTTTACAAATAATACTATAAACTCTCAGTTCTGCTTTTATTTTAATTTGTGCTACAACACTTAGGATTATTTATTTATTTATTTATCTTTTTTTTTTTTTTTTTTTTTTTTTTTTTACAAAAGGCCTGTGTAAATACATGAAGTAAAGAAGTTTTTATAAAAGGAGTAAAGTTTATTTACTTTAAAGGTTTTAATAAATAAATCATAATTTAAAATAAGTGTATTTTTAAATATCTATAAATTAAATAAAATGCCTTACCTGCACATCATGTAGCATATTTAACATTTTAGCATTTAATATTAACATTATTACAGTTCATTAAGCAATTACAATATTTAAATTTAAATTTGTATTTCTAAACATCACAGATGTTCAGGACTGGGTACAGATTTTCCTAATAAAAGCACTACTTTTTTTGTAACATGAGGTATACAACAACAACAACCGCAACAAAATCATAAATGCCAAACTAATAATGAACTATTTATTAAAGTAATCACTGGAAAATGCATTAGTGAATAAGAAAGTTCAGCTTAACACCTGTCTGTGTCCTGTGTGAAGTGGTCAGATGCTCACAGCTGCTAATTTAAGATTATTAAGACTATTTAATACTCACAGGTCAGCCAGAAGAAAATATATATTCTTACATCAGGCTTAAACTCAGCAATAATGTTCCAGTGAATAACATTAAATATTTGATACATTAGACATTTTTCATAAATTGTAGTAAATCTCATAGATTTATAGTCAATGCACTACTGATTGTTCACTGGTTATTTAATGTGATTTATCATACATACCCCATTTTTACCCTCAAAAAATTTAATATATAAAGCACTTTAAGATTTTAAACTCAGATTTAAAAAGTGCTGTGTAAATAAAGATATCACACAGCAGTAGACTATCTAATATAACTGCATGAGTGCTTCTGATTCTTATGCTATAACCTTTGGTTCTAAAACATCTCTGCACAGCCCTGCTCTGAAGAACACAAAAATACTAAAAATTAGAAATTACCTCACATGTTAAGCTCTGTAAAACATTCCCCATCTAGTGGTAGGAAATAACTGAAGCATTCAGTAGAAACATACCTGAAATGTGAAGGTAACTTTAGCTTTTTTTTTTTTTTTTTAACGTCTCAGTGTCTTTCGGAGACGCTCTGCGATATCTGATAAATCAGCGTTGCCATTTATCCTTTTAGACTTGATGACTTAATGCAAACCAGCACCTCCTCTTTCTCTACTTTACAAAACAGATTGGATGGAAATCTGAGATGGATGGGGCACTACTTTAAAAAAAGGAGAACCGGAGATCAAGTTCTCTTTAGTGTATATAATTTAAAGGATTCGGTTCAGTTTTGATTGTTAGACTGCACAAAGATGAGCTCATCATACTGATCTGTAACCATGGATACGGCCTCATCGGGACAGGTCTAGGAATCTGCAACACTGCTGACAGATTTATAAAAAATGACAGGGTCAGGACTGACACAAATGCAACACAGAGTAGGGTTAAAGGCTTTATGTCATGAATTTACATTAATTAGCCCATCATATTGAATTTGGGATAAAAATCAATACAGTATATAGAAAAAATAAAAACTGTGATTGCCTAAGTATTGCACCCAAAAATTCCAAGAAACTTGAGATGATCGATTTTTTGTAGTTTTTGGCTTTGTAGGTAAGCATCAGTGTTTTAAATCTCAGAGCTCAGTGCTGTAGTGTTTTATGTTGAGGGAGAATCACTAGGCCATGCTAGAATATAAGAATACACTCACCACTGCCATGAAGAAATCATAGGAGTCTATCACCAGCTTTGGTACAAGGTGAGTAGAGTAAAAGGAGCAGAGTGACATGATGTGAAAGTATTTATAACAAATACTGTGTCACAGCCACCGTGTGACTTTGATGAAAGTATCACCATGGTGTGGACACACACACACAAACACACACACACACGTGGCTCACAGAACCAAAGGTAATAATATTTCAAACTTTTATTTGATGTTAATGTTTTTTTTTTTTTTTTTTTAAAGTGTTCTTAGATGCGTCTTAGCATAAGCTGCAATGATGTGGGATTACATGTGCTGGTAATAAATTTTTTTCAGTGTTTCTACTACTTATGCTCACATGGCTCATTTACTGTATATTCACCGACATAACTTAATGAAGTTAATGGGAGAAGCCACAAAATACATGTTTATAAACAGAAATTTCCCATTTGTACAGAGAATAAAGAGCCGTTGACCAGCTACAGAAGTTTGGTGTCCATTTGTCCTTCACACACAACACAGAGTTGACGTCCCATCACCTGGGACCCGTTACAATGCTGCCGTGACCTTTTAAGCATCCATTTGAAGATTGACATCTGTTCTTCCGCTGTGAGAAGCTACAGTGACTTGTTTTAGGTATTTTTCAAGGACTAAAGAACTGATCTATATGCAGTAAAGTATTTTTTGGAAAAACACACACCCAGATTTTCAACCAATTTATCTGCTGATTGATTATTGTTATTAGCTTATGCTGCTTTTACAAAATTTTTGTTTGTTTATTTTTCTAAAGTTGAAGTTAAATGAATGATACAATACATGGATGAGAATGTTAGTAGCTTTGTTCAGAACACCTTCAGAACTTAGAACATCAGGGCCTACTAGCAGGGCATTTGATACACCTGTTCTGAATTCCACAAAGTATGTAGACCATACCATGGCAAATCCAGTCAACCAAAACCCAGCTTTGGATTCACTCATCAATGAAATAAGTGAAAAATTGGGCTGGTCCATTACTGCTCAGCTACAGTCTGATAGTAGTACGTGACAGTAATTCTGAACAGCAAACTGAGATGACACTGTCTTATGTCAACCTAGTGATGTAATCAGATGTAAAAGAGCCACCAATATTCGGGGGCGACGGCTCAGACAAACTCACTGTACAAGAGTGGGAAAATCTCATGTCTCTATATCTGAGAATACCTGCTATTCCGATTCATGAGCAGTCAAGAAATTCGGGATAGGCTTATGGGAAAAGCAGGTGATGCAGTGAGAATTAAATTGCATCATCACACATCTGTTAACGATACCAAAAATCCACACTTGATTTTTGAAATTTTAAAACAGCATTTCAGCATAATCACTTACTCTATTATGCCCCTAGCCGATTTCTACAATAAATTACCAATGCTAACTGAAGATGCTATGGAGTATTGGATCAGGCTGAACAAGACAATGGATGTTGCACAGGAATGCTTAGAGAGACAAGGCCACACATTTGTGATCCAAATCATGAGATCAGTATGATGTCAAACGTCTTCATATTCAAATCAGTCAGCTTGTGAGATACAAGAGAGGCTTGATGAACATATGCAAGAGAAAAAAGCTCAAACCTCCACAAAGTCACACAACTTGGATACAATACAGCGTAGCACTCAGAGCCGAAATGTTGTTGAGACATCTGCACCTAGCCCTGCCTCGTCTGTTCCCCCTTCTTCTCTAGCACAGTCTGGCGGTGACAGTGACTGCATGAAAAGCCTAGTGAGTATTAGACCGACTTGTAACTAAACAGACCTAATACCAAGCCAGCCCTCATCATCAAGCTACAACATTTCAGACTCCGCAAACCATGCAGAGATTGTAGATCCTTAGATCATTCTACAGTGATTCATTGCAGACAGGACAACAGATGTCTGAAGTGCTTAACCCCTGGGCACTGGAAAAAGGACTGCTGAAGAGCAGCAGTGATTATTGGGACATTGCTTCTGGACCTGACCATCAGCTTAACGGAGACATTCAACCGTTCTTGTCAGTGTTTACAGGTGTTGACCACTGGAAAGGGGAAACTGTCCCTGATAAAATAGGCACAGTCAAACTCACTCAGGCATTAGTAATTTTGCTATTATTGCAAGATATTCTGGTCAGATGCCTTGTTACACCACTCTAGGGTGGTAGGTGGGTGCCTATGACAGTTGTAAATCTGTAACAGTTAAACTTATCTTACTCTAAGTCTTATTGTTACCACAGAGTTCTTTCAGGGTAATCTTGTTTAGAACAG
>CM074934.1:114436-125751 GCA_037576815.1 Pangasius larnaudii
CTGCTCAGTTGTGTAAATGAGAGAAATGTAAGTCGCTCTGGATAAGGGCGTCTGCTAAATGCCATAAATGTAAATGTCTGCGCTGCCTTGCATAAAGTAAGTATGTGTAGGATAAAATGATGAAGTGCTGACATTTTATATACTAAAGGTCAAAGGTCAACTTCACTGTGACATCATAATGTTCCGCAAAAACACATTTTGGGCCATTATTCAACACCACAACTCAGGAACAGGTTGGCAGAAGCATAAAACCAGAATTATTACCTTGCAGTTGTAAGTAAAAGGAAATACATTATATTACACTTCATGCAGGTTAATTAAATGCACTTTTAAGATAATCAACAAAGTTTGATGGTTGTAAGTACATATAACTTTATATCTGAAATTACTTTAAATATAAACTGCACTTGCTGATGTTATGGTCAGTCAGACTGCACATTAATGAGATTACAGGCCCTGTATTAACACTGCATTTAGTCAGTGTACAACAGAACTGTACACCTAGCGTTCATTTAATGCTTAATGTTACAGCTCCTGGTATACCCAAGTAGTATTTTCCCCAGAGAAATATTCCTACTTCAGTTGTTAAATTTATATGCCGACATGTGAATAATGAATTTATGGATCGTCTACTCTCCACTAGTGGACAGCTGTTTCTTTTCTCAAATAAACCTGGGTGTTAGTTATGTACATTTTAAAACTGCAAAGCCTCTATCTGCTAAGTTAGAGGTAGCTTAAGCTCTAAAGATACCTTTGGGTGTCTTTACTGTCTACATACATGCTCCTGAAGCATAAATAATGCAAACACTGTGAAAGCTAATTTTCATATGATGATAATAATAATAATAAATAATAATAACAATAATAACATGTTAACATTACGGTGTGAAGACTTACTTCCAAATTAATATCTCTATGTGGTCATATAATTTACTGGGAGTCAAACTAGAGCTTGGTTAGTGCATAGGGGTTTCATCACTTAATGAGGCTGGCTTAGAGATTATGGAGGTAGCTAATAATTTCTGCCATCTGCTTTTAGGTCTGCTATTTAGTGGCATTGCTCTAGAAATGGCAATGTCAGTCAGTTGGTAAATTATTTGGTCCTGACTGAAATATCTCAAAAATTAACAAATGGATTGTCATGAAATTTTGAACAAACATTCAAGGTCTTCAGAGGATGACTTTAGAGCTACCAGCAGATTTTACTGAACTATCTTCTCAAATATTACATTGACTGTAGCACAAAATTTGTTAGTCATACTCCCCTCAGGATAAATTGTGATTACTTTTGATAATTAAAAATGTTTTAACACCTCTGAATTTAAAATAGACATCTAAAAATTGCCACACAAGCTTGTTATAATACAGGTCACCTGTAGGTTTGTCATGAATAACTCCAGGTGCCGTTTCATTACCTCAGGAAAGCACTGCTCCCTCTTTAAACGAGCGCTATGATTAAAAGGGTGAACGCTGTCTGTGAATGCTTAGGTATTTCAGCATTTCTGTGTGTAAAGATGATCAGAAGGAAAAAAAAAACCATCAAAGCTTCAAAGCTTACAAGAGGCATTAATATTGGTGGCATTTAAATATTAATATCAGTAGTTTAAAAAAAATTCAGGATCCATATTTTTATGTGAGGATCAATATTTTTTTTATACCACATCAATATCGGAAGTATCAGTATGGATACGTTTGTATCAATCCACCACCTCCGTAATTTTGATTTGTCCAATACTTTGGTTTATGACAAACTATTTCCAAAACTAGTGACATTCCCATCAGTGTTAGCTGTTCTTTGTGTTTATAACTAATTAGCACAAGCCTATCCAGAGCAAGTCAAATAAGTTGTACATGGGACCGTCCTGCATGAATCAGTCAAAATAAACTCAAATGTGCTGCAAAGATCTTGGGGCACTGAATACAACAACATTAGGCTTTCCATGACAACATTAAAATTCCATATCCCTCAGAGTAAAAAAAAAAAAAAAAAAAAAAAAAAAAAAAAAAAAAAATGAAAAATTACTGCCACTTGCTGTTCAAAGCCAGCTAATTAAGCGCTTAACAAGATTCTACTAAACTTTGCTCTCTGTCTCTGAGCTCCCTGAGGAGACAAAGATTTCAAATTTGAGCCATTTGGACCTTTTGGAGTGCTGTACATGAAAAGCCAATGGAAATGTATGGAATAAGTTACACGTGTCACTCTCTCTCATCTCACACCCAGAGGTCTGAAAGGCCCCAAATTTGACAAGGTGTTGCGTCACGTACCCCTCAATGGCGTATCAAGATGACAGAGTCCTAGGATGAAAAAAAAAGTATTTTTCATACATCTCGCTCCCCACCATAGGATTTTATGAGGCAGGCCCAATTTCAGCAGTGTATTCACTGGAGACTAATAGCAAGTATCTAAACTGAAAATTCAGACAAGTTCAGTTATTCAAAAATGTTTGGAGGCCAGCTGCCTCGTTTTTGTAAAGTTAAACTTAAAGGGAAAATTTACTGAAAAGATCCTAAATACTATTATTCAGCATGGTTCTAATCTTACATTTTAAGCTATGGAGACTTTAAAAACTAAGTGGTTTCCAACTTTTCTTCAAGTAAAGTGAAAGTGTTTTTAGACCAGAAGGCACTCAACAATTTTCTCAGCTGTTTTTTTAATATAATAAACAGCTTGACAACTCTTTAAGAACACAATAATAAAACTATGCTTCTAAAACATCTGTTCATGCTCCTGAACAGTATAAAACTATACAGTTACAGACCTCTTGACTAAACAGCATTCTGCTGTCAACTAGTCATGACATCATCAAGAACTGGACCAAGCACTGTATACACACACACACATTATATATATATATATATATAGGCTGTTGCTAAAATATTCCTGAAATACAGACCCTTTCCACCTTAACTAAATGCAACACTATGTGTGGCTTATATTTTAGTTATTTTAAAAGAAGCTGTGTCTGTTTACTGCGGTCTGTTCCCCTCATTTGTACTGCGTCTGGATTGCAATTTCTCTCGCGTGAACACGCACAAAAGGAAACGCGGCCTGAGCATGCGCGTGCACGAAAATTCTCCCATTATGTTGTGTGGATTGAAATATTTTATGTACAGCTGAGCTACTGCTCTGCTAATTCAACCTTCTCACTCTGCTCTTACTTATGGAATGTGAAATCAGTGAAGATCGGCCACTGGGATGTGCATATAAAGGCGTAAACCTTCCAACATTATAATGGCCAGTGTTTCACTTTCATTGTCCAACCCCTGTATGTGTTCAAACAATTTAATAACAGTTTAAAATTTGTAGTAAACTCAACATCAAGTAAATGTCCTAGTTTTTTTATAGTAACATATACTATTTGATTTTACAGTGTAGAGCCTCGGAACTGGTCCTGATCTGGTGGCCCATGACAGTCATGTGTAAATGCCCTATGTGCAACTTATTTCACAGCGGTGGAAATTAATGGAATAAGTTTCTTGTGTCACTCACTCCCGTTTCGCACCCTGAGGTTTGATGGGCCCCAAGCTTTACATGCTGGTAGTCTGGGCCCCCCCCCAAACAGCATATTAAAAGGACAGGTCTCTAAAACAAATCTCCCCCACAGCCCTCTTGCTCACATAGCCAGACAGAACCTTTCCAATGAGAAAAGTCAATTAGAGTTAGGCTTACTGTTATAGTTTTGAGCAGAAAAATGGGTTTAGGAAGCACCTAAACCCATCTGCGCCACATGAAATTAGCTCGGCCGTTGGGGGCACCAGCAGCTTTAGTTAGGTGTATACTGGGAGCCAGGGCGCTGGACATAGCAGGTTATCTTAGGGTCTTAGGCAAGCACAGGTTCTCAAAGATAGTTATTAATGTAGGAGCTAATTATATATGCCTTCATCAGTCTGAGGTTACGAAGAGTAACATGGTAGAGATGTAAATTAGAGAAGGCGATGTCCGATGCTGTAATATGCTCTGGCCCCATCCCAATGCGGGCCAGTGTCTCATAGCCACACAGACCCTCTTGAATGAATCAAGTCAAATTAGGGTTAGGGTTAGTTTTGGTGCAAAAAGAGGCTCAATTTGAGGGCCCTTGGACTACTAGGATACCAAATTTCAAGTTCCCGTGACCTTTTTGACCCCTCTTTACATAAACAGTCAAGGTGTAATGGGGCTTAAACACATGCTCTGTGGACGTAGTAATTTGATTACATTTTAATGACTGATATGGTTTGATTGATTAAATCTCCTTGTTTGGCACTCTTCACACCCATAGGAACACTTTTACCTGATTTAAAACTCATAAATAAGTGTCATTTGTGATTGTCCATGAACTACTTGGTTAGGTTTATGCACAAAAGCTACTTGGTAAGGTTTAGGAAAAGATCATGGTTTGCTGCCGCTACAGTCTCATAGTGTCTATTTCGGATAAGGAAGGAGTTCTGCTGAAGTCTGTCAGACTACCCTGCACCTTTTAAGAGACCTCAAGGCTACCCAGTGTGTCCAAAACTGACACCAATGTCTATATACATTAGTGACAGAAAGTAGCTATGTATATTCGTATAGCTCATGTAATTAAGTACAGTACTGAGTACTAGTTTTGAGTATTTCCATTCTCTTCAGCTTTATACTTAGTCAAAAAACATTTCAGAAGCAACTATTGTACTATTTATTCCACCACACGTTTTGTGAATTTACACGAGTTTGCAGATTCAATTTATACACATTATAATTAATTACAATGTATTATTATATGTTAAAACAAAACTTTATTGATCCATGGGAAAATTCACAAGCTACCTAGCAATATATGGTGCATCATTAAAATTAGCCCCACCATTACTTTTTGCAATTTTAAAAGGATTTTCGATAATGCATCAATAATTATAATCAAATAATTTAATTATTCTGAATTGTGCATAATGCATACTTTTGGTACTGAGTGTATTTGGCTGCTTATAATTTTGTAAACTTGAAAACATTTGAAAACTTCAATACAGGACTTGTAACCGAGTGTTAATAAACTGTGGTGGTCATTCTTCTAGTTAAATAAAATATTTGAGTACTTTTTCACTACTGATATACATACAGTGAAATTTAGGTGCAAGATAAATTTTTACTTTTAAGAGAAGAATTAGTATGCTCACTCATATTGAGCAGTTAACTGCAGTAATAAAAGTCAGCCTTCCTTTCTTTCCACCACTCTAAGCCTGTTAATCAGAGCTGAGAATCGGAGAATATTGATACACTTTTAACTGCCTTCTGCGCAGCCGCAATTGATACGCGCCCCTCCCCCTGCACCTGCACCGCTCGTGCTTGAAGCATGACCTGCAGTTTAAAGCATGGACGAGCGAACCAGCAGCCTGGGCCTGCTCAGAAGAAGACTGGATCGACTGCGGGCTCATCATAATCGATGCGCGAGCCGATTCGAAGCAACATTTTCACAAACCTTTACAGTGCAGGTAAGATCTAATGATTTTATACTGATATTTTTTAATATCTAGCATTTTTTTTTTGGGAACTTTCTTAATTGGGTGGGGGAGGGCGCACAGCGATGGCGCTGGTTGTGCTTCATTTGCGTACATCAGGGAGAAGCTGTCGATATACTGCAGGCTGCAGTAAGTTTTAAGAACAAAATTGAGTAGAAAACTTAATAAACTACATAATTACTAACGAGTGAACTTGAACTGCAGTAATAAACCAGACAAGTCAGAGAAAGGCCTTTGTATCTTTACATCAGCTGAAAAATTAACAAGTGACCAAATGATGCATTACTTACTGTTGCCTGTGACTAGAATTTTGTTTAAACCGATATATTTATTTTCAGTCTTCTCTTTGGTGTCCAGGAAGGTCAACACTTGTATGTACCTTTACAAAATCTTTTTTTGAGCAGTTGTTAGTAATTGTAATTAAATTTTAAGGAGGATTTTTTATTCAGATGAAACACAGTGATAATCTAATTCCAGATCTGGAGTCATTATAAGTTATGGATGAGAGAATAATTGATTATTAGATTGATTATTATTAGTGCTGCTAGATTACTACTCGCGTCTGTTATGCCAGCTACGTTTATGTAGGCTACAGTTACATTTTCAGCTGGTGGGGATACAGATTTTCAGGATGGTAGAAGGTGCTAAGCCAACTGTACAGTTCCATGGTGTCCATGCACATTCATACAGATATAAGCTAGGTTCAGTCTTCATGATGAATTAATACTTATCAAACAGAAGACTGGCTGTATTTTTAGGTACAGTCCTGACCTAAGACCATAAGTGTCTGGACAGTTCCATAGGCTCTGTGCTTTAGCACATTCAATTTGACTTTAAATAATGGACACTATATTAATGGTTGCATATGAGAATGTGAAGGAATTTAAATTAAAATTAAGTGCTTTGTAAGGTGTCACCGCTCCGCTCCACCACCAGTATGTTTTTCACAACCACAGCGCACTTAAACCTGGCTACATTCAGCAGCCAGTGTCTCTGTAGCCAAGTCTCTCTCTACCACCTGCAGGTGGTGAATCCACATCAGCTTGCAGAGGGAGGAGGATGAGATGACTGATAGTGACGGCTGTCTGTATTCTTCATTCTTTCTAAACTTTTATTGACTTTTTACATTTGTTTCCTAACAGATTATAAAGTTTATAGAGTTACTTTGCTGCTGTGGACATTACTGCTGATGTTCTAGAGACTAAATTTAGTTAATATTTTATACTGATCATATTCTGAATCTATTCTTTTTAAAAATAATACTAAATAGAACCTTTAAACCTCATTATTTTGTTTCAGACTGAATGTGCTTGACCTGAGAGCCTGAAGAACAAAATCTGCATTTTAATCTCAAACTGGAGATCACTGTAGTTTAACTGCAGTTTTACAGACTTTGCAATTTTGCAAATATAAGTAACTGAAATATTTCTGCAAAGGAAACTAAAATGTCATGTCCTTGGTGTATGATGTACAAGAGAGTGACTGATAAGTAAAAAACACTTTTTTTTTTAAGTGATGGTAACTCTTGAGTCAGTTTGGTAATGTACTTTTATAACATTGATGACTGACCTCTTTTAGTATCAGTAAGTCAGTTAGTCCATCTACAAAATAATGATGGTAAAGTGTTTCTTTAAAGTTAGACTTTATCTCATGACGATTATACTTTTAACTTTTAGTTGGACAATATTCAGGAGGAGACAGCGAAAGATTCCTCGGAATCCGAATTATCCATCTCCACAGGATTCGACCCAGATTACAATCCAGATCTGAGTGCATCATCATCCAGTGATGGAAGATTAGAGCCCAGAGACAGGTTCATCATGAAAGGAACTGTCCAGTGAAGATGTTGAAAGCCCAGACACAAATTTGAGTGAAGATGAAGACCAGCAAAGAGGCAAGCACACCAGTAAACAAAATAACCCCAGAACTTATGTGAAAAGACACAACAAACACCACAAGATAAACAAAAATAATGGCAAATCATCTGTCACCCTAAAAACCTGTACAAAAAGGGAAGACAGTAAAAGAGCATGGGACAAAAGACATTATTGCCTCTACTGTGGCAAATCACAGTTAAAGCTATCAAGGCACTTGGAGAGGAAACATATAGAGGTCAGAGATGTGGCATATGCCTTCAGCTTTCCAGTAGGTTCAAAAGAAAAAGCTTCTTTTGGAACAGCTGCACAATAAAGGAGACTTTAAACAATAACAAAGTTCTGGAAAAAGGCAGAGGACAAATAGTGACATGGAGGCAGCCCTCTGATAAAGCTTCTGTTAAGGATTATCTGCCTTGCTCATATTATTTTGGAACGTTCAGGAAAAATGACCTGTGGAGACATCAGTCCTCATGCAAAACTAAGAAATCATGTGTGAAAGACGACACAAAAAATGGACGAGAAAGAGTACCAAGTCGTGCTGCATCCTTGCTTCCAATAGCAGCTTCTTCAGATGGATGTCAGAGAATCATCAACAACATGCGACAAGATGATGTGTCCTTTCACATCAGGGGTGATTCTTTGATTTGCAAATATGGTGAATCGCTGCATGCAAAACATGGTCGTGTGAAGTCTAAGCACCAGTATATTGCACAAAGAATGAGGGAGCTTGGCCGATTCATGGTGGTTGCCAAAGGGCTTGAAGATGTGTGTGTACCATCAAAATTTCCATTTGTTGTCGATGTTGCCAAGCGTCTTACTCAGTTTAGTCTAGGCAAAAAATGAATATAGAAAACCTTCAACAGCAGTCAAAATTGGATTCTGTCTTAAAGGGGCTGTGGAGGTCCACAGGGGATTGGACAAACTCTTATGAACGAAGATGACCTGGCAGAGAAGAAAGCAAAAAAATTCTTTGAACTTTTGGAGAAAAACTGGAGGAACAGTGTTTCCATCACTGCTCATCAAACCATAGAAGAAAAACAATGGAATAAACAAGATGACATCCGCCTCACCAAAAATGTGAATGCTCTGAGAAACCATCTCAGGATGGTAGAAGACGAAGCAAGAGAGCAACTGACGCAACAGATGAGTTTAGCTGCATACAAGGCATTAAACGAGACTGTTCTGGCACAAGTCATTATCTTCAACAATCGGCGTGAAGGGGAAGCATCACGCTTAACTCTTGATACCTACAAGAAAGCAAGCACAAGTGCCATTAATGAGGACATTTATGAAACCTTGTCACCATTAGAAAAGGAGCTAAGCAAGCTATTAACCCGCATAGAACTCAGGGGGAAAAGAGGCAAGAAGGTTCCAGTTTTCTTGACGGCGCGAATGAAGGAGTCAATTGATTTGTTGGTTAAAAGGAGAGAAGAAGCTGGTGTTCCTGCTGAAAATCCCTATCTTTTTGCAAGACCTGGTGCGATGACAAACATACGTGGATGTGACTGTCTGCGAAAATATGCAGAAGAAAGCAAAGCAGAAAACCCTGAACTCCTTAGGTCAACTAAATTAAGAAAACAGGTTGCCACACACTGCCAACTCTTGGATCTTAGTGAACAAGAGCTGGAGCAAGTTGCAAGGTTCATGGGGCATGACATCAGAGTTCACTGTGACATTTACAGACAGACAAAACATTTCAAATTGCCAAGATAAGTAAGCTTCTGTTTGCAATGGAACAAGGCACTGAGACCTTAAGGGGGAAGAACCTCAGCACATTTGATCCTTCTGCCTGTGGTATGTCTGCACTCTGTTTTATCGCCAGTGCAATTGTATTGTGTAGTGATACATCTTTGTTAGTGGCCTAGCCACTGGAGCCATCATTAAGAGAACTCCAGTGACTTTTTTTGGCTGTACAGTCTTTTACAGCTGGACAATAACACTCATTTAACATCAGTTAATAGAAACACATTTCCAGGGAAACCACAGACACACACAGTACACCCTATGTTCACTATGCTTATATAAAGTTTCAAGTTAATTTATTTCTATAGCACCATTTATAACAGCAGCAGCTGACCAATGTGCTAAAATAAAATAAAAATAAGTAGTAAATAAAACGTAAAATAAAACGTAAAATTAATAAATAAAATCACAACTGAAAACCAAATTACATCAATAACTCTATTTTAAGATATAACAAAATATAAGAAATGAATCCAGGATTTCCATCAAGTCAAAAACAGAGATGGAACATCAAGGGACATTGAAAGCGATGGAGAAGTAATGTGTTTTGAGTAGAGATTTAAAAACCTGTAAAGTAGGAGCAGATCTAACATGAACTGGTAAGCTATTCCAGAGTTTAGGGCCTAAAACAGCAAAGGCACGTATACACTATACTCACGTATAGTGAGTAGTGTGTACTACAGTTTCCAGTGGTGGTGTTTATATATGTAGTACTTGTTTAAGATAATCCCAAAAAAAATTTGCGATGTTTTACTGTTACATACTTCATAATGCTAACTGGAGTAGGATTTAAAAGTGTTTGACTTTGGTAATTTCTGGTAGTGAAAACAGTGTAAAGGTAACAACTTGCAACAGTAGATCAAACTTATTTACTGTATACTACTTTATTTATGGAGCTCATTTAATCAAAAGTAGTCTATGTACTTAATGATTGTTGGGCAATAATATTTGCTTGTTATCTATTATAGGTGAGTGTCCCACAGACAAAAAAACAAGGCAGAGAGAAGGATGGGGGTAAATTTTAAAGTTTTACATTTTAAAATTGTCTAAACACTTGTAACCTTCGTGCTATTAAAAGCACTTCTCAGTAAAATGGAGTCCAATACAAAACCGCCACTAGGACCTCAATACAAAACATAGAACTGAATTAGGAGGGTGAGGTGTCACTTTTAGTTTGTTCTTGTTTTTCAGATGGATGTTCTGACCTCTTCAGCCCCAAAAAAAGAGACACTGCAGTGAGGATGCAACGTCAGACGTAGCTGGTTAGTTAAATAGTGTTTATCTTGAAATCTACAAAAACTTCTTGCCAAAAGGCACACTACAGGTTGTTTTTCATATGTCATCCATTAGTTAAAAAGCAAGTAGAGTTCTACTTTACTCTCAGGTATACTGTAGATATTGCAGTTATCATCAGCTTTTCGTCTTATTTTATTAGAATTGAGAATTGAGTACACATGCACCATGCAGATTTAGACATTGTTAGACAGAGAAAACCATACAGTGCAACCAATGTCATTTAACAGGGGTTGAGCTTTAGCTTACTTGCAGCCCCTGTTCCTAGTCAGGTTTTCAAAATTAAACATCCAAAAAAATTGATGAAACAGAAAAAGACTTAAAAACAACAGCAAAGATAAAACTGAATGTGTACCTGAGTTTGTCCACTAGGCTATGTGTACATGTACAGGACATTAACATATGAATATAATTTGGAAACAGATTTGACAAGTGAGTCCAACAGTCCATCAAAACCTTTGTGGTTGTTTAGTCTAATGTTTCACTCGTGAAGTGAAAAAGATCTGATTTTTATTAGTATAAAGGTAACAGCTGACAAAAGTAGATAAAATGTATTATTTACTGCATACCACTTATGGAGCTCAGTCAATCAAAAGTAGTCTATGTACTTACTGATTTTTGGGCACTAATATTTGATTATCTTTTTAAAGGTGAAAGTCCCATATCACCTTCTGTGAGTGCCCCACATAGACAGAAGAAACGAGGAAGAAAGGTGGATGAGGGTAAATTTAAACTTGTCTATATATACACAGATAAAACCAAAACATGTACGTGAGTTTGTCCACAAGGCTGTATGTGCAATGTACATGACATTACTGTACAGTCGATATATAAAGTCTGCATACCCCTGTTAAAATTGCAGGTTTTTGTGAAGTAAAAAAATTAAACCAAGATAACTAATATATATATATATATATATATATATATATA
>CM074934.1:282458-292458 GCA_037576815.1 Pangasius larnaudii
GTGATTAGGACACCTGATTCTGATCATTTGGATGGGTGACCGAATACTTTTGGTAACATAGTGTATGTAATATTGGATCATTTTCCTCAATAAATAAATGACCCATTGTCTCATTTGTTTAAATGGGCTCTCTTTGTCTACTTTTAGGATTTTGTCTACTTTTAGAAAATCTGATGATGCTTTAGGTAATATTTTGTAGAAATATAGAAAATTCTAAAGGATTCACAAACTTTCAGGCACCACTTTATGTGTATAAAGGTGTAGGTATACCTAAAGACTTATATACATATAAGACTGTAAATACAATGCATCTACTGTATCTGTGGAAAGGTATGCAGATAATATTTTATGAATTATGTATGAATACATGTAACAAATGTATTCTATTGCTTGTTGATATAACATATGGGGCTCAGAGGCAGTATGAGGATTCATATGCAAGGAGATTACAACAAATTTTATCCAATCATCACCAGATTTGTAATGGCCCAACCGCAATGAGCCAATAAATCTTACGGCAACACCACCAAACAGGAGGTGACGCTGTATCTCAGCAGTGACTTTGCGCACTGACACAAAACTTGGTAGGCATCTTCAGGACCATGGCCTGAAGCTTTGCAACAAATTTCATGACACCACCACCTACTGGTCAAAAGTTACAATAACATGCTAAAAATGCTCACATCTAACTGCCATTTTTTCTACTTTTCCTCCAAATTCTGTCCAGTCTTCACCAAATTTGTCTCACATCATCTTGAGACCTATCTAAACAAAAATTTCAATGCAGCTATTCCAAACCATTCTCTCATAACAGACTGGAAAATAGTTATGGCTCTGCTTTCCTGGGATTGCTTATGCAACAATTGTAGCGCGTCTGTGAACATGTGGCTCACAGAGTCTGAGTGCTTGGCCCCCGAAAATGCTGCTTGCAGCTTTAATAATCTGTTTATTATTATTGGAGTGTCCACTGTACAAGCCCCTGTGAACGAGCTGTTACTATAGCAACGATAATGTGTTATAAGATGTACATTAATATAAACCTCTGATTTGTCAGAGCTGCTGTTATTGAATATTTATCAACACCTTCTGAGCAATCACCAGCTAGAATTGTGCAATATAATGAGTAAAAAACTTTACAGTGTACAAAGTGACAATGTTACATTTTATGTATGGATTTTGTTTTTAATTTATATGACATATTTATATGTATTTTTTCCAGAATTTAGGACAGAACAAACTTCGCCACCAATACAATTAGGTAATGTAGATAATACACAAAAGCATCTGAAATGCTTAAACTAATCTTAATCTCTACAGCACATTAATGTAACATCTGCTTTTGTCTTTTCAGTACGCACTGTTTCAGAGGCGACTTCTGAAGCTTCAAATCCATAACATACTGGAATCTACATATAAAATGACTCAAATCATTAAAATTATTTTATATACCTTTGTCAGTACAATACTGTAAATGGGGTTTGAATGAAGACATTAATGAGGTGTGGTTTAGCATGCTCCTGCAATTCCAAATCAGATCACCTTTTTCTATTCCTTTTAAGAACTGAGTGCAGCACAGTGAAGTTTCTGTTATGGAATATGATTAAAGATACAAGTACTTTACAGATTTTAGGCTTATTATACCAAATCAGTGCCTTTTAAAAATTAAAATGTATTTTCTGTAATAAAGGACTTTTATGAGCAGAGAGTCATGTTTAAATCAATTTTATCAATTTTTAAATCAAAATTATTGTCCCCAGGAGCACTGGCTCATGGCCATAGATGTTGGTGTTGCAGGATGACATTAATGATGGCATAGCCTCAAACTAAATGAAAATGGAGAGACTATGACACTTGACTCATGCTACAGGCTACTCTCTAGTGAATTTTTAGAGTAACCCTGTAATAGGCAGTTGAGAGTCAGCAACATCCAGTCATCCATTGTACAGTCTAGCAGCTCGTTTTCAGTGGTTTTAGACATATCTTCAACTGCATTGCACCAGCAAGGAGCACACAGAAGAGCTAGTACTGTTAACCAGGTTTGCCAGGTTTCAGTAAAACCACACAAAACACCTGAAACTAGGCAAAGAATGTGTGCAGTAGAAAAGGGAGACACATTTTCGCAGCATTTCTGTGTATTTTCACTTGTATTTCTGACGTACAGAAATTATCCACTCCATAATGCTCTGGAATGCCTCTCCTCCTCCCCCGCCATCCAGATCTCCCTCTGCACCGTGTCACGTCCTTGGGTTTGCCATCTTCTAGCTTAGCCTAGTAATACAGCCCAGTTCAAGTCTACCCTGGTTCAGTGTGCCAACAATGTGAGCATAATGCCGCTGGTCCTTCACCTCCCTCAGTGCACTGCTAACTGACCAGACTGGCCTATCTGGATGTTAATATCTGCAAGGCAAACATGGAAGCCTTTGCTGTCATATAGCATCATGACCTGACATGCTTTAGCCACCTTGTACTCTTCTATCATGGATGTTATGGGGGTTGTAGCATGTTCCCTGAGCTGTAAAGGCTGATTGAACAAAAATTTTTTGAGAATGACAACCATCAGCCTCTCAAAATACTTGGCGATGGCTATGGCATTTTTCAGCACTGGCACAGTGGTGGCAGTTGGGAACCACTGTCTGGGACAAGTTGAAAATGAAGACGTCAGCCAGTTTTTCTGAGCAGGCCCTGAACAGGCATCACTTATTGAAGGGGCAATTTTAATCTGCTTGTAGTCAGAGAGTATTTGGATGCCCTGCCACATGCGTCGAGAGCCCAAGCTGCTGAAATCCATTATCCGCATTTTATATTCTTTGTATTTGCTTCATGATTCCCCTTCTCAGGTTGGCCCTGGATGAGCTGAAGGCTTCCTGGTTTCAAGACCGGAAAACAGCATCTCCTGCCTTTAGTAAGAGGTGATTCTTCTTGTTCATTCGTGGCTTCTAATTGGGAAATATTTTAATTCTCTTACAGATAGTCACTGTCAACCTGTTGATGTGGTCTGGAACAGAGTTGGTATAGACGTTAATGTCCATGTGGAGTCCAAGGTGCCCTTGGAAGCAAACGCATTCCAGTTTGTGTGTGCTGTAGTGAACAGTCTTCTTTGAGGGCTTCACATGTTTGATGAATGGGGTTTATTTAAGACATAAAAGCAGGGACAGGTGATCAGATTGCCTGAGGTGAGGGAAGGGAATGGATCTGTAGGCTTCAGTAATGTTGGTGTAGATGTGATCCAGGGTGTTGCCTCTTCTGGGGGGACAGGAGACATTCTGTTGTAATTTGGTGAGAACAGTCCATACATTTCCATAATTCGCCAGCAACAATAAATGCACCATCTGGGTGTACTGTTTGTAGCTTTCCAATAGGGGCACCAAGTTCTTTCATGGCTCACTTAGCATTAGCATCTGGAGGGACATAGACAGCAGCAATTATGGTACAGGTGAATTCACAGGTGTAGTAGAAGGGTCTAAACTTAATAATGCAGGACTCAATATGAGCAACAACAGTGTCCGTTATGACATTCAGTACTCAATAGAGCTGTTTGGCGTGTTTGCTTTTGAGCCAAGTTTCTATAAAAATCATCATGTTGCAGACCATCAACATTTTCCAAGTTATCCAGAGATGCAGTTTGTCTATTGGTTTCACCAGAGACCTTGGTGAGAAAAATGCTTGTCAACGCTGGTTGGTGAGGATATAGCCTTAACCTAGCCTGCAGACCACCTTGCTTACCCCATCTTTGTTTATGGTCACAATGCCAGGGCTTAGCACTTCCTCTTGAACTGACTGGCTTACTTGAGCACAGTGTCCTGGCTATCTCCTGTGGTAGCTCACACTGGACACATACAGTTAAGCCTCTGCAGGTCAGGCTCCCGAAAGGGAGGAGGACAAAAGGCCTGGAGTATGACTGGCCATGGTGTAGAGGAGGGAATTTTAGGTACATAACCTGCTCGAGGGTAGAGAAACGCTTTGGCCAGACCAGAAGTCTAAATAAGAGAGGGCCTGTAGATCCCCAACTCTCTTAAGAGAGGAAATCGCCAGCGATTCGTCTTTATAGTGAGAAGACGATCAGAAATCGTCAGCGAGAGGAGTTTCCCCTGGGACCACACAAGGATCTGGTGCACCAGTCTGTAAAGGGGGCACGAAGGCAGACCTCCCTGGTGGTTGATGTAAGAGACCACCTCTGTGATGTCGGTGCGCACCAACACATGGCGATCTCTTAGGTCTGGAAGAAAGTGTTTCAATGCTAGAAACACAGCCAGCATCTCCAGGCAGTTGATGTGCCAGGTGAGATAGCAGCCGCTCCACAGACCACGGGCTGAGCAGCCAATCATGACCGCTCCCCATCCAGTGAGAGATGCATCCGTCGCTAGCGTTACGAAGCATCAAGAAGCTCCGAGCACCTCGGACAAGAACCAAGGTTCCCTCTGCATGTCAAAGGCACATAGGCACTGCCGCGTGACCTTGATCATGCGAATCGGGTTTCCCCTCAGGGAGAACCCCTTGGTCTTGAGCCACCACTGTAGGGGTCTCATGTACAGCAGGCCAAAAGGTATTACGTTGGACGCAGTTGCCATCAGACCCAGCAGTTTCTGGAACTGCTTTACAGTGAGTGACCGGCCTTCTCTTACTCTCGTGACTGCTGTGAGGATCAACTCGATCCGAGCAGGAGACAGACATGCCTCCATCGTGGTCGAATCCCACACCACGCTCAGATAAGTGGTTCTCTGTACTGGAGAAAGCACACTTTTCTCAGCATTTAATCTTAACCCCAGCTCTTTCATGTGGGCGAGAACAACATCTCGATGACGAACTGCCGCCCGCTCCAATTGAGCTAATATCAACCAAGCGTCAATATAATTCAATATGCAGATGCCCTGGAGTCACAGAGCAGCCAGAGCAGCATCCACATGAAAGTGCGGGGTGAGAGTGCCAGGCTGAATGGAAGAACCCGATATTGGTAAGCTTCGCCCCCGAAAGCAAACCTCAGGAACTTCCTGTGTTGGGGAAGGATGGAGATATGGAAGTATGTGTCTTTTAGATCAATCGTGACAAACCAGTCCTCTGAGCTGATCTGAGACACGACCTGTTTGATTGTGAGCATCTTGAACTTCAGTCGCATGACTGAACGGTTCAAATGTCGCAGATCCAAAATGGGATGCAGCCCTCCACCCTTCTTTGGAACGATGAAGTACCAGCTGTAGAACCCGGACTCTCTGTCGTGAGGGACCACCTCGATGGCCTCCTTCCTCAGGAGAGTGTTTACTTCCTGTTCCATTACCAGAGCCTGCTCGGGGCCCACCAGAGTGGGAAGAATCCCGCAAAAACGAGGCGCTGGAGAACCAAATTGAATTCAGTAGCCTCTCTCTACAGTATGCAGGACCCATCGAGACACATTCGGCAGAAGTTTCCACGCCACCAAATAGTCTACTAAGGGAATCAGTCTCTCTAGACTGACCTCTGGTGTAACAAGAGCAGCTAGCTCTGTGCTCTGAAGTGGCGGACTGGCAGGGGATGGCCAAACTAGCTGCTCTGGAGAGCTCCGGAGAGGTAGCGAGCCTCCCAGTACCGCTATGTTCCCGGGCAGAAACTGACAGGAGTGCTCGCCGGAGACCGCTGTGCCCTGAAGCACCATGGGTGGCTGGGTTGGCAGGTCAATCTCGCAAGGGCACTGAGGAGAGAGGGGCACCGTATTATGAGGTGTACACCGTTCTTCCCCAGAGGGGCCTGCCCTCAAAAGTCCTGGGCCACAAGCATCAGGACTTCTTGGCCGAGGTCCTCTTAGACAGAAGAATGGTCCGCAGATCCGGCTATGCCTTAGAAGACCCCGGCCCAGAGCCGGTATGTGTGCCTCCCGGTATGAGGAGCTGGCACACGGAGGGGGCTGCTCCCGCCCGGCAGTCCCAAGAGCTAGAGAGCTGCGATGGAGAAACTGCTGGAACGCTGCCACCTGTGTACGAGCATCCTGGTATGTGTTGACGACGGAACTGACGGCGTCGCCGAACAGGCCAGAAGGCGCAAGCAGGGTGTCCATGAGGAAGACCCTGTCCTTCTCTTTCATATCGGACAGGGTCAACCACAGATGTCTCTCTGCCGCCACCAGTGCAGCTCGGTGACATGCTCAGACGTATCCATGCCCTCGTCTAGCTCTTTTAGCAGATCAGCCTGGTAAGCCTGCAAAACCACCATGATGTGCAAGCAAGCACCAGCCTGACCTGCTGCGGTGTTCCCTTTGCTCATAATAACTAGAGGCGGGACTGAATATATGGGCTGAAAAAGACCTCCCCCACGACCTCGACACCTCGGTGTGGAGTTCGGGGAAGAAAGGCAGGCTCCGGCGTGAAGGTGGTGGCTTACTCCGCAGAAAGCGTTCATCAAGCTTGCTTTTCTGTGGTTCAGCCCGTTTCTGGGTGGGCCAGTCAATATTTAGCTTGGCCACAGCACGAGTAACCACCTCCAACAGCTCCTCATACTGGGGAGATTGAGGGGGCGAATCATCATTTGCGCCCTCCACGTCAACCTCCTCGGAGGAAGACAGGCGGCGCGCCGAGCCCTCTCCCCGGGGGGAAGAAACCGCAAAGCAGGCTTCCGATCCCAGAGAGCAGGCAGTGGATCTGGTGGGTGAGGAAGAAGAAAGATACTCACCCGTCTCCATTCCCTCCACCAAATCCATTTGCGAACCCCACGAGTGTAAAAGCCGAGGAACGCTGGTGAAGGCTCCCTCCTCAAAGAGAGCCCTCCGGGAGCGAAAAGCCGACTTTGCGTGCTCTGCTCCCAAGCAGACAGCCTAAAACGTTACCTGCTCTTGCCCTTATGTTTTGTCTTTTTTTTTGCTTTTGACATAATGCTTAGATAGACAATACAAAATCACAGAGTGCTTGCTGAATGACAGAAAGCTGCCGCTGTATCCACCGCTCGTGGATTGCTACGTCACCCCACCCGTGAGGTCTTGCCCATCCATTGGACTGGGAGTTTAGACATTAGAGTGGTCATGCTGAAGGCGTTCCCATAGCATTTCGACGCAGCTCGAGTTCCTGAAGGGGAACTGAAGCTGATGGACTCCTAGCTTGTTAAACTTACCCCAAAGTAAGTTTACCCCAAATTGCCCCAAATTCAGTTCCTGACAATGAGTTTGGAAACAGAGGGAAAAGGTCCCCTGTGTAGACTAGGTGGCTCCAGTATGTATATGTGTATGAGCTTTATACTGCAAAATATAAAGCCATATTCTGTTATTTCTTAAACTTGCACAAAACTTTTGATATCATCACATTGTTCACCATGAAATAACTATTAAATTGATACCAAATGTGCATGGAATGGCTTTGAACTGCTAGGAATTTCAACACATAATTCTATAGTTATGTGTTTCAAACTGAACATAGGACCTGTCATTTGCTAATTGTATATGATGTTTTTTTTATTGAGCAAAGAAATTGCATAGTACAGTATCCCACCAGAGTTCTATTCCCTTAAGGCTTAAGCCAGGGGTGTCAAACTTAATCACAGAAGGGGCCAAAATTTAAAACATGGTCTAAGTTGCTCCCCCTCTGTAAATGGCCGGGCTGAGAAGACTATCTCTTCTGCCACTATAAAACTAGTTTTCACAGCAGCTTCACTTTGTGATTTTGCTTTTGTGAACATATTCTGCCATGACATCAGACCCTTTTTAAACTCTTCTACCTTCTGTAGCTTCTGCTGTGTGTCCAGGTATTTGTACTTGTCTTGATGTTTCTCATAGTGCCATCTTATGTTATATTCTTTAATTACAGCCACATTTGCTCCACAAAAAACATATAAACATATAAAACATATCCAAACCAAACCTGTCTCCTAAACAAGTCAAATGTCCAGTGGAACCAAGCCACTATTATCAGAGTAGAAGACAAGCTATTATCATTTAACATTTTAGAAGACAGATCTGTAGGTCCAGGCTTATAATAGGCTTATATTAGTTAACATAAAGTCTATATCAGGCTACTACAGAGTCACAATGTGGAATCAATTCCAAGGCTTTGGAGTTGACTCTCGATTCCCAAATGCCCGGAATTGAGTAAGCGATTCTTTGTGGGATCGACTCCCAGCCCTACCTACATTTTTAAAAAGCAAAGGGTTGTCGCACTAAATATTGACTTTTTTATTTATTGCTCTTTATTATGTATATAGTTTAAATTCCTTAGTTTTGAAAGCATCTTTGCTTTACAGTATTTCTTTACACATGTTTAAGACCTTTGCACTTAGTGGTCTGGGGCCCCTAAGCAACCTCTTACAAAACCTAGGAAGAAACAGGCCTGTGCGCTGCATCGCCTGCACCTATGGACGAGCTGCCACTGCTTTCCATGCATGTTTAGCCAAACTCTAATAGAAAAGAAATAAAATCTGTGAATAAATCTGTGTCTCAGTGGTACTGATTCTTACTATTTCATCCTATTTGCTAATTTAGTATCAAATTTGAAAATTATAATTTGTCACTACATAGAGCATAATATGTACTAATTATATCTGATAGCATTACAAACGAAAATGTGTTGTTTAATGAATTAAGTACGACCATCTCTGCAGAAAGCATCAACCAACACTACTGTTTTTTTTTAAACAAATCATTGCTTTTTGTGGTTTATTAAAGCTGCTGCTGTGCAAAACAGTTCCACACATATTTTTATATATGTACAGTAGATGTATGTAGATCTTTCAATGATTTTGCAATAGTTTGAGAATGAAAGAGCACAAGTGCACATTGCTGATATTGCTGACTATTAGCCAGTGTACAAAATGGTTATTCTGTTCGTTACTATAACATGCTGGATCAGCGGTTAGCACCGTTGCCTCTCACCTCTGGGGTTGGGGGTTTGATTCCCACCTCCACCCTGTGTGTGCAGAACTTGCATGTTCTCCCCTTGTTTCAGGGGTCTTCTCCAAGTACTCCAGTTTCCTCCCTCAGTCCGAAGACATGCATTGAAGGCTGATTCGCATCTCTGAATTGTCCGTAGTGTGAGTATGTGTGCAGTGAGTATGCTGTGACCTGTGAAAGGGGTGTCCCCTGCCTCATGCCCCGAGCTCCCTGGGATAGGCTCCCATGCAACCCCATGTAGGATAAGCAGTACAGAGAATGGATGGATGGATTTGATTGGATTTTTTACACACAAAATAGTGCATCTTGCAGCTGGTGTAGATTTAAAATAGAAGCTTGACTAAAAGAGATAGAGAAGCATGATTGTTCATAAAAGCTTTATGTTCGGGTTGGCTTCTTATTTGTTATGGATATGATAATTCAGTTTGTTGGAGTTTGGATGAAAGCCAGAGCATTATCTAGGTGTAGCTGAGAGTGCGGTCTTTGCTGTAGGTCAGTTTGAATTTTCTGTCTGCTTCCTGCTTCCTGCTTTCCATAATTTTGCTGTAGTTGATACACTACAGGGACTTCAGGCAGTTCAGGACACACTGGTATTTCGGAATATTCTTTGAAAATGGTGTACGTGCATATCGAATCTGTTCCTTATATTAGTATAAATTATGTAAGAATTAATGTTTGTTAACTACAGTCATGTGACACTCTGACAGTCTGACAGGAAACAGAGAATGTGATTGGCTGGTGTATAAGGAAGTATATTTACTATTACTCTGTGTGTGTGTGTGTGTGTGTGTGTGTGTGTGTGTGTGTGTGTGTGTGTGTGTGTGTGTGCGGTTAAGACACCCACAGGTTCAACAGATTACTGTGAAGTGGAATCTAACACCATGAAGCTCTGTGTGATTCTCACCATTTCAATGATTCTGCCAGCGAACACTGTGTGTAAGTAATGAAAAATAGAATAGAATAGAATAAATATAGTATTTGATTTTAAAAAAAGCTTTATAAATAAAGTTTTAAGCAATAAACTTGATTTTTTTCTTCAGTTGTGTACAAGTTCACCAGACTGTCTGCATGCAGTGACTCTGTAGATGAAGCTGAATATTTATTCACTCTGGATCAGAATGAAATAATCTTTGAAGATTACAAGACCATGCAGCAAATCAG
>CM074934.1:318084-329132 GCA_037576815.1 Pangasius larnaudii
TTCCTTACAACACACAACATCTTGAGTAGAAATCAAATTGGATTCTTACCAAATTATCACACATCTGACCACATCTATACGTTACATACTCTAATTGAAAAATACGTTGTCCGAAAAAAAAGAAAACTTTTTGACTGTTTTATCGACTTTAAAAATACGTTTGATTCTACCTGGCACCAAGGATTATTTTACAAACTTATTGAATGTGGCATGGGGGAAAACCTATGACCTTATTAAAAAAATGTACACTGAAAGTAAATGTGGAATAAACATTAACAACAAACAAAATATCTTCCTCAGGAACACAGAGTGAGACAAGGTTGCTGCCTAAGCCCAACATTATTCAACATTTACATAAACAAACTGGTGAGAAGTCTGAAGAGAGCAGCAGCCCTGGTCTCATTCTGTGCGAGACAGAAATCAAGTGCCTGCTCTACGTAGATGACCCGGTCCTGCTGTCTCCCACTGAACAAGGCTTTCAGCAGAACCTGGACCTGCTGGAGCAGTACTGCCAGACCTGGGCCCTGGCAGTAAACCTCATAAAGACTAAAATCATGACCTTTCAGAAAAGATCCAGATCCCAGGGAACACTACACACATTCTGAACCGGAACTAACCACATAACTCACTCACAGCACTATAACTAAAAATCAGTTCCACAGGCAACTTCAACTCTGCAGTGAATGAACTGAGAGATGAACCTGCAGGGCATTTTATGCCATCAAAAGACAATGTCCCTTAGAGATTCCTGTTAGAATTTGTCTGAAAATTTTAGAATTAGTAATTGAGCCAATTGCCCTCTATGGCAGTGAGGCGTGGGGGCCACTAACAAATCAAGAATTTGCTAAAAGGGAAAAACATCCAACTGAAACACTGCATGCAGAATTCTGTAAAAATATCCTACAAGCAGAATTAGGCAAATATCTGCCAATTATAAAAATACAGAAACAGGCAATCAAATTCTAGAAACACCTCAAATCATATCAGCAATACCAAGAGCCCATCAAGGAAAACAGTCCCGTCTCTCAGCTGGTCCGAAGCTTCGGCCCTGAAGGATCACCAATACCTACTAACCCCCACAACACTGACGCTTTACACCAGAACAACAACGTCAAACTAATCACATTAGACCAAATTACAGTACAAATGAAACAACACTAGATCACCTACCGGAAACCCAAACACAACAACAGAGTAAAATGCAATGCCATTTGGCCCTAAAAAGATAGAACACCAGCGCTAGAAACAGGAAGATGCAAAAGAACATGGCTCCCACAGGAAGAAAGGTTGTGCGTACACTGCAACCAAACACAACTGAGACAGAGCTGCTCTTCCTGACAGAACGCAGAAAATACACAGACATCCGAGAGAAATTCTACCCAAAATTTAACTCTCACACCAAACATTTGACAATCTCTCAGACAGGTGAAAAATTCCCCTCCTATTAGGAGAAGATAAAGTCTGCTTTTTTTTAGCAACACAATACATCCCTCCTGCCGCAATAAGAGGGACAGCAAGTGATCTGCCTCACCCTTGTGTCTGGCAGAAAAGAAGAAAATAGGAAAATAAGTCTGAAAAGGAAACAAGGAACAGAAGAAAAGACGACAACACAAGGAAACAGACAGAGGATTCAAACCAAATTAAGAAGAAAAGAGGAAAAGAAGAACGACAAACAACCTTGAATAAAGTCAGGATTCCTATAAAACCAGCACAAAGCCCCCTGCCTCTGCACACACAGGATAAGAGAGCTGATACCACAGCCCTGTACTGCATTTTTACACTGACTCTGTTTTTTTTTTTTTTTTAAATAAAACTGAAGATAAACAGTTATCATTAGCTTAGGAAGTGATAATCTTGCTAAGTTTGCTAATTGTTTGCTAACTGTGGGACTATCAGCTAAACTGCCTGCATTGCTCAAAACACTGGTACATTGTTTGAAATGTCCAATGGAGAACAGCAGCAGCAGCAGAGAAGCCCCACCACTTTCTCCCACAGGAGATTCACTCTGAGAGTTGCAGCCAGCAATACAAGCTAAAAAGACAAAAAGAAAAAAACCCAGACACACTGTTTAAAGACTGCAGTCTAGTTAATGGGAAGAACACCACAACCTAACCTGCTCTTTTAAACTGAACACACTGAAGCCTGGCACCCAGCTATCTATACTCACTTCAAACATGTGACTAAACATGGCATCTGTAAGGGACAGCAAGTTTATGTTTTTGAAGACTGTGGGGAAAAAATGCAGGACACAGATTCCTAAAAGTTAACTTGTACCAGACGGGTACTATAATGGTACAAGGCAGTGAGTGTGCTCTGCAGATGTTTGTGGAGGTTATCCCCTCTCTCAGAAGCCATTGTAACAGTGACACAGACACTGAAATCTCTATTCTCATCGACTCAAATGGCAAAAGAGAAGAAGCTCTTTCCAGAACTCAAAACATCCAAAATCTGATGTCCAAGAGATATTCACCAGGTCCTCTGTGAAAATGTCCTAGGTGAGCCCAGTTGCATAATCATCTGGCTCACCACACCAGCATTATACCCCATCACCTAACCGAACCTGTGCACCTGAAAAAACACACTGTCAAGGAGTTTGCCAGGACACTGAAGGATGCAGCACTGGGCAGACACACCTACACACACAGCAGGCCAATACAGAGGAGAATCTCCAAAATTACCGCAACACCACTACAGCTAAAGCACACCCACCAGGTGACAACCAGCACAACCACCCTTCCATGAAGCACAGACAAGACACACCCTAAACCATCAAAGCCTACCTCAACCTGCCCAGTGCTCCCAACTGACCAGACCAGTACCAGGCAGACTAGCACCTTGATACCCCCCAGTCCTGCCAACGCCCCTGGCTCAAGGGCACCATCCAAAGCATACAGTAACTGACATTATATGTTACATGATAACAGATTTAGACCCTTTCTCTCTCAGTGCATTCACTGTCAAACCACTAAACCACAATGCACACACACAGCCCAGTAAGCTGTACAACATCCACAAATCCTACAGATGAGCCCAAAACAGCAGCGATGAGTTCCAGAAACAGTCAAGAAATTCAAACACTATTAGGACACCACATACAGTCAGAGTAAAGAACATAATCTTCAAAATTATAATACTCGCACTAACACACCACTAGCTCAGACTAACACAATAAAGACTCAGTAACAGTATAAATTTGCAAACCCAATTAGAATGAACCAGATGAAACAAACACTGAAAGTAAACTATTTGAGCTATTAAGGAAAACTAAACTCCAGAGTGAGTGACCACGTCATCTAATACATTCCACACATACACACACACATCTGCCAACAGGAGAGGGACAGTGAGTGACACACTCACACACACACATACCAATATATATAAACACACACCAATCAGACATAACATTAAAATCACTGACAGGAAAAGTGAATAACATTGATTATCTCGTTACAATGGCACCTGTCAAAGGGTGGGATATATTAGGCAGCAAGGGAACAGTCAGTTCTCGAAGTTGATGTGTTGGAAGCAAGAAAAATGGGCATGTGTAAGGATCTGAGTGACTTTGACCAGGAACAAATAGTGATGGCTAGATGACTGGGTCAGAGCATCTCCAAAACAGCAGGTCTTACAGGTGCTACAGGTATGCAGTGGTTAGTACCTACCAAAACAAAGGACAACCGGTGGACCAGTGACAGGGTCATGGGCGCCCAAGGCTCATTGATGTGCATAGGGCGCGAAGGCTGGCCCATCTGGTCTGATCGCACAGAAGAGCTACTGTAGTATAAACTGCTAAAAAAGTTAATGCTAGCTATGATAGAAAGGTGTCAGAACACACAGTGCATCGCAGCTTGCTGTGTATCGGGCTGCGTAGCTGCAGACCATTCTGACCCATGTCCACTGACGAAAGCTCCTACAATGGGCATAGGAGCATCAGAACTGGACCATGGAGCAATGGAAGAAAGTGGCCTGGTCTGATGAATCACATTTTCTTTTACATCATGTTGACGGCCAGGTGCTTGTGTGACGCTTACCTGGGGAAGAGATGGTACCAAGATGCACTATGGGAAGAAGGCAAGCAGGTGGAGCAGTGTGATGCTCTGGGCAATGTTATGCTGAGAAACTTTGGGTCCTGGCATTCATGTGCATGACACATAACACCTACCTAAACATTGTTGCAGACCAGGTACACCCCTTCATTGCAACGGTATTCCCTAAAGGAAGTGACTTCTTTCAGCAGGATAATGCGCCCTGCTACACTGCATAAATTGTTTCAGAATGGTTTGAGGAACAAAAGGAACAGGAGACATAATGAGGCAGAAAAAGAGAGAGACATAATAAGTAAGGAAGAGAGAGTGACATGGAATGAGACAGGAAGAGAGCACGAGACAGAATGTGACAGGAAGAGAGAGCAAGAGACAAAATTAGGCATGAAGAGAAACGGAATGAGACAGGAAGAGAGAGCAACATGGAATGAGACAGGAAGAGAGAGCAACACAGAATGAGACAGGGAGAGCAAGAGACAAAATTAGGCAAGAAGAGAGAGAGACGGAATGCGACAGGAAGAGAGAACGAGACAGAATGAGACAGGAAGAAACAGACAGAGACTGAATGAGGCAAAGCAAGACAAAGCCTTTGTTTGTATGTGACTTAACACACACACACATTCTGAGAAACACAGACAAAAGACAGCTGCAGTGAGACAGACTGAGACAGACTGAGACAGGTGGAATGGTAGAGTGTAGTGGTTGCAGAGCGTCTCTCATACCCTGACATTGGTGACTACAAACTCTCGCAGGATGTAGTGCTGCATGAAGTACTCAGTTATGGTTTCAACCACGAAGTGCTGATAATGGGTGGAGTCATAATCCGGCCAGTACTGATGACACTGCTCCTGCAGACAGACAGACAAACAGATTAGCTGGTGTTGGATTACAGACTACAGTTATATTCTAATTAAAAACTGGTCATTAAGTTTCATTATGACTGTTCACACTTCTACACTCTAATATTTAGCGTGTGATAACGAAACTCATTCTCAGTGGACCGAATTTGTAGGAGGAGGTAAGTCTTTAGACTTGGTTGGAAGACTGCCAGTGACTCAGCTGTTCGGACATCTAGGGGAAGTTCATTCCACCACCTAGGCACCAGAACAGAGAAGAGCCTCAATGCATACCTTCCTTGTACCCTGAGAGATGGTGGGATCAGTCAAGCAGTGCTAGAGGATTGGAGGGTGTGAGGAGCAGTGCGAGATGTGACGAGTGCTTTAAGATAAGTGAGTGCTGGTGTGTTTTTGGCTCTGTAGGCAAGCATCAGTGTTTTAAATCTCATGCGGCAGCTACAGGAAGCCAGTGGAGGGAGCGTAGCAATAGAGTGGTGTGGGAGAACTTAGGAAGGTTGAAAACCAGTCATGCAACTGTATTCTGGATCAGCTGCAGGGGTCGAATGGCTCTCAGAGGCAGACCTGCCAGGAGCAAGTTGCAGTAGTCCAGTCTCGAAATGACAAGCCACTGAACAAGCATGTGAGTGGCCTGTGTGGATAGAAATGGACGAATCCTTCTGATGGTATAAAGGAGAAACTGGCATGAGCATGTCAGATTAGCATTGTGATAGGAAAAGGACAAGTTATGTCAAGTGGAGTCTGTCATTTCAGCCATATACAGCCAGTTAGTACATAGTGAAATGAAACAACGTTCCTCCAGGACCAAGGTGCTACATAAGACAAACACAGAATAGCACACAACTACAAGGGACTACATACATTTATACATAAAGTGCACAAGTGCAAACATGTGCAGACCGCACAAGTACAATGTAGCACAATGACTACTGAGATAGACAATGGGCACAGTAAGTCTCAGTACAGTGCGGAATCCTGTGAATCCAGTGACAATAATGCAAAGAGTACAATATAAGTTGCTGAAATAGTGTAAACATAAGAAGTAGCAGCCCATGTACAGTATAATAAATATTGTAGCAGCATAATGTAATGTGCAAAAAATTGCAAAGAAGATGGAGGATGCACAGTTGTGTATGTGTGTGTGTTCTTTTAGTCCAGTTTCTGAGTATTGACAGTTGATCTGCCAGACATGCTGACATCTGAGCAGAAACATGAGTGTCTGAAGGAGGGAAGGAGAGGATGAGTGTCATCCACATAGCAGTGGTATGAAAACCCATGTGAGGATATGACGCACCAAGAGAGCGAGTATAGAGGGAGAACAGGAGGGGACCACGTACTGAGCCTTGTGGGACACCAGTGGAGAGTCTGCGGGGAGCGGATGTGGATCCCCTCCATGTCACCTGATATGATTGAACTTCCAGGTAGGAAGCAAACCAACGCCATGCTGCACCATGAATTCCAAAATTCATTAAGGTGGACAAGAGAGCCTTGTGGTTCACTGTGTCAAACGCTGCTGAAAGGGCGAAGAGGATCAGGAATGATGACAGTTCGGCTGATCTAGCAGCATGTAGCTTCTCAGTGACTGGTTAGTATCTTGGAGGTTGTTCTGTGAGAGACAGAGAGACAGTTGATTGTAGATAGTTTGTTCATGGATTTTAGAAAGATAAAAGAGATGTGATACCGTTCGGTAGTTGCCGATGTCACAGGGATCAAGGGGATAAGGTATTGTGAGATGGTCTGGAGCATTGTGGAAGGGATTGGATCCAATGGGCAGGTGGTAGGATTGCAGGACAAGGTGACTTGCAGGATCTCTTCTGTTGCTGGCTTCAGATGAGAATTTGGACAGGAGAGTGTGGTAAGAGGCAAGTGCTGTCATAACAGAGTCCATGGAGACAGATGCAGGTGCAGAACCTCTTTAAATAAAAACACAAGAAACTACAAGTAATGAACCAGGAACACAGGGAAACCAGGGACTAGGACACAGGGAGCTAGGCTAAAACTTAAAAAACAAATACTATGCAAATACTAATATCCCCATATATATAAAGATAGAATTAAATACGGCAACTAATCAAGAAAATAACAAACAGATAAACACAGGAAATAAGGCAGACAATAGAAGAATCTCTGCTGTACTTAATTCTCTCCGATTGCTGCATAACACATCCAATAGCCAAGGAACAGGTCAAGAAATCTTCCTGGGTTTAGAAGATAGGGGGCAAAGGAAGTCCACGGATGATGAAAGTGAGGAGAGGAAAGTGTCTGTGGCTAACTCCAACAATAGGGAGGAAAAGGAGTTAGGGTCTAGAAGGGATGATAGGGTCCAGGGAGCCATGGAGGAAGGCGTGATAGAGTGGAGGTTTCGAAGAGTGGGAGAGAAGTATTTGTAGTTGGTTTTAGGCAGAATAGGGAGAGTAATGGTGAAGGATACCAAGCGATGATTGGAGATGTGGAGTGGGGTAGCATTGATGTCTGTAGCTGGAGAGGGGCGGCTGAAGACCAGGTCCAGGGCATTTCCTCCCTTGTGTGTGGGAGGGTAGCTGTTGAATATCAAGGAGAAGGAATGCAGATGAGGGAGAAAGCAAGAGGACTGGAGACTATAACAAGACTATAAAGGTTTGCTTGTTTAGGTCTAAATTTGGGCAAATATTCCCACCCAGATTTAAAGCTTGCTCAATCTATTAGCTCGACTGAAAAACTAAAAAGACACACACTACAGATGTCTGCGTATTTTTTGGATTTTCAGCCAATAGAGAAGCGTAATACACACACACACACACACACACACACACACACACACACAGTGTACCACATTGTACCACGTTGTACCTACCCCAGTGTACAACATTTCAGGACTACAATGTTTAGTTTAGCGCTTGTCCATTTCTGTCCGTTTCCTTACCCGTCCTATCTCGCAGAGGTCGGTCAGCATCACCACAATGGTGGAGTTGTGTTCCCATAGCATCCTCCAGAAATCCTCCGTGGTCTCAGCCAGAGGTCCCTGAGTGGCGATGTACGCATTCTGCTGTCTATAAAACACACACACAAGACACGTCCATTTATTATCAACATTTACTTATTAAAATGATTCTGTTCATTTAGGATCAATATAAAACAATCTTTTGTTTCACACTGTACACTGCATGCTTCACTTTATATAAAGATATAAATCTGATTCAAACAAATATATATTAAAGGTGCATTAGGCAAGATTAGCCTCACCCCCATCCCACCCCCCACTTCTGCCCATGTTCACAAAGCTCTGCCCCAGGATCTATATTGGTATTATCAGTTATATTATCAGTGGAGTTACTCTTACCATTCCAAAGTTCTTTTCCTATAACAGCGCATCCCAAAGTGTTTTATTCTTCTTATACCACAGCAATTTTCCAACAATTAAATTTTTTTTCTCCTAGCTGTTTATAGTTACATTTAATGCTGTGGAATGTCCATGAATAAAAGTTAGTTCCTGTTTTCGCTTACATTATAGCAGCTATAAACAGTCGTTCCCTCACCAGCCTCTCCTTTTTCTCTTATCAGGAAACTGCTATCAATACACCAAATCATTGCGGAGATATAACCTCACATTCATTTTAGCATGCGTGCCATCATATTTGTTGACGTCTTATACATGAAATGTTTGGTCTATCAAAAATCTTTGAAAATTTTTGGTCTCCATTGTCTGAAGATGATCTGAGCAAAAGTGTTCACAAAAGTGTTCACAAAAGTGTTTTTTTCAAAAAAATTCTAAATGGTGGAAACTTTTAAATGGCGGAAATGTCTGACAAACGGTTCAAAAGTTACAACCATTTTCATAAAAGTTAATGTTTTGATCACTATAGCGCCACTATGTGGCCAAATGAGGTGAGACTGTGTGCCATAGTAGACTGGTGGAGTACTACCATCCAGACAGTTTGGTTTGCACGATCAGGTTTAGGGCACAAAAATAATAATAATAAATATAGCTCCAAGCAGCAATTATGGAGCCAAGCACAAGACAGGCAAATTAAGGAGCTATGCAAGCATCAGAGCATGGTTATGATTTACACATCAAGTCACGGTGCAATAGGCAGTACTGCTTCCAAGACACTACACGGTGCTTATGGCAACTTTGACGATGCGTTATATGGAAATGGTTTAATATATCAAAAACTTGTTTTCAACATGAACTCCATAACTTATGATGGCATGGACTGAAGATGATCCAAGTTGAATTTGGTGGAAATCGGACAAATGGTCCGAAAAGCAAAAATATACTTTTTTTCATATTTCATGAGCACTAGGTGGCGCTGTTCCAAAACTTTGCAGGTACCCTCAAGTCATGATGCCTATGACATATACTAAAGCATTACGAAGATATAGCCTCATGTCCATTTGGGCGTCAAATTTGTTTCACCGGTACACCACTCTCAGGAGGCATACAAATTTGGCTACGCTTCGGTGGCCCATCGCGACTCCACCCACTGGCAGGCTCGGTTGGTGAGCCAGGACAGCAAGAACCTCAGCCACCGCATCTCTTCAGGCTTGGGGTCCAACAGGCTCTCAAAACATATCTGGCACTGCAAGAGGTGGTTTTCTGGAGGAACGTCAAAGCGTGCTGGGGGGTATAGGGGAGTACAACGCCCCTCCTAATTGACCCCACGCTCAAACCTTGCTGAAGCAAGACCCATCCGTCCTCGCCGTCATCACAACATGAGACTGACTCTGACTCTACTTCGAGCAGAACCTTCAGGCAGTATCACTGATTATTAATTAATCACAATCACTGGTTTCACATTATACAACAATACGTATGTGGCAACTGGGCCCCAAGGTTATCTGATTAGAGGTTATAGGTTATAGTGTGGGGAAAGCATGTAAAAGCTATAGCTTGCACAGCCCATGCTATAACCACTCATTTACCACCCGAGATCAAAATCCAAGAATTAGAGACATATCATTTAAGTTCTCAAATTAAGGTCAAGGTTTTCCTAAAAGTACTTCAGCAAAACCTAAGCTATTATGGTCATACTTTGCTACATACAGATGTTTCTTCATTTAATGTCACTACATGTCACAATATTACAAAGCAGCTACAACTCACTGATGCTCTCCAGGTTTATTGCCCTGTAATCAGACATACCTCCCTCCTCGTAGTTTTACTGATATCATCACTCCATCTATATTTTCACGGTGTGTAGAAAATCATCGTACTGGACCACCCTTTGGACCACCCTTTGCAGGTAAAATTTCTAAGGCATTCTGTAGCTTTACCCTTGACCTTGAGAAATGCCATCTAAGAGGTGTTTCACATCACCCACAAATCCAGTTCACAGCCCACTCAAATTTTGTCATGTTCTGGCCCTTTCAGATACTTATTGGCTATGCAGGAGTAACGCTTATAGTGAATTACCTGCCAGGTTCAATGGTCAATGTTCATAGATTTTCCTCCATCCTGCTTATCTTAAGCCCCGAGTAACAGTAAAACCTGTTGCCATGTAGGCTAGCACAGGAAGTTTAAGCTTCCTTTTGAGGACACCTTTAGGGTTGTCCAAAGGGGGGAAATTGTGGGATTATTTTTCTTTTTTTCCCCCATGATTATTGATGCAAGATACATGACAAAATCATTTAAAATCAATTCAATGCGATTTTTGCTTACTCATGATGCATATGTATGCTTTGTTCACTCATGATGTACATGTATCTGTTTTTGGGTTAAGATGTTTTTGTCCTTGATTATGTTTTTCTCTTATTAGCCTTGGGTATGTCCTTCGCATGTACACATCAGTATAAAAGCCGGCTGTGTCCAACCTGTGTTTAGACTATACAGCGCCCAGGCTGTCTTTATGCACTCAACAGATTCTTGAGTCATCTTACTTCTGGTGAGACTGCAGCATTTTGGTGGTCATCCAGAAAGATTTACAACATAGATAAAACATTAAAGGGAGACAGAGACAATGTAGTAAACATGGCAGAGGTGGAGAAGTCAGTGTTGCTCTGTTCATTCAGTGATAAAAGTGAAAAGGCCTTAAAGCTGCATATGAACTGTTTAAAAGCTGTCTTACTGTGTGTGTGTGTGTTACCTGTAACTGTTGATGTAGCTAGCATTGATGTAGTCGGACCCCTCCACCCCTCTGATTGGCTGCAGACACACACGCGTCGACTCAAA
>CM074934.1:383031-393343 GCA_037576815.1 Pangasius larnaudii
GACGCAACCCTCTCTATTTATCCGGGCTTGGGACCGGCACAGAAGTCACTGGACTGTGACCCCCATGGCTAGATTCTGCAGTGTGCTGCATCATGTAATGAAAATTGCCCAGCACTACAACTTTTCCATTCCCATACACTGTGTCCTTTTGATTAACTGAAATAATCTTATGGCTAAAAATAGCTCCTAACTGGCAGATTAAGGAAAAGTTTTTTTTTATCACTGTTGATATTCATCCATAAAACATGCAGCAAGGATGCTGGCTGAGAGTAAAGAAGTAGTCAGTGAATGAAGAAAAGCCTTTTTTGGTTCTCAGCCAACATATCTTTGTGAAACGCTTCAAATGGCTAGCCAATCTGAGGTTGTGAATGGTAGATTGCCCTCCTGAAATCCCCTTCCCCTTGAGATAGTCTTAAATCAAATGCTGCTCGCATCCTCTCTTCTATACTCTGCCCCCCCCCCCCCCTTTCCTTGTTTTAGGGTTTTTGTGAAGATACTTTGTTCAGCAATGAAGCACATATATTAACCTCTTTATTACATCTGGTCATGCTGTTTACAGGTAAGGGGGTGTGTGTGTGTTTGTGTGTGTGTGTGTGTGTGTGTGTGTGTGTTTGTGTGTGTGAGAGAGAGAGAGAGCATGGTGCTGAGTGGCAGTTCAGTCCAGCTGCTGTGTGCTTGGCAAGGTGCGACCATTAACTGCTTGTCTTAGCCTCTGTCTCTCACCCTTTCTTTCACATATACACAATGGCTTCAAATGAAGGCTTTGTATTTGAGTTCAACTTCACATACTCACTCATTCAACCTGTCTGCTGGAACTTGCTTATGTCTGCATACCTCTGTGATTACAGAACACACACACACACACACACACACACACACACACACACACACACACACAGAGGGAGAGAGAGAGAGAAAGAGATAATTATGAAAATGTACTTCTATATAATAACTTGAATTTGTTAACTGTTACAAATAATAATGTCATTCTTCTAAACATTTGGGTCTCCAGGCTTGAACCCTTGCATTCCAGGGGGAAGGGAGAGGACCTGGTGGAAGGGTGTGTAACTCAACATATGCATGCCACACACACACACACGCAAAGCCTGTCATTTTATCGAGAATACAGAGAATTTTTTTTTTTAAATGTTAAACAACAACTAGTTTATTATTAGTCTATTAGTTTATTATTTAAAAAAAATAAACCTACCCTCCGGTCCCACCTTATATCCCCCTCCCGGTAAACAGTTTAAACAAAAACAATAAGTATCAAATATATTGATAAAATTGCCTGTCCAACTCAAGGCTCGTTTCCTGAAAAAAAATGAACCTGAAAAAAATGTTGAACCGGCTCGCAGTATCTTCTACTTTACTTGTCATACTAATTAGAATTCTCACCATACCGCAGCGACTCATTCAGCTGCTCTCACCTCAGTATCTCTGTACACTGTATCTATCTGGCTAGTAGCTTTCAGATATGTATATGATGGGATAATGCATAATCTTGTTTCACACCGTAGCAGCTGGTAGCTAATATAATAACTGTTATCATGTACTGGAGTAAATAAATAGATTCTGTTAGCTCTTCTTTATCCTTCAATCTTCCTGTTCTAATTTCGGAGCCTTGGTTATTGGAGTTAATTAATAAAATACGCGAAATACTTTGTTTTTAATGAAAAGCCTTAGATTATGGCCCTTCGGGTTCTCATAAAATACCCCTGACAATCTCGGGCTTAGCTGAATATGGCCAAAAATAATATAAAATAAAATAACATTTACATGACAGCAGGATAGACTTTAAATATAGCACTATCCCACTGGAACACTATCCCAATGTCTTATGTTGAATGGTTGTGCAGAAAAGAAAAGTAAAATAAATTTAAACAAAACATATGGCAGTTATTCATTATAATGCAAATATATTTAATTGGCAAACATGATTGTAAAAGATGCCTACCAAAAGATAAGTACCGAAAGTAAAAGCTGCATATATGGCCAAAAGTATGTGGAGACCTGACTAATCACAATTAGTGTCCACAGGTGTCCACATACTTTTGGCCATATAGTGTTCATAAGAATTTTCCAGTTATTACTTCTGTTGTGGCAAAACTCTTCAATTCAGAATAAGAAAAAAAAACGTCCAAAGACAAGGGGTTCTGGGTGCCAACAATCTTTATTGAATCAAACAACAAAGCCAAGATGGTCTGCAGAGCAGTGCTCTCATTGGATGGAGTTTTTCTTTTAGTCACACACCTGCCTCTTGCCACAATTATTTCACTGTTCTTTTACCTTAGTTTTAACCATGGCGAGGGGTCCGTTTATTTTTTAAAAACATCATTAACCTTCAGACACTAGCCTTCGGATGCTAGCCTTCAGACACTAGCCTTGATCTTTAAAAAACATCTTAAAAACACCACCTGCAAGGTTACACCAGTTTACACCAGTTTGTTTTCACAGAAATATCCTTGTAAAAAATATACTAATTTTTTACAGTGTATAAAAAATTACAGTACTGTTGCATAGGTACTGATTGACATAATAATGCTTTCAAATACTGATTGACAACCATATTGATAAAGATAACAGAAAAATTCCTCCATACATCCCTCTTCTGGGGCTTATATCATGAGCATGCATTTGGTCCCACTTGCCCGTGGTTGTCACAGTTATGTAGAGTACAATACTGATTGTTCTTCACATTCAGAATTGGTTATTGCTTAATCTTAGAATTGCTTACAACAAAAATCAATCAACAACAATCAACAAACTCAGAATAAATGCAAAGTACAAGTCTTTCTTCAGATGACTTCTTCTTCAACCCAGATACTTTGTGTATAGTAAAGGGAGTCTCACCCTTGGGGAGAGGTTAGGCTAGCACTTACACCCAGGGCATGGCTCATCACATAACTACTTCTTCTTCGCCTGGAACTAGAATCCTCTTCTTCCTTCCGTTGTTCTGGAATCCAATCTGGCTTAGGGGTCCAGTCCGAAGTACAGTCTGGAGCCAGCAGACTCACTTGCCAGTCCATCATCATCAAGCATAGAGAGCTATGGTTCATAAGAGCCATCTGCTTAACAGTTGCTCGAACAAGAAAAGATCTCAATATGGGCACAACACAACAAAACAGTAGCCCTGCAACAACTACTACAATTACTATCATAATTCCCACTTTTGTCAGTATAGCTCCCCAATGTCCAAATTGTGAAATCCAATCCCAAGAGTGCTGATCTCTCCCTGTATTTTCAGCTAATTCATGCCTCAAAAATTTCAATTTATTCATAGCCTCAGTAAATGCTCCCTCAGGGGTAGTGTTATTAGGGATAAAGGTACAACATTGTTCTCCAAACATAACACACACTCCTCCTTTTTTCTGCCAACAACCAGTCCAAAGCCTGCCTGTTCTGCCATGTCATTTACTAGCATCTAACTGTTTACCCAATGCTGAGAGTGCTGCATCTGTATAATAAATGAACCGCTGTTGGTTATAGTAAATGTAATTAATCCACTCTGTATTTTTTGTTAGGAGTTATCCATACCAAAATAGACTCAATTCCTGACTTTACCTCATTTCTTGTTTTAAACTGTTCAGGTATCCCTCTAGGTTGACGTATTGAATCCATGTACACCTTAAGATCTTTCTCATAAGCTCTCTTTACTCTGTGAGACTTTCTAGTTTTCTCATGGAACTGATCATACCCCTAGTCAACTATCACAGTTCTCTGAATCATCCCAACTCTAGTGCAGATTCCTTTCCAGTCTTTGGGTAAGGTCATTCTTAAGTGTGTCCTTGCACAGAGCCAAAAATGATCTGCTATAGCCTGAGATTGGTCAGTCAGAGCTAACAGCAATGGTTGATTCATCCATGTGTGAGTTGAGGCCGGTACTACTATCATGCTGGTGGTTACTGTAGCTAGTGCATGACCTTCAGAGAACTGTATATATTCTGTGTGTCCGAAGAGGCAGGCATCCAAGTGCGACATTACTGCACAATTACCTTGGAATTTACCCAAATCATGCTTCCCATATGACTTGTTAAAGAATTCATACTCCAAAGTGTAATCTATGTTATACCGCTGAGGTGTCTCTCTACATTTTTCCTTTATTCTAACATCCAGTTGTGGGCACCACCCTTTCCACTACAACTCTGCTCAATGGAGAAGGTGAACATACCACCTTCACCTTATTCAAACTACCAGCAGTGTATTCAACTCACTTATACCACTTATTATCTTGCACTATCTGTAACAATGCATCATTCATTATCTCTTTTGCAATGTCATTCAACATCTCACGTGTAACTCCTTGATACACAGGGTTAACTAGTCTCATATTGTCCTCACTCATCTGAGAGCCAATCAAGGCCAGTCAAGGGCTGAGAAGTCAATTGTCGAGAATGTTGCTTGCTGGCTAGTGGACGGGCCTGAGTCTGCGTTAAATGTAGCAAGAAACTCATCAAGATCACCAGGCTCAATTGCACTTTCCTGTTCTTCGCACAATGCACAATGGTGCATCTCCTTCCTCTTCAGTAGGCACAGCAGGTTCATCAGTTTCAGATGGAATATCAGATGCAACAGCTGGTTCACCTTCTCCTTCAGTTTCTGCCTGGGCTGGACCTGGTTTGCTGTACCCGGCATGACTAGGGCCTGCTTCTGGTCCTCTCTCTCCTTCATCTTCTACTTCTTCCTGACTGCTTTCTGGAGAGGCTGCCACTAAATCTCCCTCTTCTTCAGCATTTTGAACGTCTTCTTGTCTCCTGGGTCTAATCTAGGTACTCTAGTACAGTGATTCAAATGATACCAGGTAGTATTACCTTCCACTTGCACTGTGTATGGTCCTTCTCTTCTAGGCTCGTTCCACTTTCGCCTGAACACTCTTAGGTATATTTTATCTCCAGGAAAGATAGCTTCATGTATTGCGGTTAGTTGACACATGCAAGCCCTCAGCTCCATTTGCAATTGCTCCAGAGGTGGTCCATCATAGGGACCTCTCAAATATGGCACAGGCATGTGAGCATTTCATGTGGTGACAATTTAGTAAACTATTTAGTAATACATACAATAACTCATCAGTGCAAGAGGTAAAGCATCAATCCAATTCAGTTTTGTATCAGCGCATATCTTAAGTTTAGCCTTAAGAGTACTATTCACCCTCTCCACTATTCCTTTTGACTAAGAATTATAAACACACCCCAAATGCTGTTTTATTCTTAACTGCTGCAACACTGTTTTCACGGTCCTCTGAACAAATGCTGAACCATTGTCAGAACTTATCTGAGATGGTATGCCAAACCTATGAATCATCTCTCTTGTCAGAAACTTAAACACTGTTCCTGCAGCCTGATCTTCTGATGGCACAGCTTCTACCCACCTACTAAACCTATTATCACCAACAGATATCTCTTTCCTCCTGCATTTCTTACCATGCCTACGTAATCTATTACCAGATATTTGAATGGTCCCTCTGACATTATTTTGTGCACAGACTTCACATTCAGATAAGAAATTATCTACCATAGCCTGTAGATATGGAGACCAATAACCGTGTTGTTTTATTTATCGTAATACCTCCCCCCTTCCCCAATGATCAAAGCAATGAGCATCTAAAATCAACACAGTGAGAAGTGCTGTGGGTGCAATTATATGTCCTTCATGTGAGAGCCATATACCATTTACATCACTAGTAGCAAATCTCTGATGCCACACTGAGTGATCATAAGCATTTGCTTGTCCTTGAATGCGAACAATATCATCCAAATTGGGCTTGGGCTGAATGAGTACCATTGGGGCCATTACTGCTATCAGGCACCATTAAGTTTTCTTAGCTTCTAAGTCTGAAGCATTCATAAGAAGGGTCAGTGTATATATATTTGCAACTTGACCTGTAGCTAACTGACAAGCTGCAGTAAGAGCTTTCAATTCAGCCAACTGAGCAGAACATGGTTGTTTACAATGCTGTGAAATTACCGTCACAAAATACTAATACTCATGCCTAAATGGTCTCTGAAATAAGAACCATCCACAAAATATTCAACATCTGCTTCTAGAATAGGTGAGGACTCTAAGTCAGGTCGAAATCGAGTAAAAGCCAGTGAGTTTGTTACACAATCATGAGGCTGTCCTTCATGTTCTAAAGAAACCATGTCAGCTGGATTTACTGTAGTGCAGCGCTTAATAGTGATGTCTGGGTACATCAAAAGATCAGTGGGCTAAGTACCTAGCCTGAACAAATCTCCCTTGTTATAATAATTCCACTACATTGTGATGTGTGTAAATGATCACTAGATATCCCATAGTCACAGTAGATGCTTTTTCATATGCATAGTATAAGGCAGCTAGTCCCTGTTGGTAACAACAAGGATATCCCTGTGCTACACTGTCCAGTTTGGTGCTGTAGTATGCAATAGGCTGTTTCTTTCTACCACTGCATTGTTTCCTGCATTAGGATTGCTGAATGCATATCCATCTGCTCTGTTGGCTACATACAGATGAAATGGTTTAGTATAATCTGGAGTGGCTAAAGCTGGTGCAGCCTGAAGCTCCTTTTTCAATGATTCAAAAGCTAACAGTGCTTCACTTTTCCACACTAATGCTTGCTTCATGATTGCCCTCAAAGGTGCAGTTTTAATTGCATAGTCCTCTATCCAGTCAGAACTAAATCCTGTCATTTCTAAAAAGGTCATCATTTGCCCTACTGGTAGTGGCGCTTTACTGATACCCTCTAGCAATTGCAAGTTCTGTATGCAGTTAAACTCCCTAAATACTCAACTTGTGGATGACAGTATTGTAGCTTAGTTTTAGATGCCTTATGTAGGAGGCTAGGGCTAATTTAGTAAGTACTGTGTGTAATGTGCTATCTATAATAAGATCTTCCTTAAGAACTTGATTGAACACATGTGGTGAGTGTTTGAAACCTTGGGGAAGTCTTGTGTACGTGTACTGCTTCCCAGCATATGTGAAGGCAAATAAATGTCTACTTTCTTCAGCCAGAGGAACACTAAAAAAGGCAGAACAAAAATCAATTACAGTAAAATATTTGGCATCAGGAGGAACATTGGTTAGCAATGTGTGAGGGTTTGGAACTTCTGCTGGCCAATCTTCTACTCTTTAACTGCTCTCAAGAAGGCAATATTGGGGTATTACAATAACTCACTTTCTCAACTAGGACTCCAGCCTAGACCAATCCCTCAATAGTTTGTTCAGTGCCTGCCTCTGCTTCAGGGCGCAGTGGATATTGTTGTTTTCTAGGTAATTGAGCATCTGGTTTAATTCTAATTCTGTATGGGCTAGCAGACTTCACTAGACCTACATCAGTATCATGTTGAGACCACAAAGTAGCTGATACCTGTTTTTCCGTTTCTCTCAACAATTCAGCTATCTTGGACTCTGAGTTATCTGTCTCACTCATGAGTTTTCAGTGATCACCACCACCTGTGGAATTCCTATCATGAGAGTAGTACACAAAATCTTAATATATTACTTATCTTTTGAAAGAAAAACTGAGGGATATTCTGTATTATCCCATTTACTCCTTTCTGCTTTTGCCATCATGGGACCTAAATTTTTTGATTCCGAGCCTTTTCCCAAATAAAGAGTCACATGGGGAACAGAACTAGGAACCTGGAACCACTTGTCAATAAAATCATCATTAATACAATCATCACAACGATTTATTGCATAGCAGCTCCCTGTTTTCCTATGATTATGCATCTAGACACCAAGGGAACCTTTTGACCCTCTGTTTCTTTTCAAGCGCTGGGTCACGTGATGAATCATATAACAATGTACAATGATACTCAGACTTAGGCATTGTTGCACCTGGGATCTGTGCTTCAATAAACTCTCCCCACTTACCAATTACTTGCTCTACTTCATTACTTATCTGTCCTAACCAATACACATTAGCAATTGGCTAATAAGCACCATTTGAGTTTTATCAACATCAACTCTGAGAACACCAGATTTGGAGTCCAGGTTTACACAATGCATCCCTTCCCAACAAATTAACAAGAGCTTGTTCTGATACTAAGATAGGCAATGTCACCTTTTTATCTTTAGTCTGCAGACTAACTGGAGCCGTCATTGGAATTAGCTACATTTGTCCTGAGAATCCTAATGTCTTTGCAAATTTTCAAGACATGGGGAAGTGAGAGGCATAATTTGGACTTCCACATCTGTAAATGGCTCCAGTGTCTACTATCATGGGTGTTAATTTGCCTTCTATTTTAACCTGCAGCATAGGTTCTTCTTGTTAGAATTGGAAGCTGACCCTCCCCGGTAGGATTCTCTGGGCACCCCTAGTACCCTTGATTAGGCCCACCCCATGGGTTCACTGGACCTTGTGGAGATTGTCGATACGACTGAACCCAACCATCCCCTTCACCACCACGTTGCTGTTGCCATGGTTTGGTGGGGCAATAACACCTGTTATGTCCAGGTTGTCCACATCCCCAACATATTCCTTGAGGACCAGAAGTGGGTCCTCCTCTTCCTCTCTTCCCCCCCCCTGCCGGCTCGAGACTCGAACCCGTGACCTTCAGGTTTACCTTCAGGTTGCAAGTCTGACTCTCTAACCATTAGGCCACGACTCTTTCTTGGTTCTTAAGCTTTTCTTCATTCTGTATTTCATTCTGTATTTCAACCGGATGAGTCACATGGTCACAGAATTCCTTATGTGGTTTATAATGTAGGCCAACCACATCTTCTAGCTTAGCTTTTACAAATGATGGCATAGCATCCATTATTGCTGTTCTGAACAATGATGACATCACAGGATCTGCCTCTGTATCCCTTTCCAGTTCTTGTCTCCCTCTTTTTAGTTGTCTCTGCACATAAGTGGTGGGATTTTATGTCTCTCCCAGCTATTCCCCTTTCAGCGACCTTGGGTCTATGCGAGATGGATACTCTGCCATCAGTGTTTGCCATAGGCATGAACAATATTCATCAAACTGTGTCCCATCCATTACTGGAGAGTTGCTGCTCTTTGTAGGTTAGCATCTGTGAGGATCTCTTTCATTCTTAATCCTCCTAAAATGTTGGCAAGGAGTGCTTTGATTGTCTCTTCTTCAAACACCTTAATCCACTTCCCATCTCCCTTGTAGACATCAGGTAGGCGTCCATTGAGTTCATCGAGATCTTGTGTAGCCCAGGGTACATAATGCCCTCTAGCACCCTTAACCAGAATAGGTAATTGAAAGTGTCTGTCATATCTTTGTGGGTCTTGTAAATGTCCACATGGTCTAAGCTGTCTTCCTCCTTCATTTCTTGACCATGTTTCTTCATCATCATCATCCTCCATGTATAATGTTCCTGTAACCCGCTTTCTCTCACCCACATCACACCTTTTTGAACCTGTAGAATATCTTCTCTTACTTAATTGTTCTGCTTCATCCAAATATTTTTCTGCCTGTTCTAGTGTTGTGCTTAATCTTCTGTCCAACTTAACTCTGTTAACAACTTCTTCTGCTCCCGTGGGCGATCTACAGGGGAACTTTGCTCCTTTTCTTCATGATATTTACTTAAATCAGGATAGTGGGCATAACTGTCTACTGCCTGTTCCCTTGGTTTCTGTCTGCACTGTTTTTTGCCTTCAGGAGTCTTGTGGACCGCTTTAGGTGAACAAGTGGTGGGAGGTTCCCCATCTTCCTCCTCCTCCATGTCTATTTTCCCATCAACTTGTACTGTTCCTTTAATTATAAGAAGCTGGTTTTTGAAGGTGCATAAGGAAGTGTCTCTCTGAAAACTTTTCTCATCTTTTCTTCTGTCTTCTCATTGTCTTTTTTCAGCATTTTTCTGGCCTGTTTCATGCTTTTCCAAGAATTTTCTCCTTCTCTGCTTTAAAATATGCAATTACTTTCAGTTCTTTCTCTCTCTTGTCCTCTCTCCCTTTACTTTTGTCTTTGGCTTTGAAGTGAAGTGAAGTGAATTGAAGTGACGTGTGGCCAAGTATGGCCACCATATCAGTGTTTCCTTCTCATCACACAGAGACACATCAAATGTTCCCTCCTCTGGCCACTGTGTTTTCTTATTTTTAGTTCTCTTTCTCCACTTCTTTGAGCACTTCTCTATGATTTCTTTACATAAGGGATATTCAATTCAATTCAATTTTATTTGTATAGCGCTTTTTAACAATGGACATTGTCACAAAGCAGCTTTACAGAAGTAAATGGATTCACAAAATCCATTGAATTTATCACTGTGAATTTATCCCTAATGAGCAAGCCAGTGGCAACGGTGGTAAGGAAAAACTCCCTGAGATGATATGAGGAAGAAACCTTGAGAGGAACCAGGCTCAAAAGGGAACCCATCCTCATCT
>CM074934.1:393443-407563 GCA_037576815.1 Pangasius larnaudii
GGGCCTTTTATTACATAGATCCCCAAAGTAGTGCTTTCAACTGCTGTCTGAACAGACTCTTCATCCAAACCCTGAAAAAAAAAAAAACTCTATTCAGACCAAATTAAGAACCACAAGAATTTGTGGTGCTGGGAGATAGGGTTTTAAGCAGTGTGGTGTATAGGGTTAGGGATTAGGGTTAGGTAGTGGTTTAGGGTTAGGGTTATGGTAAGGGGTTAGGGTTATGTTTTGCGAATTTACACTGACCCCATCACAGTCCGAAAACTGCTATGTTGTACAGGGAGCCAAGGGAAGTGCACGGGCCGGTGCCTGTTAAGCATTGCTATAGCTCTGGTAGCTACTTGGTCTTTGCAGTTGCCACTGTTGGGCTTTGGTTGGATTTTGATTAGTTTAGGGTGTCCTGGGAAGGAGAGCAGAGTGAGGGCAAGCCACTAGACTAAGCAGGTCAACCCCCTATGCCTGTACGGGCATATTTCTGCTCACTTACCCATTCTTAATACCATCATTTGATGAATCTAAGGCTGGACAGGTGTGAGGAAGGCTAAATTAAAGCTGGAATTTATACAGAAGAGTGTAGCATATTATTATTTAATGAGACATTTGATGTTAAACATGTGACTGCATGGACAGGCTGAGTCATGATGAATACAGGAGCTGTGAATAGAGCTGTAGAGGGGAAAATCCTGCACATTATTCACTTATTCTCACATCACAATGTCTGTGGATTCGACATTATCAGGAATAGAATGGTACGTTAAGGCTTATGATGAGGAAAGCGATAAAACATCCATATATGAGTCATACAATATTATGGAACTTAAAATTGTTATTTATGTATATAAAGTATTGGGTGCATTTTTACACAAACATTATGAGTGAGAGACTTTCGTTACACGTTAGCTACAACAGCATTGTGTCTGCAAAAACAAACAAACAAAAAAAAAAAACAGCAAACACTCAAAAAAACATTCTCCGCTGATTGACTACATTTGGTGTGAAGAGAAATCGTAGACAACTAAATGAAAATTACAGTAGTAGACTACATCTCAATAAATGTTCCAGACTGAACATATTATTCACCCTAAAAATAGCTACAGAATTACAAGACCTACAGCTCTTCTTTTTCCACTGTAGTATTATTTTCTTTCACCTTGTGAAAGACCTTTCCATCTGATTGCTCTTTCCATTTCACTTTGATGTTCTCTGCCATCCCATGATCCTTCAGTTTCTGCTTAATCTAATAAACAGAATAAGACATTTATTATTACGAATGCAATATACAGACACTAATGTCCTGTGAAAGCTGTAAAAATGCTACAGCAACTGAACAGAAACAGTCAGATTACAGTACAGCGTGTACGTGTCGGAGCTTGATGAAGCCTCAGGTTCTGGCTGCAGTAATGAGGAAGGGAGTGTACATTGTAAGTGCGGTCTTGTGGAAGATGAGACCCACCTGCTCCAAGATGGCTGCCTTTACTGCAAATTCATTCACATCCTGACTGGACCGGACCTTCACCTTTATTATCTGTTGTTTTTCTGTGATTACTAAATGTAGAAATGCAAAGACACATACAAAAACACAGATGAGCACACAATTAAACTGACATTTTAAAATCAGTTTAATTTTGTATAAATATGAGACTGAATAAAACTTTAACTCACTTGAGTAACAGAAGAAAGGCAGTATGTCTGAACACGGTGCATCAGCAGCCTGACCGTTCTTTACATAACCACAATTTTCATTCCCCAGGGCATTATCAGGATTTCCAGACATCCAGATGATGGCAGAGAAGTTGGTTTGGTCTGTCCACTTCCAGGTGTCTCTGAACAGACCAAACCAAATCCAGTTAGAGGTCAGTCCCTGTATTACTGAGTTTTCTGTTGCATCTCTAGCACTGGCCAGGTCTGTATGATACCGTCTACAGTAACTCTGAGCTCCAAGCCATGACATTTTATTAGATATGTAAATGTACGTATTATTTCCTGCAGTGCCTGTGAGAATTAAAAACAACAACAACACGATTACCATGTATGTTAAAAGTTAAATGTATTGTCCCATGGATGAGTTAAACAGGTTACAAAGTAATGCTAAAACTAAGAACATCAGTCCACCATTTGCAGAGTGCACTAAATGTCAATGTTCATAATGATTAGTTGTTTTGGCCTGATTGGTATTTATGATTAAAACAAAGTGAATTTTAATCAGAACACAGTCTAGAATGTTTTAATAAGACAAACTTCCCTACTGACAAAATGTTAAATATATGCTGTTTACCATCAAAGCACACAAAGGGGTATGTGTTTGTACATGGCATATCATTCCAACCCGACGAGGTTATCATGCCGCAAGATTCTATTCCATGATAGTTGTTGGGCTCTACTGTAGTCCACGGTCTCATACTTCCCAGTGGCTCATTTCCCAAGGACCAGCGCCAGCTGTTGATGTCATTGTACAGTCCAATCCAAGCACTGGAGGTGAATTGCTGTCTCTGTGCTTCATTCTGAAGTCGGACCATGTCCTCGTTACTTTCTATGACAGCCAGGTCGGTGTGTGTGGCTCGGCAGTAAGCCTGAGCATCACTCCATGTTTTCCCCTGCTGGATCAGGTGGTACTTACGAGGGACAGACAGGACGAGAGGGGCAAATCCTGTGGAGAAGAGTTTTAAAGGTTTTGTGCAAGGTTAGCTCAGAAATCAGAAACTGATCGTTTAAAATCATCATGCACATTGAGCAGCTCACTGAAAACTTATCTGTGGTCGACTACTGTTTCTCACACACACACACACACACACACACACACACACACACACACACACACACACACACACACACACACACTTCTCTCACCTGTGAAAAACAGGATTATGAACAGACACTGCTCCATCACTGATGTGTTGCTGGGAAACTCACTAAGAAAGAAGAAATGTGATTAAAATCCCTCAGCAGTCCCAATCAAAACAGTGACTTCAGTAAAATTGATAACTGCAAGTACCACATCACTACATATGATTATATTTGAAGTTAAACACAAATAATTACAGGGGAGTTGTAGTCAATAATGCAGTTAGTGAAAAATTATCATTCCTCAAACGTCACGTAGAACGGGATTCAGCGTCACTGTCATTGTTGGTAATAACAGCAAAATGACATTAATTTTGTAACAGAATCATGACACGAGGGCTCAAGAGAACAAATGTGTGTGAAGGTGAGTAACATCTAGATCAGAATAATTTAGAAACAATTTAGAAACTCTTTTTCTCATGCTGACGGGAGGTGATTTATTTTTTCTTTTTTTTTTGCATTTATGGAGTTTAACACTTTAAGAAATATTATAAACTCTATAAACATTGATTTTTATTTGTGCTACAATGCCTGCTTTTTTTCAAATAAGAATAAAAAATAAGAAGCAAAAAAGTTTAAATTAATTAAAACCTTAATTAACACAATTTAACTGTAAATTAAATAAAATGCCCTGCCTGCACCACATCACCTAGAACTCACTCTCATGTTTTTTTGTGTTTTTACACTTAATAAAAACAGTATTACAGTTCAATATGCAATTAGAATATTGTATTTATATTTCTATTATCAAAAGTCCCTGATGTTATAATAGTGACATGTTAAACAATTTAACAAACATTAAACTGTTTTTAACATGAACTGTAGTACAGAAATAGCCTAAATGTTAACTAATAATAAACTGTTTATTACATTTGAGTATAGTATTTCAATTCAGTTTTGTGTTTTCAGTCATTATTGACATTCAATATTATTGACATTATTGACATTGATAAATGCTAAACTAATAATTAACTATTTATTAAAGTAGTCACTGGTAAATTACTTAATCACTGGAAACTAAGGGAGTTCAGGTTAGTGCTACTCTGCGTTCCAGCTGTAGATTTTAGATTATTAAGATTATTTAAGATGCACAGTTCAGTTGGTGGAAAACGTTTTTCTTACATCAGGCCTAAACTCAGCAATAGTGTTACAGTGTTTGTATTTATAGTAATTCTCATAGACTTATAGTAAATTCATTAATGATTGTACATTGATTATTTAATGTGCTTTGTTTATTTTATAATTTAATTTAATGTAAAGTATTTTAAGAATTTAAACTCAAATTTAAAAGATGCTATATAAATAGAGATATTACACAATTAGACAATCGAATGTAAATTTACTTCAGTGGTTCTGATTCTTATGCTGTAGTCTGTGTTTCTAAAACCTCGATCCATGAGTCTCTTTTTAACTGTAATCTCCTGCCAGTGTAAAGATCTCTGTGCAGCCCTGCTACAAAGAAAACAAATATACTAAAGGTATAAATTATCCCACATGTCAAGGGCCGCAAAACATTTCCCATTCTTCAGTGGTAGGAAATAACCGAAGTATCAAAGTAAAATTTTGAATCATACCTGAAATGTGAAGGAGGTAAACTATCAGTGTTGTAGCTTTTATAGATCTCAGTGTCTTTCAGAGACTTTCTCCAGTATCTGAAAAATCTGAGTAACTATTTATCTTCTTTTAGAGTTGTTGACTTATTGTAAACCACCTCCTCCTACTTTCCCTACTTTACAAAACAGAGTGTATGGAAATCTGAGATGGATGAGGCACGACAGAAAAAAATGGAGGACTGAGATGAGCGATCAGTCTGAACTGTAACCATGGATACGGCCTCATCGGGACAGGTTCAGGAACCTGCAGCACGGCTGACTGTTTTATTTTTAATGAAAGGGTCAGGACTGACACAAATCTAACATAGTTTTATATCAACAGTTTACACTAGTTATATAGTAGAAAATTCTGCATAGTTTGCAAAATTATTTACAAATAAAAGCCATAAAAGTTGTGATTGAACAAGTATTTCACCCCTCCTAGTGTAAGTTCTGGTGCAGCGAGAGGAGGCGCGGCACACTCGGAGCTACAATTATTTTGGCAGTTTAGATATATAAATTATAAGTTCTAGCAAGTCTAACATGATTTATTCTTACACAATTTATTTGAAAAATAGGCTTTGGGAGTAATTACTCTTTAAGTGAAATATTACAAATACAAACAACATCTTTTATTCTTTGACTTAAACTGTAGCTAAATCAATCCATTTCTCTTCATTACTGCAAATATCTTTAGTTAAATATTTACAATTATCTAATGATAGCAAGGCAGTGTGTACTGGTGACATACTAAATGGAAACCCATGTGTCTAGAGCTCTATCCAGATGGGATTACATTCTCTGGGTGATAATTGCAATGTTAATATTTTTGTCACCTCTGTGATAAAACTCTCATATCTGATGGCAAGAAACATGAGATGAGTGATTTTCTGTGGGTTTATGTCACAAATGGTCATGTACTGTTTTAAATGCATTATCGATTTAAATAGAGGACATTGTTCAATTACAATAAACACCTGGGTGCAGGACAGACAAAGGCATCGATGTAGATTTTATTCGTACCCTGAGAGATGGTGGGTCAAGCAGTGCCAGAGGCTTGGAGGGAGTGTGGTGCAGAGCTCCATTAAGGTGCTTTAAGGTAGGTAAGATCTGCTCTGTTTTTTGACTTTGAAGGTGAGCAGCTAAAGGAAGCCAGTGGAGGGAACACAGCAATGGGGTGATGTTGGAGAAATTGAGGAGGTTGAACACAATTTGTCCAGCTGCATTCTTCGTCATTTGGGGGGGTCGGACAGTGTGCAGAGAAACCTGCGAGAAACCTACATGACAGGGTCGGGTTAGTATTGTGAGAAGAGAACAAAAGCTGGTTGTGTGTGTTGCCAGATGGTGTGGTCAGAGAATTCTCCAGGTAGAACTTAACAAGATCTTGACAAAGACACCGCAGTGCATGGTACACAGGGTACACAGGGTACGCGGTGCATGCTTAACTGTATTACGAGTAACATACACAGTTAAAATACGTGTGTGTACTAAGTTTACCAGGTTATTAAAAATTAATAAGTCTTCTTGGAACTTCCTTGGTTAAAGCTTATTTGTTTGTACAATGTTTGTCTAGTAGTCTGTGAATATTTAAAGACGACACAATGTGTACAATTACAGTATTTAATCCTCACTGTACATTTAACTCAAATTGAATACAGCCTAAGATGAGTAAAAACCCTAGCTCTTTTAACTGGGATCTGCATGCCTTTTACATCCCAAGAGAAAAGTCTCACAGAATGACCACAAATATTGCCAGTCTTCATAAAAAAAAGGTTGTTAGATGGTGCTCAATGGGAAAAAACTCAGAGTGCAAAGGAAACCGCTCGTTAACAGACTAAGATGTGAGTTCTGTACTGAGTAACAGAACAGTTCATAGCTAACCTACAGACAGACCAGTAGTGAAGATAACAAGGCTAGCGATTAGGTTAGGACTAGGTAGTAGAGGGATTCTCACTTAACTAATAGTCACAGATTTCCAATGGCTCCAAAAGTATAAGAGTACACTCACCACAGCCATGAAGAGATGGTAGGAGTCTATCACCAGCTTTGGTACCAGGCGAGTAGAGTAAAAGGAGCAGAGTGACGTGATGAGAAGGTTTTTATTACAAATACTGTGTCATGGTCACTGTGTGACTTTGTTGAATGTGCACACACACACCATCCGCTTCTGCCTCATGACATTATTTTAATTACCATTTTAATTACAGAAACCAATTTAATGAATATTTTGTGAAACCCAGTTGATTCATATTAATGGAATTAACTAAAACATTAAATATGAAAAAAAAAATGTAGCATGAAAAACAACATAAATTCACAAATTAAGATGAATAAGAGCACTCATTCAATTAACGAATGCTGTTTTATAAAAGGAGGACACACTGCCACGACTCAGTTAATCCTTAACATCTTCTTCTTAATGCTGTGCAACACTTTATTTATTAACACTTATTTATTACATTTATTACAACATTGCAATATAACATTACCATGTAACATTTATTACAACAGCAATAATGACTGATAAGTGACCTTTCCGATGTCTTAAGCAGCAGTGTGCTGTATACTCCTTAGTGTGCCATCACTGTGCTTCCTATGACATTCACATGTGCTCCTGCTTTTCCAGCATGGCATTGAGAAGGGCATATTGGTGCATTCTGGCAACAGTTGCCAAGACACTTGAATGAAAAAAAGCAGTTTGCCTGCATGATGTGCTTGGTGTCCATCACCAGGGTAAAGTAGATCATTTTCTTCCTCTGCTTTCATGTCAAAACATTTACTATTCACCTCCCTTAATTTACATCTAATTCACCTTTTCTCTATATTCCAGATTCTGGCCTTTTAAAGGGTTCTTATGCTTTTCAATAATATAAAATTTTCAATAATATACATTTTTACTGCCATAGATATGAGTTAAAATAACTTTCACTTCCACCACTTAGAAAGTCACACAACTTTTCTAAAAGATTGACAAGTGAGGCCCATTGTTATGTTTTTATTTTGTCTCTGTGACCTTCAGAGACCTTTTTCCATATTGTGATAAAACTGAGCTGCTTATTTTGTCTTCAGGCAAAATGGATTATGCAAACCACTCTGGCCCTTTGTCCTACTTTACATAAAACCCACTTAACATGTGCCCTTTCATTACTTTGACATCTCTGTTAGAATTTACATTTACGGCATTTGGCAGACGCCTTATGCAGAGACTTACAATTATCTCATTTATACTACTGAGCAGGTGAGGGTTAAGGGCCTTGCTCAAGGGCCCAGCAGTGGCAGCTTGGTGGTGCTGGGATTTGAACTCTCAACCTTCCAATCAGGAGTCCAACATCTTAACTACTGAGCTACCACTTCCGTTCAGGTGATTAATTCCTAAACTATATAACTGAGCTACATTTTCCTTTGCAAACATATAAATTGCCTGTGTTGAAGTTCTAAAGGGATATTTCTCTTGCATCATTTCTCCTGCATCATCTGCAAATAACACAAGAAAAATAAGACCCACAAACAAATTAAATAAGATTCACAAATGAATAAAATGTATCTTCTTTAAATATTAATATATATTTAATTGAACTGATTTGTTGTTACCAGGATTGGCTCTGGATCCACCGTCAACTTGACTTGGTTAAAGCATTTACTGAAGATGATGATTTCAGCATGACAGATTGTGGTTACATTCCAAGAGAAAAATCTCACAGAGTGACACATCATTCAAAATATTGGGGAAGGATTTACTAGAAGGATATACATAGCATAGACATGAGGTGTGTTTACTAGAACGACATACATAGCATGGACATGTGCTTCCTGAGTGCAACTAGCAAGAGTAAGCGGGAAAAGAAAACACAAAAAAGTGAAATCAGACTCAAATGAATCCACAGGTACAAACCACAAATTTACCATATTAAAATGGCAAACATTACAAACACTCACACCCATTCCAATATAGATCAACAAGTTATGTGATGCTGAGAAACGAATGGACTATGGAAGAAAGTGAAACCATAAACAGCACATGACATCTGTGGGCTGTGTCTTCATGTCACTTTCAATTATAAGCTCCATAGGAATATATAAAAATGAAGGCTGATGGTTGAACCCAAAATAGAATTAAATTTTTACCATCAAGGGAGGCCCCACGCAGCACAGGTATGGTTCAGTGGAGGGAAGCTAACTCCAGCCTGAGTATGTGTGTTAGTAGAGTCTCGTTAAATTTGTAAGCTCAGTAGTGTTATGGTGAGGGAGAATCATTCAACCAGCATGTATTCACAGGTCCGTAGGTTACTAGATGCATCTCAAGAGAAACCACTCGTTAACAGACAAAGAAAAAAGTGTTGTACCAGTTGTACCTGAGCACCAGAAAAGTTCATAGCCAACCCACAGACAGATCAATAGTGATGATAACATGCTAGTAGAGAGATCCTCACTTAACCACAGAGTTCAAATGGCTGCAAAAGTATACGAATGCACTCACCATGGCCATGAAGAGATGACAGGAATCTATCACCAGCCTTTAGAGGACATCTAAAGATCTGATCATACGTCGCATAGATCCAAGGTGTACAAGAGGTCCAACATGAGTTGTAAAAACGGACACTGTAAACAACCCTAATCTCCAACAACCAACTCCAAATCTTTTAAACTGTGGCTCTTTCTTCATATTAAGTGTTAGGAAACAGCTCAAGTCTTCAAGTAGTTTGTCTCTGTGACCTTCATTGTCTTTTTTTACATTTGGTGATAAAATGAGCTGCTTATTTGTCTTTCTTCAGGCAAAACAGCTTATGCAAACCACTTTGTCCCTTTGTCCTACTTTTCATAAAACTCTGACTAAACCAAATCAAAGTGACTGACACAGACAGAGCTGAATGCAAAAGTTTGCACACCTTCAGGACATGACATCTAGTGTGTTTGTTTATACAGAGATTCCTTCATTACATTGACGTCTCTGTTAGAATTCAACCAAATGATTAAAAGGTGAACAATATAACAGAGCTAACTTCTTTCATTCAGAGAACCTTTTTCCTTTTTTCCTCAGAGAACAGGGGGATGCAGACATACAGATGGTTTGCTTGGAAGGTCTATGTGGGTTGTTCTGGTGCATCATCTGCAAATAAAAGTAGTTCCACAAAATAAAATGAGATAAGTAAAAAGTTCCAATGGCTCCAAATGTTTATGAATAAACTCACCACAGCCATAAAGAGATGACATGAGTCTATCACCAGCTTTAGAGCACAAGTTACCTGTAGATCACATAGGTCACATAGATCCAAGATGCCCAAGTGACTCTACATGGTACGAGTGGAGCAGAGAAAAAGGAGCAGAGAAACATGAAGAGAGAGTATTTATAGCAAATACTGCGTCATGGTCACTGTGTGACTTTGCTGAAGGTCTTGGAATGGTACAGACACACACACACACACACGCACACTAGAGGATAGCCAGGTGTTAGACTCCACCCTTGGCAGTTTATAAAAGATGAAATAGAACACACACTCAAATACTCTGTAGTGTGTGCATATCAATCATTGAGTAGATTAATTAATTAACTGTAGAGTTTATAATTTGTACTGGTCCTCTTACTCAGTGTGTGTGATGCTTGTAGGGACAAGGCAAGGATCCTTAAGCATACCCAGCACACACGCACGCATGGTCAGCGAAGATATTATTAATATGTCAGTATGTTGCATCACACAATGAATTTGAGATGTACACTGACCGTCCACTTTAATAGGAACACCTGTACACCTTTTGCCAATCATGTCGCAGCAACACAATACATAAAATCATGCAGATACAGGTCAAGAGCTTCAGTTATTGGTCACATCAAACATCAGAATGGGAAAGAACTTTGATCTCTGAGACTTTAACCGTGGCATGGTTGTTGGTGCCAGATGGGCTGGCACCACTGTATTTCAGAAACTGCCGATCCCCTAGGAATGTCACACACAACAGTCTCAAGAGTTTACACATTGTAATAAAGGGCTCAGGGAGGCAATGTATGGAACAGGAATTTTTTGAGTGAAAGGGTTCAGGATTATAGCAGTCAAATCCACAATTGAAAATTGGTCCATTTCCAGATCTGGCCACAGAAAGTACAGCCAGGTCTAAATATTAGAGGTCAGAATGGTAAACAAAGCCAAGGGGTTAGGCAGGGTCAAAAATGAGACAAAGCAATGCAAGATCATACACAATGGACAGTCAGGAAATAACAAGGCTCAGAAGTCACATGAATGCAGGCAAACTGTAAGGCTTTGCAAACTGACTAAGGGCCCATGTGCTTATATAGTGTGGAAATGGGAAATGAGTGGGATAGCCAAGCATGTGGTTCAAAACTAGGGGGAGGGTGCCCTCTGGCGGCTGGGTGGAAGAATGTCTATGATGGATCTTACAGTATTTGGATTAAAAAAGATTGAATTTAGTGAAAAACATTTTGCAGACTTAATGTACTCTATGTTTTTATGGTCATTAAGGATGACAAAGGAAAATCTCGCACCCTTTAGCCAGTGTCGCCATTCATCTAGAGTGGTCTACATTGTAGTTTCATTCTTCAGGGACGAGCTTCTGGAATAAAAAGCACAAGAGTAGGTTTTGGCTGGGTTGCCATGTCATTGAGAGGGTACTACTCCACTTCCATGATGAACAGGAGCTTGGGGTCTGGGTGCCTGAGGATGGGCGCAGTGGTGGCTCAAGCTACACATGCTACTCCTGAGGTACCAGTGATCCTAACAACTTCTGCTCTTTGGACTTGCCTGATCTATCCTGATGCCCTACTACTTGTTGGAGTTCTCATCAGTTGGACATTGCTCGCTGCTTCTGGGGGTGGCCCCATATGGATGGTTTTTAGTTGAGAGCAGGATGTAATTGCCTCCACCTTCCCTTGGTCCATATCTACTCCATTGTTGTCCAGGATAAAGCACAGGAACTTTACTTAACATTGGTGAAATTTACATTTTTCAAGTTTTGCATAGAGGCAATTTTCCAGAAGCAACTTAAGATCGGCTCGTACCGGGCTGAGGTTGGCTGCACACTGCTTTGCACTTGGGATAAATGAGGATATCATCAATGAATATGACCATGCACTGGTTGAGGAATTCTTGGAGTACTTTGTTGATGAATGCCTGGAACACAGAAGGAGAATTAACTAGGCCATAGGGCAAAAGCAAGTACTCATAGTGACCTGTCATGTTGATTTGTCACTTTCTCTTATGTGAATCAGTTTACTTCTCAGATCCAGCTTAGTAAAAATCTTAGCTCCCTTACCTGTTTGATAGGACAAGTATCAGTAATGATACTTGATGTTCACAGCATTCAGTCCACAGTAATTGATACAGGGTCTGAGTCCAGAGTCCTTTTTTTTTTTTTTCAACAACGAAGAAACCTGCCACTCTGGTGAAGTTGAGGGACAGAGGTAACCATGTGCCAGAGCTTCAAAGATGTATTCCCTCATGGCTTGGGTTTTTTGGCAGTCACATCTTCTAGGGGCATAGACCTAGCCAGGAGGAAACTGGCAGAGTTTCATGGTCAGTGGGGTGGCAGCTGAGTGGCTTGTGTACTTGCTGAAACCCTCTGATAGGTCAGAATAAGGTTTGGGGATTTCTATTGCCCATAACACTAACATTTCATACAACATGCTATCTTAGTGAATTTTCTACTTTGAAATGTAGTAGTGTAGTAGTGTATTCAAGTATTAAACAAGCTTGCATGATGCATCCATCAAAGCTTATTTCTATCCACTAAACACACTTTTACTTTTACTATTTTATCAAGAGTTGTTAAGTTCTGTTACAACTGCTAATATTGTGCAAAGAAAGTGACTTTGTAATTTTCTTTTGCTTAATTAACTAACAAATTGCTTTTCCAAACATTTGAACAAACAAATATAATAAACACTCTATGAAAAGAAAAGAAAAGAAAAGAAGTGAAGTGAAGTGAAGTGAAGTGAAGTGAAGTGAAGTGAAGTGAAGTGAAGTGAAGTGAAGTGAAGTGAAGTTTTAAAAGAGTACTGCTCTGTACTCTCCCTACTGGCCCATGCAGGTAATGTTGCCTCAAAATACTGAGATTACTGACATACTGAGAAAATACTGAGATTGTCGTATTCACAACAGCAACAAACTATTCATTCTGACCTTTTAAACAGGCAGCATTTTTTTAGGTGCATACTGGTTTGCAATTAAAAAAAATACTATCTGGAACAATCTACTGTAAGTGTCATTTTTAACCTAGACCAGTCTGATAACTTTTGATGAGTTGAATACGTTTGCAAGGCACTGTAGTTCACTTTTAATCATCTGGCTGAATTCTAACAGAGATGTCAGTGTAATGATGGAAGGAACACCTGTTAAGTAGGGTTTTATGTAAAGTGGGACAAAGGTATGGAGTGGTTTGCATAAGCCATTTTGCCTGAAGGAAGACAAATAAGCATCTGAGTTTATCACCAAATGTAAAATAGTCACTGAAGGTCACAGAGACTAAACTAAAACCCCACCTTCAAACAACTAGTAAATTTCAGCTTCCTTCTACACTACTCTCTACACTACACTACTCTAATACAGTTTCTTCTCTCAATCCCTATCTAATCGAAAACCAGGGGGAAACATAAATGGCATCAACTACTTACTAATCATATAGTACAATTTACAAAAGTATGTATGAATGTGTGCTATATACAAGAAATACGCTATATGGTGAATCACCCCTATATGGGCTTTTTAAACATCCCATTCCAGATCTTTGTTATAATAACCTCCACTCTTCTGGGAAAGCTTTCATCTAGATTTTGGATTGTCAGCCACAAGAGCATTAGTGAGATTGGGCACTGATGTTGGGTGAGGAGTCAGTGTTCCAGTTCATGCCAAAATTAGATTAGATTCAACTTTGTCATTGTGCACAGGCAAGTAAATGCTTTTTTTTTTTTTTTTTTTTTTTTTGCATGATCCCAATTTACTAGGAACCTGGGGTCAGAGAACAGGGTTAGCCATGATACAGCACCCCTGACACAGACATGGTTAAGGGCCTTGTTCAAGTGCCCAACAGGGTTTACAGTGCAGGGGCTTGAACCCCCAACCTTCCAATCAGTAAACCAGAGCCTTAACAGTTCAGCCACAACTGCCCTTAACCACAAAAGACCAGTGGGGTTGAGGTCAGGGCTCTGTGTAGGCCACTCAAGTTCTTCCACACCTTAGCTACCCTTGTCTTTATGGGGGCATGCAGATAGTATACAGAATCAACAGAAATACAACAGAAGTTGTAACATTTGCAAAAATGCTCCAGATCTAAAATCAAAATGTAAGGGGATCTTCTGTGCACAGCCCTCTTCAAGTCATTTCACAGGTTTTCGATAGGATTTAGATCTGGGCTCTGACTAGGTCATTCCAAAACATTGATCTTGTGAGGGATCTTGTGGGGCTCAGACACAGTCTCAGTGTTTAAGTCTCGGCTGAAAACATATTTGTTTAGTCAAGCCTTTTGTTGTTTCTTAGGTACAGGGGCAGGTCTGGAGGGTTCACAGGCATGGAGTGTTGTGGTGAACTGGGATGTATGAATGCTGTCGCCCGTCGACCGCCAAGCCCCCCCCCCTCGTTCACTCAGGTTTGTCGACAGTGGAGTAGCTGCTGCTTTATGTCCCAGGAGCCCTCATGTCTGTGTTAGCTTCTGGCTCTCCCTTTTAGTTATGCTGTCATAGCT
>CM074934.1:440374-455191 GCA_037576815.1 Pangasius larnaudii
CTCACTGGTGTTTATTGATGATGTGACTGCTGACAGAAGTAGCAGGATGAATTCTGAGGTGTTTAGGGCTTTACTCTGTGCTCACATTCAGCCAAATGCTACAAAACTGATAGGATGCCGCTTCACAGTGCAGGTGGATAAAAGAGTCTTCTAAATGAATAAATGTAAATGTGTTGTAGTTACATTAAAAAGCTGACAAAAAATAATTAGTAGCTACTGAATTGTTTGTAAAAGCATTCACACATATTTCTATATCCTACAAGTGTATTTCTATATCCTACAAGTGACTTCAGATTAAACAGATGACCGTAGCTAGATGGCGCACTAATATTATATACAATTTCCTACACCACTTTCTCCTCATTCTCAAAACTTCCTAAAACTTTGAAAATTTTATATGAAAATAGGTGTAATGTATTGTAGAAATACAGTATGAAGAACTTTAACTGTAAGATTATTTTAATAATGGGTCTGTAAACATGGCATTTGAGACTATTGGATTCAGCACTTTCTACCTAATTCCTAAATGATTATCTCATTTTTATAATAATATATTACACTTCTTTTCAAATTAAATGGTCTCAAATGCCAAGTCCCCCCTGCACCCCCCCCCCCCAAAAAAAGTACCAAAATTCAGAAGCAAAAAACTGCATCAGAAAAATCTGCAAACAGAAAAAAAAATTAAAGCAAAATGAGTGTGAATTAGTGAATGAGTGTGAATGACTTTTTGAAAAATTAATTTTCATTTAATTCTCTTTCATTTTATTTGAAACTTTTGCCTTAAAATTAACTACATACTTCATTTTCTTCTGTTTAGTGCACTTGCCTGGGTGATTGAAATTTCTGTACATGCACAAACGAATACAAAGAAAATCAATGTTTATGAAACTTTTGCAAATCTGGCATAATATTTTAGTTCAGTTTGGTTTATGCACACATTCACACACAACTTTACTAAAATATTGATGAATGAGGCCCACTGTTGAATGATTATCAGAAAATGTTGTTTGGTGTAGATTCCATTTACAAATACACTTATCCTCTCACCAATGGTAATTAAACAGGCTACTGTACATCTTGGGATTTTCGTTTATATTTTCATTGACTTGCTCAGCATCTTCTTTTAACTTCACTTCAATATATTTTATACAGTTTAATTGTACTCTCTTGAAAGTGTCTATTTATTTGTATATTCATTTTTGGATATGTTGCATAATGAAGGTGTGACTTTGGCAAATACACTTGTAGCCATTTGGGCCATGAGTCCTTGCACTGTTCAGGCCAAAATTATGGTCCAGATTTGCCCAAATCTGGGTCAGAATTATTTCTGCTACCTGGGGTGCATTTCATGGGTGAACTTACATTGGAATATATATATATATATTTGCAAGTTATTTTTATTGAACAATTTTCATATACAAACATGTCAGTAACAATGAATGAAATATATTATTATTGCTTTTTTATAAAACAAGAAAAAAAAATGTATAAAGAACACGCTCAAAAAAAATACACAAACATACATTCACACACACACACACACACACACTCACACCATCCTTCGTGTGAATTAGAAAGGTTACTCAGATGCATGACCTTATTCAGACTTTCAACTGTCAGGCAATACCTGTAAATTTGTGAAATGGAAGATATTTTTTAAGAACAGTGCAACTTTGTTTCTGGGTCATTCCACGAAATCGGTACACTTTGAAAATTTGAAAAATAAAATCATTTTTTTCTCCATTTTTAAAATATCTATGGAAAGAAGACATCTTAAAGTGACAATAAATTATATGGTGCCATCTCAGGCTATTTATTTTATTTATTTTATGACATATTATCTACTTCATGATACGATTAATCTGTCAACCCTGTGATGGACAAAATGGTTACTATATAAACTATATAAACTGCTGCTTCATACGGTTCTACAAGATTCATGTAGCTGCTTCCCATGATGTGAGCTCTGCAATTCTTGTGGATGGCATTCCTGTGTATTCTGAATCTGTGCACCGAGCTACTGTGGCTTATATCCTTGTGGCTCGTAATGCGACATGACATGACTTTTTGTTATATTTTCTCAACCTATCTGGCTGGCACTGCGATTATCCACTAGTGCTTAGCACCATCCAGAATTCACAGAACCACAGTTACATAGGTAACTAGCATTTTCTGGCTAGTAGCTTTCAGACAGAAATGGGGAAAAATGCATCATCCCAACTGGCTAATTCTGTTTCTCATCACAGAAGCTGGTATCCAATAAAATGTAATTAAACAAAGGAACACCTTCATAAACTTTTATTATGATCAGTAAAATAAATGTTATTACAATACATGCTATTACATAATAGGACACTTTGGCAGTTTCTGTTAGCCCTTCTTTTTCTAAAAATCTCTTCTTTGCAAAATAATTATGGCCCTTCAGGGTCTCATAAAAATACTGATGTGGCTCAGGCAGAATCTGAGTTTGACACACGTGAGCTAGAGAATCAAAATGGCTGCATAGTTACAAACGCGTTGTGGGTAACTGCTTTTAACAAACAAAGTTTAACACATTTTTTGTTACAGTAACTGGAAATGCACAAATATGAAGCCATATTAGGTAAATCTCATGGAGCTGTGTCCCCAAGTGAATATGACTGACAGTCACATGACTGAGTTGTATATCAAATGATAATCTGTAGCACAAATAACGAATGAGGAAAATTATTTAAACTACAATCGCTGTTTATTGGCAGACTGTACAGAGTGCTCACCTCTTTCATTGTCAGTACAAGATCTTGACCAAAAATTGATGCATCTCTTGATGGAAATAACATCACAACATTTATTCCCAGGAAGAGATGCATCGATTTTTGGTCAAGATCTTGTACTGACAGTGAAAGAGGTGAGCACTCTGTAAAGTCTCCTCCAGCACGTCCCAAAGACTTTCACTGAGGTTAAGGTCAGGACTCAGAGGTGCCAGTTCATGTGTGAAAATGATTCTTCATGCTCTCTGAACCATTCTTTCACAATTTTAACCCTGATGAATCTTGGCAGTGTCGTCCTGGAACACGTCCATGATACGTCTTTCTACATAAAGAACTGAAAAGCTACACACTTCATATTTTAAGATTAAAAGAACTGTTAATAATGATCCATTCATAGACTCTTATGTATTTGCCTATTAAAATCTAAACAGCGACTTTTTTTTGCCGGGCAGTGTATATACTAGTGCAGTATGTGGTATACAAACCCAGCCTTAGCCAACGTAGGAGGCAGCGATCTACAAGCCAATCCAGCTTAGGAGGCGGGACTTGTCGAAATACGAGTAGGAAAAAAAATCCGGTTACTAGAAGAACCGGTTTTGGGCTGAAGGAGAGTAGGCGGTCTCTCGCTCAGGACCTCGCTCCTCCCTTCAGTTACAGCAGGCACGCTGCATGGTCCACGAGTTTCGCCGCATTCAGGTGAGAGAATTTCATTATTAGCTTATGTTGTCGATTAAATTCGCTCACGGTGCTAGTTTATTGTGGCTACAGCAAAGATAAGCGTCATCACCCGAATGTTCTTGTCGTTTCACAAGGTAAACCCCTAGTGGTATAACCTGATGCAGTTGGTTTTTCGATCTGTATTTTAGCTATAATATAAATGGTTTCTTTGACATTTTTAACCTCCGCTACCAAAGCGCGAGGCATCGCTGCACACTAAAATTCACTAAGAATAACGATTTAATCAGCGTCGTTACTTTTCTGAACCCGATTAGTCCATAAAGACACCTTTGACATCTTAGTTCGGTATCTAACAGGATTTTCGATGTACATATTTAACAGTATGCGGCCCGGAAACAAAACGTGACCTCAGAACGCACCTGGCGCGTGACATGTACTGACCTGACCCTGCGGTAGCTACACAGCGCGCGAGCTGCTTTTCATAAACGCACCTATGTGTGTGTATAAAACTGCGGTCACGCTATCTGCACGCGCAGAAAGCTCAGTCACAGTATCTACTCTTCATAATATTTTGTGCGCGTGTACATTACGGTTTACGGTAGCCCGTTTATGAGTGGGCGTAGAAAATACAGATTGGTCTTTGGGCTCCATAAGGCACATCATCGCACTGACTATAGGAAATTGTTAAGACTTCTGTATTTCTGCTCATTGCACAGAAAGCTTTATTAACAAAAACCTGGAGCGGTTTAACGTGTTAAAAATAATATAGCTGCCACTATGGAAAGTGTTAGGATTGTATATTGTATATCTGTATATTGTTTATTCCACAGAAAAATCTATAATATTCTGGTAAACTAAAATTATTTCATAATAAATTTTCATTAAATCACATATTTTTGAGAATTTATTTTTTAAAAACAAAAGTTATGAAGAGAACTGCAGGTACCCATGGCTTTACTTTCATGCTTCACTATTTGTAAGGATGAATAATTCAATTCAGTTGTTACATCATCAACCTGTGTGCACACACAATGTGTGTTGTGTGGCCATCTGTGTCAGTTTGTCTTCTGCACAAAACTATTATGTTCTGAAGTACAAGACACTATTTGTCTAGTTTTATATATATAACTATATATACCTACGTCACATGCCAACAGTTTTTATAGACAGAATGCAATACTTGGCCTTTTTTTTTTTTCATCATTTTAACCAATATAAGTTTCCAGTTAAATTCTAACCCTTGCTAGGGACTTGCCAAGAAGTATTTTATGTAGCGCATTGGCATTATTTTCACCAATTAATGGCATTAACAGCACCAAATCTCTTCCTGTATTTACTAACAAGGTTGGAGACTCATGTAGAGGGATCCACTACTCTACAGTCCACTCCTCCACACACATTTTAAGCCCCTTTATATTCTTCCTTTTCAATTCAGACCACAGGTTTTCAGCAGTTTTTAGATCTGATCACCAAGATGGTCATTGCAAACAAAAAGTTTTTATTTATTTTTTACATTTTTTTATTTTAGATCTTTAATAATTTCTGTGTTGATATCTGTAATGTTTGGCACATTATCTTGTTGAAAGCTCTGGTCTGAACCACCTGGCATCCAGGTTTTGGGCTGAAGTATCTTGGTACTTAGCAGAATTCACTAGAGTCCCCGAACCCATGAGCATGTGGTGAAATGCTCTCAGGAAGGCCTTCTTTCTTGCAACACTTGCAACACAAATCGCTAGTTGTTATGATAGTATAATGTGACATCTAAGCTCTAAACCTCTATAAACATATAAAGTCTGTTATTTCACAGCTTGCAGCTGGTTCAAATAATATGTGTTGTTTTGGTAATTCTACATGCAAAATGTCCCCTTTCTTACTCCTGTATCTTAGCAGTAATACAACAATATTTTTACTAGAATTCTGTGTCTAGTCAAGGTTGAGGCTTGGTTAGGATGCAAGATGATGTGAAACAGTGAAGCAGGAATTTGGTAACTAAAATGACTTTTTACAGATTAAGGTAAGAAGTTCAACACTTATTTTTTCTGGTGAAATAGGAAATGCTTAAAGACAGAGGAATTTTAATGTTAGCTTCCCATGTTTCTTGTTAGTTATCATAAACATTGAATTACAGAATTTATTTAACTCACTGAATTATATTGATTTATGATAAAACAATAATGAGATAATAACAAAATAAATTAGAAATCAAGTGGAAGTTGTGTGTGATGAAATCCAGTCAAGAACTTTTTTCTATACTATATACTATATTTTACTATATTATACTATATGTTTTCGATACTATATACTATATTTCGATAGAATTTTTTTGATACTGTGGTGGCCTCCGCAATTCTCTACGCTGTAGTCTGCTGGGTGGGAGGCAGTACAAAGCAGGACAGGAAGAGACTGAACAAGCTGGTTAGGAGAGCCAGCTCTGTCCTGGGCTGCCCACTGGGCTCTGTGGAGGAGGTAGGTGAGTGGAGCATGTTAGCCAGGCTGACATCTATTATGAACAACACCTCTCAGCCCCTGTATGGGACTGTGGAGATCCTATGTAGCTCTTTCAGCAGCAGACTGCTACACCCCAGTGTAGGAAGGAGCGCTACTGCAGGTCATTCATACCAGTGGCTGTCAGACTTTACACCACCACATTACAGTGATGTTTAAATGTGCAATATTTCATAATTTTATTTCTTACAACACCGCATTACAGTGATGTTCAAATGTGCAATATTTTATAATTTTATATAATTTTATTTATTATTCCTAAGGTGTGTATATATAGTTATAGTTTTTCTTTCTTCCTGCACTTTAACTGTCTGTGAGCTGCTGTGATAGGTGAATTTCCCCACTGTGGGATCAATAAAGCTTATCTTATCTTATCTTATCTTACCTTACCTTAACTTAACTTAACTTAACTTAACTTAACTTAACTCAGTATGAGTGTACAGTGACAGCTGTGGATATTTATTGATATGTGTCTACAACAGTAACTTTGTGTGTGTTTATTTTAGCTGTGTGCCATGTTTGCCCTTAATCCCCCTCTCTGTGTCTCTGTGTGCCATGTTTACCCATGGTCTTCTTTTCTGTGTTGCCGTAACAATACACTTTAACACAAAAAATATAAAACGGCCTTAACAGCTAATTTTTTAACTACATACTTTCTAATTTTTACTCAAATAGATTTCACTTGATTATTTTTCTTAGTAATAATACTTTTGCTTGTGTAGCTATTTTTGATAACCACCTCTGACAATAACAAGTTATTATTATTATGAAAATACAAACTTCTTTTTACCCATGATCCCCCTCTCTGCATCTGTGGGCCATGTTTACCCATGATCCCACTCTCTGCATCTCTGTGTGCAATGTTTACCCATGATCCCCCTCTCTGCATCTCTGTGTGCAATGTTTACCCATGATCCCACTCTCTGCATCTCTGTGTGCAATGTTTACCCATGATCCCCCTCTCTGCATCTGTGGGCCATGTTTACCCATGATCCCCCTCTATGCATCTGTGGGCCATGATTACCCATGATCCCCCTCTCTGGGTCTGTGTGCAATGTTTACCCATGATCCCCCTCTCTGGGTCTGTGTGCAATGTTTACCCATGATCCCCCTCTCTGCGTCTGTGTGCAGTGTTTACCCATGATTGCTCTATGTGTCACCATATCAGTACATTTTAAAATAGAAATATAAATCGACCTTAATAGCTACCTTTTTTAACTAAATACTTTCTTATTCTTACTAAAATAGATGAGAATTTCACTTGATTATTTTGTGATGTTACTTGGTTAGTAATGGTACTTTTACTTGTGTAACTATTTTTGATACTCTAACCACCTCTGACAATAACAAGTATAAGTTATTGTTTTGAAAATACAAACTTTAAAAAAAATAAAATAAAATTGCAATAATAAAGCTTATATTTTAATGGATGATTTTAAATTAGCTGTAACAAATCAGTCAAATTATTTAATAAAGATTTATAAAGAAGTTATTTTAAACCGAGATTGATATATTTTTTTTCTCTTCCTTGTCTCTCTTACAGTAAGAAACAGTAATGCTACAGATACTGAAGTATTTTTGTTCAGGAAAGCCATGCATTATTAAAAAAATCTTTGTATATACATTATAAACAATAGAGCAATTGTTAGGAATTTAGTTTTTATGAAGGAGTCAAGTATACACTGATCAGCTATAACATTAAAACCAGCTGCCTAATATTGTGTAGTTCCCCCTTGTGCTGCCAGAACAGCTCTGACCCATCGAGGCATGGATTCCGCAAGACCTATGACGGTGTGTTGTGTTATCTGGCACCAAAACGTTAGCAGCAGATCATTTAGTTGTGTGAGTTGTGAGATGGGGCCTCCTTGGAGCAGTCTTTTGTTTCTCCAGCCACATCCCACAGATGCTCGATCAGACTGAGATCTGGGGAATTTCGAGGCCAAGTGAACCAGGTTCAAGGGAACACCATGAACATTTTGTCATGTTCCTCAAGCCATTCTTGAACAAGTGTGGCAGGGAGCCTTATCCTGCTGAAAATGGCCGTCGCCATTAGGGAATACTGTTGCCATGAAGGGGTGTACTTGGTCTGCAACAATGTTTAGGTAAGTGGTACGTGTAAAAGTAACATACACATGAATGGCAGGACCCAAGGTTTCCCAGCAGAACATTGCCCAGAGCATCACACTGCCTCTAACGGCTTGCCTTCTTCCCGTAGTGCATCCTGGTGCTATCTGTTCCCCAGGTAAGTGACGCACATGCACCCGGCCATCCACGTAATGTAAAAGAAACAGTGATTCAGCAGACCAGGCCACCTTCTTTCATTGCTCCATGGGCCAGTTCTGTTGCTCACATGCCCATTGTAGGCGCTTTCGGTGGTGGACAGGGTCAGCATTGACACTCTGACCGGTCTGCAGCTACACAGCTCCATACACAGCAAGCTGCAATGCACTGTGTTTTCTGACGCCTTTCTATCAGAGCCACCATTAACTTTTACAGCAATTTGTGCTACAGTATCTCTTCTGGGGATCGGAACAGACGGGCAAGCTTTCGCTGCCTACATGCATCAGTGAGCCTTGGGCCCCATGACCCTGTCACCGGTTCACCGGTTGTCCTTCCTTGGACCACTTTTGGTAGATACTAACCACTACATACCAGGAATACCCCACAAGACCTGCTGTGTTGGAGGTGTTCTGACCCAGTCCTCTAGCCATCACAATTTGGCCCTTGTCAGAGTCACTCAGATCCTTATGCTTGCCCACGTTTCTCATTTTCAACACATCAACCTCGAGAACTGACTGTTCACTTGCTGCCTAATGTATCCCACCCCTTGACAGGTACCATTGTAACAAGATAATCAATGTTATTCATGTCACCTGTAAGTGGTTTTAATGTCACGTTAAAAATATTGTATGATTTATCTAGAAAAAAACAGATGCTTTCTGTTGCTTATCAGTTTGCCATAATGCCATATGATATCGACTACTCGATTATTAATCAGAGGAAATGGTCAAATAATCTATTAGCAAGATAATCGCTAGTCACAGCCATAGTAGCTACTGCTCAGAATATTATTTTCCCCCGTTTTGATATTTTTTATGTGTTGGTTACACCCTGTTTAATGTTGTTTAATAATAGAGGTTTTACTGAACATCTTTTAATTCCAACAATTGTATATTAAAGCCAGAGGGAACTGGTTAGCATGATTGCATTTGTGCAAGGCCCCAGCTATCTTCAATTTATTGGCAACACCTTTCACTATTCTGAATTTTTATAATAGTTGAGATTCTCAAGGCTGCTGGTATAACTTTAAACTGTGGTTGTTGCACTTTCGTCTCAGCTGGTCACTTGTACTGCTTTGATCCTACTCCATTAAACACCCAGACGGGAAGGAGACTCATCCAGAACACTCAGCTTTTTCATTTATTTATGAAGTTTTTTACATTCTGGGTATTAGAAGGTTCTAATTTATTTCTGTTGCCTTGAGTCTATTGTTTTCCTGTTTTCATTTGTGGTTAATCCTTGTCACATAGAAATGTAATCTTTTCTTGTATCAAAACAATTCTAAATGCGTAGCAGGAATACTGTGTAAAGGTCATCTTGGTGTTTGTTAGCTATTTGGGGATTATCTGCGTGTTTCCTAGTTAACGCTTGTTGATGTTTAAACTCTATTGGTTGTCACCGTGTTGCATTTTAAGCCACTACCCACCAGAACCCCAAAAGGCACAGAGTTCTATTAGAGCTTTAGCCACCAAAATATCTGAAGAGCACCAGTCTAACCAAGACTTTGGCTTGGCTCCTCAATTGCTGTTGTATTTTAACCTATTACATAATTATATTTGTTTATGGCATTATCGTGATGATGCTATTGTAAGATATTTTAAGGTGAATCATTTACCACAGTGTGCTCTTTACTGCTCCACAGAGGCACTAGTGAAGATTCTATGGCCAGCCACCCATTGTTGCTGTAAGTGTAAGTCAACTTGTCGTGGCCATACCGCTCCAGGTACATCATGGGTGACATAGACCAGATGCACTTCACTGCAGTGGACTATGCTATCTTCGTGCTGCTCCTTGTAGCGTCAGCGGGCATTGGCCTATTCCATGCATTTTCAGGGGGCCGCCAGAGCACCACGCGTGAGTTCCTGCTGGCTGACCGCAGCATGAGCTGCCTACCTGTGTCACTGTCCCTGCTTGCCACCTTCCAGTCAGCTGTAGCTATATTGGGTGCACCTGCTGAAATCTATGCTTATGGCACGCAGTACTGGTTCTTGGGCTGCTCCTACTTCCTGGGCCTGCTCATCCCAGCACACATCTTCATTCCTGTTTTCTACCGCCTGCGTCTTTCCAGCGCCTACCAGGTAGCCTGTTTTCTAAATTATTTTAATAGGGATGGGTTTTTCAGGCAAAATAACTGTTGTAATGTTTCACTGCTTTATTTAAATAATGTTTTAATAATTTGTGCTTCACTTTCAAATGACTATGCGTAGTTGTCATTCATTTACAAAATCTGACTTTACCCAGGAAAGATTACACTGTACTTCACTTTTATTTTTTCGATTTATTATAATAGTCACGAAGTCTGCAGCAATTTTTTAAAACCCCGCGTTTCTTTCCTGTTGCACTAAATGAGCAAAGGAAGCCTATAACTAACTCCACTGCCATCAGATTGAGTATATGGTTCTGACACTTTTTGTTCATAAAAAAAAATAATAATAATTGAGCACAAATTGATTTCTACTAAATAATACTCAAATGCTAAAAGTACTGCTCAGTTTTAGGGCTATTATAATGTTGGAGTAGACTAGCTGAATCTGTTGTAAATTCACCAATTAAGAATTGTATGTACCAATATTTGCCTTTTGTTATTGATTGTCCAATATTGTACTGTTTGCAGTATTTATGGACAACCAGTTAGAAATGGAAATTATGCACATTAACTATGTATCTACAGATCTACATATGTTTAAGTATCTCTCTCAGCCTCTTTGTGAGAGAATAGACACTGATTTAAAGAAATGTCAAAACCCTCACCTCTAAAACTATCTATCTTCTCAGAATCTCCTGATATAAGCATGTTTATATTTATATCATTTACATGTAATGTGTGGAGTAGAATGTGAGTTAAATCTTCTTTTAATAATGTATGTTTGGGCAATATCTAATCTTGTTTCTTGTTTTTCTAATCTTTATTCGTTGCTCTTTCAGTATCTAGAGCTTCGCTTCAATAAAACAGTACGGATATGTGGCACTGTCACCTTCATCTTTCAGATGGTGAGATTGGTTTGGTCATGTGCAGCTCTGGAGTCAGGATGTGGAGCTCTCTCTTATCTGACTTCATTAGAGATCATTTTGCAAGCTTGTGTTCTCAAGCAATTTTTCCTTTTCTCTGATTTAGTCTGGTTTTTGTAAAACTTATACCAGCTTTCTGAACCGTGTATTGAAAATAGGGGGAAAAATCTGATTTAGTGTAAGGATTTATATTTTATGAATGTGATTTCAGTGATTTAAGGGTTTCACTATTTAATCTTTAAAGTGTTAGCACTTGCTTTTGGTGGAATTAACCAAAAGACACCTCAACTCTTTCTCCATTTTATGTCCCTGTAGGTAATCTACATGGGAGTGGTGCTGTATGCTCCTGCCCTTGCACTGAATGCAGGTAAATAAGCCTGTGCGTAGAAAGTTAACAATTAGTGAATTCATTCATTTTGTTTAGGTTTTTTCTTGTTTGTTTCAGTAAGAAGTACATCCAGTGAATAGAAACAATAGCTTTTTAAGTCAATATGTAGCAAAAAGCGTGACAATGAAGGTAATGAGCTTTTTGCCAGTGAATCTACTAAGTTGTTTTATTTCCTGGTGTGTTTCAGTAACTGGTTTTGACCTCTGGGGGGCTGTTCTGGCAATGGGGCTTGTGTGTACACTATACACAACACTGGTAAGCTTGATCATTTGTCTCCCATTTCAAGAATGTAAAGAAGCATTGACATAGTAATATTTGTTTATTTGTTGCTCTTTTATAAACACATTTAATGTCGCTTTGAACAGGAGGTAAATCCCTTTGAGCTGATTCTTAAATGTATGAAGATGTTAAGTAATGAGTAATAATAACTCTTTGTCTGGCTAGCTTAGTCAGTAGAGCATTAGACTTCTAATCAAGAGATAAGGAAGACTCTTCTCTGTACTGGCACCCAGGTGGTGGAATGAACTTCCCCTGGCTCTGCAAATGACTGAGTTTCTGGTTGTCTTCAAACAAAAACTGAAGATTGACCACAGTAAAAAAATAAAAAAATAAAATGAAAACTCTACTAGTTAAAGCAAAAATAGTTTAACTCCACTCTATCAAGGTTTTAGTTTAATGTTATTCTTAGACAGTGTCCTGTTTATAATAGTGTAAGGACATGTTTTCACTGGAAAACATAACAGAATAGAATAGGCAACAGAAGAGTGATTATTTTCATGGCACCTGCTGCTGAAATTTGAATTCATAAATTCTGTAATAAGTATCTTGCTCATTCTTCTGTGTACAGGGTGGCCTGAAAGCAGTCATCTGGACAGACGTGTTCCAGACAGTTGTGATGTTCGCTGGACAGCTGGCTGTGATCGTGGTGGGCACCCATCAGGCAGGTGGCATTGCTGAGGTGTGGATGAAAGCCCAGAACAGCAGCCGCATCTCAGGCATTGAGTGAGTCTGATTTTTACTTGAGAGTCTGAAATTTCACTTGAGAGTTGGTCGCATTGTTATAAGCAATATTCAAGAAGAGCTGAATATCAAAAAGTTAAATGAATAGTCCAAGTATTACAGGTTATATAGGAGTTTTTTATGTTAGTCCAGTAGATACAGAATGTACAGGCTGAAGGTAAGCTGTAAGTCTGTTGCCATACTACATTTCTGTTCTGCATTGTGTATTGTCTGTTTTCTATCACTCTTATGTCTGATCCTTCAGGCTGAACCCTGACCCCCTGGAGAGGCACACATTTTGGACATTGGCTGTTGGGGGCATCTTCCTCATGCTGGCACTCTATGGAGTGAACCAGGCTCAGGTCCAGCGATACCTCAGCTCCCGCTCTGAAAGAGAGGCCATCATGTCAGTAATACCCACCTCAGTTTAGCCTGGCTATGTATAAATTAACGAGTAAACAACTGTGTGTGTGTGTGTGTGTGTGTGTGTGTGTGTGTGTGTGTGTGTGTGTGTGTGCGCGTGCGTGCGCGCTCGCGTGTGTTATTCATTTGAGTAATTTATGCACATTCCAGAACAGCATAGTTTTTTTTTTTTTTTAATTACAGGCTTTCTGGCTTTCTGCAAAAAAACCTACTGGCATACACTTTTGTGTCTGTCTCTGTCATAGGTCCTGCTATGTGGTGTTTCCATGCCAGCAGATAGTCCTGGCACTTGGTTGTCTCATGGGACTGGTCATGTTTGCCCGCTACGGTGAAGACAGTCCTTTGGACAAGGGCTATGTTCAGACCAATGACCAGGTCGGACTCCCTCTGGCTTTGTTTTTTTTTTTTCCTGTCATGGTTTTATAGGATGTGTTTCATGCAGCTCTGCTCATGGTCTTTTCATATCTTTTCATAATGTCTCAGGAGCTTTCAGAAGACTGCTTTTTTGAATCTTCATGACTGCTTATAATAATTTTGTGATTTTATTCATGATCCTTAAACTAATTGTCTATTTTAAGTGCTATATAAATAAAATTACATTGAAAGAAAGGAAAACATTAAAATGATATGCTATGGTGTAATTTTGATGATGCTTTGATGCTTTGATGATGCGTTCTCATAATGAAGTTCTTTAATGAGTAACACACTGTCTTCAAGATCATAATGCATCGTATTTGCATTGACCTACTACTGCTAGATATTGTTTATCATAAGCTGCTCAAGAAAAATGCTTTATTTTTTTTTTCAATTCCCTTTCTGTAGATGGTGTTGTATTTTGTGATGGATGTGCTCAGAGACCTTCCTGGTTTGCCTGGACTGTTTGTTGCTTGTCTTTTCAGTGGGGCTCTCAGGTAAAGGCCTCAGATTAATGAATTCCTCAAAAAAAAAAAAAACCCCACATATTTGGTGCTTGGCTGTGATCATCTCTGTTTTTTTCTATATTCTTACTGTAGCACAATTTCATCTGCCTTCAACTCCCTGGCGACGGTTACTATGGAAGATCTGATTAAGCCCTTTTACCCTGACATGACAGAGGCACGAGCCACACTGCTGTCCAAAGGCCTTGGTGAGCAGTGATTTAACCCTCCCACCTAAGAGAGGGCAGTGTTCAAAGAACACAAAGTGTATTGTAATTGCATTAAATAAAATACAATGGGCCACTTGCACAAACACCTCTGGTTTCATTCACCATGGCTCCTGGGTTTCCGATTTGTTCACTGCAGTTGTAACTCAGGTATTTTACAGCCGTTGTCTGCATAAGCTCCGACAACGTTCATGGGATATGTAAGAACACTTGCAAAACCCCTTCTATTAAGCTTAAGAAAGGTTTCAAACTCTGTGCTTCATCATAAATACATGAAAGTATGTATAAATACTATGAAAGTAAGAAAATAGCTGTTATCAGAAATGAACACCTGAGCTAACATTAGCTCACATAGCTCTCTGCAAATTAGCTTGTGCTGTTGCTAACAGGGTGTCTTCAGTTGAAACTGGATACCGCCCATGATATTAGTTTCTAGACACATACATGTGTATGTATGTGTGTATGTATGTGTGTATGTATATATATATATGTGTGTGTGTGTGTATATATATATATATATATATATATATATATATAGATATACACACTGTGGAATATTTAGCGGCGAGGAAATTTCACGACTGGATTTGTTGCACAGGTGGCATCCTATGACAGTTCCATGCTGGAATTCACTGAGCTCC
>CM074934.1:470376-489727 GCA_037576815.1 Pangasius larnaudii
ATCCCCAGCAAACCAAACGGTTCTTCAGGCCGTCCATATGGGGCCCCAGCAGCAGTGAGCGAACTCAACCGATGAGAACTAATAAAACATCTTGAATCCTGCTCCTATACTACAAGCCTTGCTATCCTTCCACACAGTATATCCACCTACCTTCTCTCCATCATATCAGCTGGCTCTCTACCTTTCCCTGTCATAGTAACAACATTCAGAGATTCTATTCCCAGTCCTACACTCTTACCTTTCCTCCTCTCTCTCTGTCTACGCACTGTCCTCCCTCCTCTACTTCTTCGACCAACAGTAGCCCAATTTCCACTGGCGCCCTGTAGGTCACCTGCACTGATGGCGGTTGTTGTTAACCGATCTGGTATCTTGACCGATCTGGTATGAAATTCAGAGTACTGATGATTCACATGATTAAATTTGGCAATGTTTTACGCCGGATGCCCTTCCTGACACAACCCTCTCTATTTATCTGGGCTTGGGACCGGCACAGAAGTCACTGTACTGTGACCCCCATGGCTAGATTTACATCTAAAGTGCTTATTATTATTGAAAGGATTACTGATCAAAAGTCTAATGTACTGTGTTTAACAGAAACATTGATTAAACCAAATGAGTATGAAGCTAGTCCTCCCGGATACAGTTACATACATCAGCCCCATCTAACTGGTAGAGGAGGAGGTGTCGCAGTTATTTATGATAATCTAGGCGTCACACAAAAATCTAGTCATAAATTCAATGCTTTTAAAGTTCTTTATACCAACATAACATACGTAGCCAGAAAAAGTAAGTCTTCCCAGACGATTCCACTAATTATTATTTACAGACCCCCAGGGCCATATTCTGAATTTCTTTGTGAATTTGCGGATTTCGTCTCTAACCTGGTTGTTTCTTTAGACAAAGCTTGAATTGTTGGTTACATTAATATTCATTTTGATAACCCAGAAGTCCCTCTGAGAACAGTGGCTGTGTCCATTCTTAATTCAGTAGGGGTTAGTCAGAATGTAATAGGACCCAATCATAGTGATGGTCACATTCTTGATTTAATGCTAACATACAGATTAAATATAGTCAAATTTCTGCAGTCTGAAGCTATCTCAGATCATATTTTAACTCATTTAAAATGTTTTTTAATCATAATATATGCACCTTGCCATGCTACCACGTCAAACGTACATTCACAACAGCAACTGCACAGAGTTTTATCAGTAATCTCCCAGAGTTACCAACCATGATTGGGCCACCGTCTGATCCCAAAAACCTGACCAGGCAACTGAATGCTTAGAATCAATGTTCCACTAGATAAGGTAGCCCGACTTAAAAGAAAAATAATTAGAGAGAAAAAGCTAGAACCCTGGTATAATGATCACATGTGTAACTTAGGCTATGTTTACACGACAACGATGTAGTCAAAAACGGAAAAGTTTTTCTCTTGCGTTTTCAAAAAGTTTCACGTATACATGGCAAAGTTTTCAAATTGATTCGCGTTTACACATATCCACGATAACGGCCAAAAATGCTGTATTACGTATGCCAGGCCAGTAGTTGGCACTGTCACCTTATTAGTAAGCAGTACCTGTTGGGAGGTGATGATTAGCTCTTTGTGGGTGGGAGTTCCGTCACTAAAATCATCACACCGACTGTTGCTCTACTCCTCATTCACAGAGATAGCATCTTGCACACAGACGTAAACAAACAAGCAATATGGCGAAAGCAGCGAGTAATTTTGTTTGCATTTACAATGGAGACGAAAATGGTAGTACTAGGACCACATGCAGCCTTTCATTTGAAGCTCATGTAGATAAAATTACTAGGATAGCTTTCTTTCATCTCAGAAATATTGCTAAGATAAGAAATATAATGTCACTACTCAATGCAGAAAAAATAGTTCATGCTTTTTTATCTCTAGATTGGATTATTGTATTGCCTAGCTGTCTGGATGTTTCAGTAGATGCATAAACAAGCTCCAGTTAGTGCAGAAAGCAGCAGAGAGAGTCCTTACTAGAACTCTAAGGACTTAGAGTGATATGACCACATCACCTCTATCTTATCCACACTGCAGTGGCTCCCAATCAAATTTTCTTTTATTATCAATTACTACTATTGACCTATAAAGCACTGAATGGTCTCGCATCGCAGTACCTGAACAAACTTTTGGTCTTTTATGATCCGCCATGCCTACTTCAATCAAAAGGTGCAGGCTATTTGTTGGTACCTCGAATAGTGATGTCTACAACAGGGGGTAAAGCCCCACAGTTATGGAATAGCCTTTCAGTTAGTGATCGGGGCTCAGACACAGGAGCTTGGAGATGTCATATCACAAATGCATGCATGCAGCAGTATGCATCACTGTTAAATGACGTTTTTCACATAAATATGAAGAAAAATTATATAAAATATAATTGTTTATATTAAAATTAATAATTTGATAAGAAGTGTAAAAAAGTCTAAAACCTGCAAATTGTTTTTTAGAAAGCTCTTATTTATCAACCTGTGCTCCAACATACTGCTTTTTCTATTAATCGCTATGCTGTAACACCTGTGTGTGCTTTAGACGTCTTCAGAGCCTTTCAAAGCTCTCTGGCTTTAGGAGCGTGGTTTTTCAGGCAAACGTATACATGCAGAATGTTCATCCCTATTATGTGATGTTTGAAAAATGAATCAAAAAGATTAAATTGATAACAAAGTGTTGAAAAGTCAAAATTCTGAAAATTAATGTTTAGAACGCTATTATACATGTCATCGAAAACCCTCTTAAACAGGAATAAAGAAGAAAAAACTATTCCAAAGTCAAGGGGTCTTGGATGCCAAAAATCAAACTTTATTGAAACAACCAACAAAGCCGAGATTTCTAGATCATCTGATTTACATACAAGCCAATGCTTTTATGAAATGCTAGAACAGTGAGCTCATAACCTGGAGTTTTCTCATTTTTTTTTTTAAACATTCCCCTGGCCTCTTGCCACAATTGTTTTAATAACCCTTTAATTGTGGCACAAGCTTAGGTAGTATATTTATATATTTTTTAAATGTTTAATATTTTAACAATACACTGTTTAGAAGAGCACAAACGTGGCCACAGATCACAAAGGTAAAGAGATACTTAATATTGATTCACATGCACAGATATGCTTGTAAAATAACATGTTGTCAATGCTCATTCAATATACAGTCATACCTTCTCCATGATTAAAATGTACTAAATGTACTACATCTCTTATCATTTCTGATTATATATTGATTGGACCTGATGGATTAATAATCATAATAATCATAATAATATCATATACATATTTATATAATTTATGAATATAACAATTATGTTCACATATATTCATATTAAATCATACTCTGACTTAAGAAAATTCTACTATATTCATTAAATGTGCTCCAACATAAAGCTGTTTCTATGAATCCTCATGGTATCAAATGTCTGAGTGCATTAGGCGCTCAAACCACTATACAGAGAGTTTCAAAGGATTGCTGCATTAGGAAAGTGGTTTTTCAAACAAACACATACATGCAGAAGCATGCATCACTGGAAAGTGATGTTTCTAACACAAATATGATTAAAAATGATATCAAATATGACTGTTTATATTAAAATGAATAATTTGATATCAAGAGTGACAAAGTCAAAAACTTAAAGATTATTGTTTACAAAGCCAATATTTATGAAAATATGCTCAAACATAATGCATTTCTTTTCATCGTTATGTGCAGTAGGTGCCATTCAAGGCCCTTCAAAACGCCTAAAGAATTAGCAAAGTGGTTTTTCATGCAAACGTACACAAGTGTTCATCCCTGTTGTGTGAATGTGTGTCACATGAATATGAAACAATAATAACTGTTTATATTAAAAAGAATGAATTGATGATTTGAAAAGCCAAAATCATGAAAGTTAGAACGCTATTAGTTATTAAATGTGCTCCAACGTAAGGCTGTTTCTTTGAATCCTCATGTTATCAAACGTCTGAACGCATCAGGCGATGAAAACGCGATACAGAGAGTTTCAATGGGCTGCGCTTTAGGAAAGAGGTTTTTCAAGCAAACGCATACATGAAGAAGTATGCATCATTGTTAAGTGACGTTTTTCAGATAAATACGATAAAAAAAGACAAAATATGATAGCTTGTAGTAAAAAGGATGAATGGATAACAAAATGTTGAAAAGTCAAAATCTTGAAAAAATAATGTGTAGCATTATTCATTAAATGTGCTCCAACATAAAGCTGTTTCTAGGAATCCTCATGTTATCAACAGTCTGCATTAGGCGCTGAAAACACTACACAGAACATTTCAATGGGCTGCCGCTTTAGGAAAGAGGTTTTTCAAGCAAACGCCTACATGCAGAAGTATACGTTTGAAGATTGACGTTTTCACATAATTATGATAATATTATAATTATGATAAATATGATTGTTCATATTAAAATTAACAATTTGATAAGTGTGAAAAAGTCAAACTCTTGAAAATGAATGTGTTGAATTCATTAAATGTGCTCCAACATAAAGCTGATTCAATGAATCCTCATGTTATCAAAAGTATCGCAACACTATACAGAAAGTTTAAATGGGCTGGGTCTTTAGGAAAGAGGTTTTTCAAGCAAACACATGCATGCAGTTGCATGCATCACTGTTAAGAGACGATTTTCAGATAAATATGTTATCAAATATGATTGTTTCTATTACAACAATCATTTTCTGTTAATCGCTGTGTGATTTACATTTACCCCTCTTTCTTGACTTGGACCAGCCTCTGGCTCCCGTTCTCCTTCATTTAAGCCCTCTTCTATTTCTTCCTGACTGTCCTCTGAGGTGTCAACTACTAGATCTCCCTCTTCTTCAGGAGTTCCTCTCGGCTCCTTCAGTCTAGGTACTCTAGTACAGTGATTCAAATGATACCAAGTGGTGTATGGACCCTCACTTCTGGGTTCATTCCAATTTTATCTGAATTCTTCACTGAATTCACTGAATTCTTCACATCTTCACTGTCCTCTGAACAAATGCTGTCAGCACTTATCTGAGATGATATACCAAACTTGGGGATCACTTCTCTTGCAAAAATTTTAGCACTGTTCCTGCAGCCTGATTCTTTGACAGTACTGCTTTTACACATCTAATAAATCTGTCTATCATCACCAACAGACACCTTTGTCCTCCTACTCTTTTCACCATGTCCACATAATCTATTACCAGATGCTTAAATAGTCCTTCTGGTACTGATGTGTGCCCTATTGGTGCTGATGTTCCTTTCCTAACATTGTTTTGTGCACAAACTTCACACTCAGCCAAAAAGGTTTTGTACCATTGCCTGTAAATACAGAGACCAATAGCCCTATTGTTTTATTTTTCTAATTACCTACCCCCTTGGGCAATGGTCAAAACCTTGCGCATCTGAGATTAGTACAGTGAGAAGGGCTGTAGGTGCAATCAAATGCCCTTCATTTGAATGCCATATACCATTTACATCTCTAGTAGCACCTCTTTGTTGCCACACTGAGTGTTCATAAGCATGCACCAAATGCCATTTTGATTTATCAGCTTTGACAACAGTTAATATTGGAGTGTTGCAGTAGCTTACTGTCTCAGTCAGAACTCCAGCCTGGACCAAACCTTCAGTGGATTTTCTATTACCTGTCTCAGCCTCAGGATGCAATGGATATTGCTGTTTTTGAATTAATTGGACTCCTGATCTAGTCTGGATCCTAATCGGGCTAGCAGATTTGACTAAATCTACATCAGTGTCATGCTGAGGCCATAAACTATTTGGTAACTGCTCTTCCATTTCCCTTAGTAGCTCAGCTGTCTTGGATACAATCTGTGTTTCATCTCATTGATCACAACTTCCTGCGGGATTCCTGTCATGAGAGTGGTGCACAGGGGCTTAATGTATAACTTATCAGTGAGAGAAAAACTAGACGATGTTCTATAATATCCCATTTACATTTTTCTGCTTTTGCCAGCATTGGACCCAAGACTTTTGACTCCCAGTCTTTTCCCACATAAAGAGTTACATGTGGGACAGAGTTGGGAACTTGAAACCATTCATCAATAAAATCATTACAATCATCTGTTTGCATAGCAGCTCCCTGCAGCCCTATGCACCTAGATACCAAGGGAACTTTCTGCTCCCTCTACTTTGGCTTTGTCTTTGTCTCTCACTGGAGCTTGAATCTTTTTTCTAGTTTTTGTTTGTCAGCTCGTCAAACTGTAGCTGTGCCAGCTTTGTCTGCAGCTCTCTGTCATGGTTCTTAAGCTTTTGTTCGTTCTTTCACAAAAATCTTTATGTGTCTTGGAGTTTAGACCAACCACATCTTCTAGTTTGGCCTTTACAGGAGCTGGCATAGGGTCCACTATTGCATCTCTGAATCATGATGCCATCATAGGATCTGCTTCAGGATCCCTTTCCAGCTTTTTTAGTTGTCTTTGCACATAGGTATTAAGGTTTTCTGTTTCTTCCAATTGTTCTCCTTTCAGAGACCTTGGGTCTATGCGGGACGATTATTCTGACCTTAATGTTCCCCACAGAAGTGGACGATGTCAGTCAAATTGAGTTCCGTCCATTGAGTATTCAATGCCCCTTGTAGGTTAGCTGCTGCAAGGATCTCATTCATTCTTGACCCTCCTAAAACCTTGGCAAGGAGTGCTTAAATGTCTCCAATTGTCAGCAACATGTCCATTGTTTCTTTTTCAAACACCTTAATCCACTTCCCAGCTCCCTCGTGGATGTCAGGGAGGCGGGCAATCAGAGCTCATCGGGATCCTGTGTAGCCCAGGGTACATATTGCCCTCTAGCACCCTTAAGTATGATAGGGAGTTGAAGGTGACTATCATATTTTTGTGGCATGTGTAGGCTGTCCCTTGGTCTAAGCTGCCTATCTCCCCCATCTCATGACCATGCCCCCGGATAATCATCCTCGATATACAGATTTCCAGTGACTCACTTATATTCTCCCTTTCTGAGGTCTTTTAATTCTATTGAATGTCTCCTCATAGTTTCTTTTTCTTTTTGTACCATTTTGTCTATTTCTTGCAAGCACATATCTGCTTGTGATTACTCTGTTTCCACAGAGTCTCAGGTCTCTTGACCCATTCTTCCCCCTCCCTCCTCCCATTCTTGGCTCTAGATATTCTTCTGTTATACCACCAAAATCCTGTGTCTCTTGTGGAAACTGAACTCTTATTTCAGCATAAGAAGCATTACCGTCTAAAGACTGTTCCATTTGTTTCTTCTTACATGGTATTTTGCTTTCAATTGATCTTTGGTCCTCTCTGGTAGAGCAAACAGAAGATGCTCTATCATCCTTTTCCTCTTCCAGGTCTTTTTTCCCCTCAACTTGTACCGTTCCTTTGATTTTTGGAAGTTGGCTTTTTGATGGTGCATATGGAGGCTGTTTGTCAAAAATCTCTTTCATCTTTTCTTCTGTCTTTTTATTGTCCTTCTTCAGCATTTCCTTGCCTGCCTCATGCTTTTCCATACATTTACCCCTTCTGCCTTGAACAATGCTAAGACTTCTCACTCTTTTTTCCTTTTTTTCCTCTCTCCCTTTGCATTAGTCTTTAATTTTAGCTTTTAGTACTTTATTAATGTTTCCATCTCCTCACACAGAAACACATCAAATGTTCCTCCTTCTGGCTATTTTGGTTTCATGTTTTTAGTTGTCTTTTCCTACTTTTTGAACATTTTTCCATAAGCTGTGTCTACCATCTAAGCTGTGTCTACCATCTAAAGCCTGTTCCATCTAGGGATGTCTAGATTTCAACAACTCTACAGGTGTGGATTTCATGATTGATCCCTGTATTCTGCTCTTTCCCACTGCCCACCTTCTTGGAGACAGTTCACGATTACAGTCCGGAATAAAAGTCACTAAGATTTGTTTCAAAGTCCGACCCTCTACAGTCTTAGGTTCACACAGTCCAGAAGTTCTTTTTGCTGAAAGCCAAGTAACCCTTCCTAGGACTACTGAGACTTCAATTTCAAGATTATTTAAATGTCTTTCAGTTACTCCTTTACCTCTTTCAAATCCCCGTTGTTCTCCCCAATCTAGGTAAATATCTACAGGCCCATTAACAGTGGGCATTGTTACCCAGTGTAATTGATTTGACTCTGCTAGCTTCTCTAATGTGTGACCTAGGATGGATGCCTTCCAGTTTCTTCCTACTACTCCTTCCCAATCTACATAGGGCCACTCTTCACTTACTTCTTCTAGATTTTTAAACTGTATTATATATCTTAACAATGAATTTTTCCTCTCTTCATTTAAAAGATATCTTCTCCCCAGTAAATCCTCATACTGATTCTCCTTCCAGAAATGTGTTCTTATTCCATTTGCTTCCTGCAATATATGCACTCTCCTCTGATCTCTATTTTCTTCTTGAACATTCATTCACTGTACAGGAAAGATACTACTTACTGTTTTTAATTTCCCTAAATTCTAGATAAAAGAGCTCTTTTAAAAAATAATTGATTTAGTCTTAGACCCTTCTACTTTTCCACTCTTAGTTCTGTGTGCTTCTATAAATGGAAGAATAACACCTCTCAAAAATGTAATGCCTCATATGTACTTGATTCACCATGATGAAGTCATGCCTGTCAAAATAAAATTTTAGATGACAAATATTAATTCTTTCCTCACTTCTGATTGCTTTTCTCATTTTTCTACCTGTGAAAGGAAAAAAATTCATCCACTGAAGGTTTTGTTGTGTACATTACCACAAAACGCACAAAACCTAGTGAGCTTAATAAATTATGATCCCAGTAATGAGGAACTTAAAAATAAAATATATGATTCTTAGAAGTCATTTGTATACAGCTCTGTACAGATTCATAGATTATTCAGCAGGAATCAAGTCTCCCTAATTGGGTAACAACAACAGAATAACTGAATAATTCTACAAAACCGATTTCTCACTCAGAATCAACATTCTCCTGACTGTTTCTTGGAGGACTCACACAAGCATGCACCCAGGCTCACTCACAAACACAGAGCCACACACACACTCAACCATATGTATCTCTAAAATAATCTGCAGCCTCTCTTAGAGATCTTCTAAGAGCCTGTTACCTTCGGAATTATTACTCTATATTGTTGCACTGGACTTACCGTTTCATTGGTTGTCCAGATAATATGACCTCCCAAATGAAACACTATTGTTTAAAAATCAGCAGTAATCCAATTTCCTCTATCCTCTAGTATTACATGAGCTTTAGCTTTTATTATCACTATGCCACAAGGATGTGTGAATTCCCTATATGAGGTCAAATGCACATGTATTCTGCAATCTGAAATAGGACCTCCTTGTGTACATTAGATGTTATACAGAGTTGACTTGGGTCTCTGTTTCTTTTTATGGTGATGTTTTCTTGGTATGAATTCTACTAAGTATTCTTCTTATCTAAGTTACAATGACTGCAATTAGGAGAATGCCCAAATAATTTACAAAACCAGTTCTGTGATGAGTGATTATACACAGGCCTTTGTTCTGGATCACAGTGGTAACAGTTGGGCAAGAGTCCAAAGTAGATACAATACCAGTTTCTTGGCTGCTCATTAGTTTTCAGCACACACACAGCAACTGCTGTTTTCTCTATCACATGAGAATCTTCCATATGATATTTACACACATGACGGCATATAAGTATACCATTTTTACTTACCTCTTTTTTCCAATAGAGAGGTTTTGATTCATACATTCACTTTCCACCTCCTTACTCTCACTTACTTTTATTTATACAATAAAGACTCTCTATATTAGGACTCAAGATGAGTTGATCTCACCCAGTGGACCCCATCAAGCAAGGACACCCTTCCCATACACTCCCTGATCAGTGACAGAGGACTTGCAGAGCACCTACAACCTGCGCTGTGAGTGACTTGTAGTCAGATTATCCAAGCACAGAGGGAACTCATCAAGGAAAAAACACTCCAGAACCCCCAGTCATGGACCAGTTCAAAGCAAAACAGAGACAAATCAACAAATAATAGACAAAACATACACCTCTATTTGTCTGTTTTCTTTTTTTTTTTTTTGCTTTTTCTCTATAACTTTGCAATTCTCTTAAGTGTACACGCCTCTTGCGTGACCTTCTCCCAGTGCAGCGCCAACCACTAAGCTCTGCCTAGTACCACTTCCACTGGCTCAGCAGTATACGAGCTCACTGTCCAAACCACGCGGTGTGAAGCGGTGTCCACAGGATTTTGCGTGCTTCTTCTCTTATCTCTTTTGTTGTGAACTCTTTATACTCTTTTACTCTTTACTCTGTACTCTTTGCGTTATTGATAGATTACTGTTATCCATCAAATCCCACTTATCAGCAATATACCCTGCATGGAGCTTACACCTTTTTGAGATCAAAAACCCCTTGCTTAATTTGGTTCTTTAACTTGGAGAAGACTATAAGTGCTCTTACCACCCAGTCTGACTACAACTACAAATACATCTTAAACTAGAAGCAAAAGTGCCTTACACAAGCTTGGCCGGGCTATTTGTGCAGTCAGCCTTTGGTCAGCCTAGCTGTGGGTTTCACCTCTCCTGGCTCCTTTCCAAATCTACTGACTACACCAAAGTTTATATCGTGGCAAACTCTTAAAGCAGAATAAAGAAGAAAAAACTATTCCAAAGTCAATGGGTCTTATATATATATATAGACATACCATCTCCGTGAATAAAATGTACTACATCTCTTATCATTTCTGATTATATCTGGATTGGACATGATGGATTAATAATAATAATAATCATAATAATAATCATAATTATATACATATTTATGTAATATAATTCTACTATATTCATTAAATGTGCTCCAACATAAAGCAGTTTCTATGAATCTTATAAAAAACGTCTGAGCCCATTAAACGCTAAAAATGCTATAGAGAGCTTCAGTGGGCTGCCGTTTAGGAAAGTTGTTTTTCAAGGAAATGCATACATGCAGAAGTATGCATGACTGTCACTTGACGTATTCCACCTAAATATGATATCAAATATGATTGTTTATATTAAAATGAACAATTTGATATTAAGCCTGAAAAAGTGTACATGTTGAATTTTATTGTTTAGAAAGCACATATTTGTCAGATTGTGCTCCAACATGCTGATTTTTCAATTAATAGCTGTGTGCTAACATTTGAGTGTGCATTAGACGCTGAAAACGCTATTCAGAGAGTTTCTAAAAGTCTGAGCCCATTAGTTGCTGAAAAGGCTATACAGAGAGATTCAAATCGCTACAACGTTAGAAAAGTTGTTTTTCCTGGAAATGCATGCATGCAGAAGTATGCATCTCTGTTACAGGACGTTCTCCAGATAAATATGATATCAAATATGATTGTTTATATTCAAATAAATAATTTGATATCAAGAGTGTTTAAAGTTGAAATTTTGAAAATGAATGTTCAGAAAGCTAACGTTTCAGGTTGTTGCTTGATAACGTGTGATTGCATTAGAAGCTGAAATCGCTATCCAGAGAGTTTCAAAACGCTATGACTTTAGGAATGTGGTTTTTCATGAAAACGAATGCATGCAGAAGTATGCACATCTGTTATGTGTAGTTTTTCACATAAATATGATAGCAAATATGATTGTATATATTAAAATGAATAATTTGATATCAAGAGTGAAAAAAGTGGAAATCTTGAACATTATTGTTTAGAAAGCTCTTACGTATCAGATTGTGCTCCAACATGTTGATTTTTTAATTATTCACTGTGTCCTAACACTTGTGAGTGTATTAGGAGCTGAAATCGCTATTCAGAGAGTTTGTAAAAGTCTGAGCGCATTAGGCGCTGAAAATGTTATACAGAGAGTTTCAATACTCTACGACTTTAGGAAAGTGTTTTTTCATGAAAACGCATGCATGAAGAAGTATGCATATCGGTTATGTGTTGTTTTTCACATAAATATGATAGCAAATATGATTGTTTATATTAAAATGAATAATTTGATATCAAGAGTCAAAAAGTGGAAATCTTGAAAATTATTGTTTGGAAAGCTCTTATGTATCAGATTGTGCTCCAACATGTTGATTTGTCAATTAATAGCTGTGTGATAACACGTGTTAGGCTAGCACTTACACCCAGGGCATGGCTCATCACATAACTACTGCTTCTTTGTCCTCACTGGAGGAACTGGAATCCTCTTCTTCCTTCCCTTGCTCTGGAATCCAATCTGGCTTAGGGGGCCAGTCTGGAGTACAGTCTGGACTAGTGCAGCAGTCTCACTTGCCAGTCCATCATCATCAAGCATAGGTTTGCTAATCAGAGCCATCTGTTTAATAGTTGCTTGAACAAGAAAAGATCTTAATATGGGCACAACACAGCAAAACTGTTGTCCTGCAACAACTACTACAAGTGCTATCATAACTCCCACTTTTGTCAATATAGCTCCCCAATGTCCAAACTGTGAAAACCAATCCCAAGAATGCTGCTCTCTCCCTGCACTTCATTGCCTTAAATTTTCAAGTTATTCATAGCTTCAGTAAATGCTCCCTCAGGGGCATTGTTATTAGTGATAAAAGTACAACATTATTCTTCAAACAAACATTCATGTTTGAATGGTCCTTCTGGTACTGGTATCTACCATAGCCTGTAGATATGGAGACCAATAACCCTGTTGTTTTATTTTCCAGAATACCTACCCCTTTCACAGTAGTCGAAGCCATGAGCATCTGAAATTAATATGGTGAAAGTGCTGTGGGTGCAATTATAAGTCCTTCTTGTGAGCGCCATATACCATTTACATCTCTAGTAGTTCCTCTCTGATGCCACACTGAATGCTCATAAGCATTTACCTGTCCCTGAATGTGAACAATATCATCCAAATTGGGCTCAGGCTGAATGAGTACCATTGGGGCCATTACTTACTACCTGGCACCAAGAAGCTTTCTTAGCTTCTATGTCTGCAGCATTGTTGCCTTTGATAACAAAATCATTACCTTTCTTATGTGCCTGGCATTTGATAATTGCTAAACACCTTGCATAGCTGAAATCAGCTGAACTATTTGCAGAGCATGTTGGATGGGTGTCCTATTAATTTTCTTAAATCCTCTCTGCTTCCAGACAGCTGCAAATAAATGACAAACACCATGAGCATAAGCGGAGTCAGTATATACATGTATATTTGTGACATGACCTTTAGCTAACTGACATGCCAAAGTAAGAGCTTTCAATTCAGCCAACTGAGCAGAACACGGTCGCTTACAACCTCATTCTGTCTTCTCACCACTGAAAACCCTGCATGATTACCCAAATAGTTTCCGAAACAAAGAACCATCCACAAAATATTCAACATCTGCTTCTGGAATAGGTGAGGACTCTAAGTCAGGTTGAGGTTGATTAAAAGCCAGTGAGTTTGCTACACAGTCATGAGGCTGTCTTTCATGTTCTAAAGGAATCATGTCAGCTGGATTTACTGTTGTGCAGCACTTAATAGTGATGTCTGTGTATGTCAAAAGAGATGAATAGGCTAAGCACCTAGCCTGAGTTAGAACAAATCTCCCTTGTTCTAATAATTCCTCTACATTGTGATGTGTATAAATAATCACTGGATAACACTTAGTTACAGTAGATGCCTTTTCATATGCATAGTATAAAACAGCTAATCCCTGTTGATAACATGGAGGATATCCCTGTGCTACACTGTCCAGTTGGGTGCTGTAATATGCAATATGCTGTTTCTTTCTACCACTGCATGTTTCCTGCATAAGCACTGCTGATGCATATCCATCTGCTTTGTTAGCTACATACAGATGAAATAGTTAGTATTATCTGGAGTGGCTAAAGGTGGTGCAGAGTGAAGCTCCTTTTTCAATGATTCAAAAGCTAACAGCGCTTCACTGTTCCATGGTGAACACAAATTCTGATGCCCTGCTTGCTTCATGATTGCCCTCAAAGGTGCAGTTTTAATTGCATAGTCCTCTATCCAGTCAGAACTAAATCCTGTCATTCTTAAAAAGGTCATCATTTGCCCTACTGTCTGTGGTAGTGGCAGTTTACTGATACTCTCTAGATGGGCTGGAGGAATTGCTTTAGTTCTGTATGCAATTAGTCTCCCTAAATAATCACCTTGTGGCTGACAGTACTGTAGCTTAATTTTACATGCCTTATGTCCTCCTAGGGATAATTTAGTAAGTACCTTAATGGAATCTGTGTAGCATTGTTTACATTTATTCAATGTAAATACCATTTTATCTTTTATCTTTCATGTTTGCTGAACCTTTTGATTACAAAACTAGTCAATATGCATATGTGTGTTTTACAATTACTTAGAATAGAAAATGTTGGTCAGTAAAATCTTTGATTTGATTATATTATTTGATATATTTATATTTAATGCATAAAAAATAGAAACCTTACTCACGTCCTAAGTTTTCTGAGATTAAATGCTTAAACTATACCTGAGTTCTGATACTTCAAAATGAATCAATGATGGATGAAGAATATATACTATATAATGAAGAATTGATGAATAATATATATTATCAGATCCAGGGTCACATGGTAGCATTGAGAGTTTGTGAAGAGCTATTGTTGAGAAAATAGGTAAAAGAGTTAATAATTCTGAAATTAAAAAAAAAAAAGGGCAGCAGAGCCGGATGTGTACAGTCTACATAAATCAGTATCTGTAAAGTTTAAAAGAAACAAGGTTTTTTGTAACAAACAATGGCAAGCCGATTTAGTTGACATGAGCAACCTCTCAGAGTAATGACAAGACAAATTTTATAATAATGTGTATAGATAATTTATCCAAATATGCCTGGGTACGTGTGTTAGAAAACAAGACCAGAACTGAGGTAACTAAAACTTTTGATTCCTTTCTAAAGGAAGGTAGGGTCCAAAAAAACCCTACAAACTGGCCAGAGGAAGGAGATTTTGGACAAAGATTTTCAAACATTAATGATAAAGCATAACATTGTTCAAGTAAGGGGCAAAAACCAGCTGTGTGTGAAAAGTTCAGGATGTGGAGACCAGGACCAGGATATGGAGATCTTTAACAGCTTTCAACATGAGCATCAAAATGAAGCCTGTCAAGGTCAACAAATCCAATTCCTTCAGAGTATTTAAAACCCTCTATGGACTATTTTCATCACAAATAAAGAAACAAAAATTCAAGTTAAAAGTTAGTGATATTGTTCAAATTTCCCATTTAAAAAGACAGTTTGAAAAAGGCTATTAGCAAAACTTTATGGATTTTACTGACATCAACATTTCCTTTGTAAGCAATTGTAAAACACATATCGGTTACATAGGTTAAGATGCATAATATATGATTAGTTTTGCATTCTAGTTTAAGCAAACACATAAGTGTGCAAAGGATACACGGTATTTACGTTGAAGAAAGAATCCCAATTTTTAGTAAAATCTTGCACCTTGTTTGTAAACAATTTCTAGTTGATGAAAAGCGTCAATATCAACAGGATATTAGCAAAAATACTTTATTTCAGCAATTTTTGGCGCGCAAAAGAGAATTCAGTATTAAGGCCTTTCTCGCAGTCAGAATAGACGTGGCATGTTTTGAAGTTTCCCGTGTATGTGGCTGGTCAGGGGCTTCCGGAGAGGAGTGAAAGGTCCAATCGTCCACAAAGTCTTTATACACCTGGTCTTTTGGTTTCTCTTTCACCTTGTTCAGATCAGTTTTGATGTGAGGCTCATCTCGGCAGTCGCAGAAGATGGCTTCGGCGATACCTTTAATTTTTTTCCCAGGGATGGAGTGTGTTTGATACCGCACACTTTCAGACCTCTAGCCAACTTGTATTTCGACCAAGGTTTTAACAGCCTTTTCACCGATGTGTAGGCATTCATCTGCAGATAGCACATGTCAGGTTCAATCAAACACATGTGTTGGAGTTGACTCGGGTTATTACTTATGCAGTCCAGTAGTTATCCTGTCACTGCAAGGATGAACCTGGCTAGCCACATAGATCCTAAAATGAACGCTCCAATTTATCAACTCAGTGTTACATTTAGTTGGGCACTGGTTGCTCTGTTTTGAGTGCCGTTCTCTGTGTTAGGGTTCTCGGTCTTGTGTCTCTTGGTGCTAAAGTGTGGTGTACAGTGGTAAGAGTCACTGTAGGTCTGTGTGGGGGAGTGGTGTCCTTGTTTGACGGGTTCCACTGGGTGGGGGCAATTCACCTGGAGTCCTAATATAGGGAGTTTTTATTGTTTACATAAGAGTAAGTGAGATTAAGTTAATAGAAAGTGAAGGTGTAAATTGTGCGTGTGTGAATATCATGTGAAAGATGCTCGTTTGAGAGAGAGAATACTGTAGTGTGTGTGTGGGTGTATGTGAGTGTGAGCAGCAAAGGTGAGAGTTGGGCTACACTCCTGGAAAAAATTTTTTTTTTTTTTACACTTTTACACTTAAGTGTGGCTTGGCGGAGACAGACGTGACTATATCTCGCTGACTAGAGGGAGTGAATGATGAGCTCCATAGATAAGGAGACAAGTGATGAATTATGAGTTCCGTAAATAAGGAGACAAGCAATGAATGATGAGCTCCAAAGTTAATTTGGAGACTGTGTGAATGTGGGAGCCAATCAGAAAAAGGAGGGTATGCCAGCGCGTGTGTGTGTGTGTGTGTGTGTGTGTGTGTGTGTGTGTGAAAAAGTAACGAGCAGCTTGCGAATATCTTGGACATTTGCCCAATCGTTATCGCTGTACTCTAGAGCAAAGGCCTGTGCATAAACGCTCATCGCAAAGTTGGTTTTACAGCCTATTTGCTCATTCTCCTAATTGTAGTTCTTGTAGTTTGGAATGTTTAGTAGCATTTATGCCTAAAAAACCTCATCATAGAAAGAAGAATTGTAAGTCTACACTATAAGTCGCTCTGGATAAGGGCGTCTGCCAAATGCCATAAATGTAAATGTAAATATAAGAAGAGAAGTGAATTAGTCAAACAAGAGCAGTTACAGTCAGTTATAAACATTTTCTGGAAACAAGAAGGTCCTAGTTCAGATTGTAGAATACATGTTCATTTGATCTCATGTAGAAAATTTGTACATACTTGTGGTATAATCATAATAAAGTCTAAAACCCATGCAAGACTAGAAGATAAGGGAAATTGGTTTGCAGCCACTTTTAAGATATAATACAGTTTCATTTGGGTGATAGTATTATCTGGACAACTAATAGTGCTATAAGCCCGGTCCAACCATATAAAATCATAGTTCCAAAGATACAGCACCATTATGATTGTTTAGATGGTAAGACATTGGACTCCTGATCGGAAGGTTGAGATTTTAAGTCTCAGCACCGCCAAGCTGCCACTGCTGGGCCCTTGAGCAAGGCCCTTAACCCTCAACTGCTCAGTTACATAAATGAGATAATTGTAAGTTGATCTGGATAAGGGCATCTGCCAAATGCCATAAATGTAAATGTAGATGGTGCATGGTGTTCTAGGTGTTTATTTGGCTAAATAAGGCAAATAAGTTTAATATAGTGGAGAGAGAGGTTGCAGTTACATGATTGAATGTGTGATTCTGTGTCCTTGGCTATGTGCAAGTTTGTGCATGTGTGTGTAAGGTACATTAGGGAGAGCAGTACTTCAAAGGGTGAGATTAGGAGCAAAAATCTTCTAAGAAACTGGTTTTGTAAGTTGTTTAGACATTCCCCTAACTGTAGCCATTGTGATCCTGATAAAGAAACTCAAGTTTTGTTGAATGGATTATGAGCTTGCTGACAGACGCACTAGATTGACATCTAAGTCTCACATATTCTATTTCTCAGTGCCAAATTATTGGGAGCAGAATACTTTGATGTCACAAGGGTTAGTGTTTTTTGGATTAGCATACACTAATCCAGTAAGACAGTAGAGGAGTTTTTTCCATTTACATTCAGAATATTGAGAAAAGCGATCACAAGTGGTAAAAGAATTAATATTTGTCGCATACAGCTTCAGTTTGATGGACACCACCATAGGCATCATCAGGGTTTTCTGAATATATATCAGTACAGACGTAGTGAGCTGTTTGAGCAGTGCTATTCTGTTCGTTTTGACAGCACACTGAACTAAGACTCAGGCAAGGGAGTTAAACAGTGAGTTTTGTGTAAGAACTTTTTTTAAATGACTGAATCCTTGGGAAGAAAATAGGGAGCAGAGGATAATTCGTATATTACAGGAAGCTAAGGGAATTAGAACACACTTTTGGAAGGAGAATCAGTATGAGGATTTATTAGGGATAAGGTGTCCTTTGACTGAAGAGAAGAAAAAATCACTGTTAAGAAGTATAACACAGTTTAGAAATTTAGAGGAAGTTAATGAGGAGTGGCCTTATGTAGATTGGGAAGGAATAGTGGGAAGAAATTGGGAAGAAATTTAGGTGACACATTAGAAGAACTATCTGAGTCAAATCAGTTACATTGGGTAATAATGCTATTGCCTGTAGATATCTATCTTGACTGGGGAGAAGTACAAGGCTTTGAAAGAGGCAGAACTGGACTGAAGGACTGATGGAAGAACACTCACACACACACATTACTCAACACACACACACTCCTCAATACCTGGACTGAAAGAAGGAACGCACACACACACACACTACTGAACATCCTCCATGCACATGTTTTACACGTTTTGCACTAGTTTTATGCTGCTGCTGCTGCTACTATTATGCTGCTACTATTATGTTTACACATCATACAATACCATTATGTTTACACTACTCTGTATTATTTGCACTACTGTCACTTGGTCACTTTCAAACAGAACTGCTTACTGGTCGACGTTATTGTACTGTCTTGTTCTGTCTTGTGCGTCCGCACATGTTTGCAAAAAACAGTGCAGACAGAAACCAAGAGAAAAGGAAGTAGATAGTTATGCCCAATATCCTTATTTAAGTAGTTATCGTGAAGAAGAGGAGAGGATCCCCTGTAGATATCCCAGAGGAGCAGGAGGAGTTGTTAACAGAGATGAACAAATTGGACAGAAAAGTAAGCACAACAATAAAATGGGCAGAAAAATATTTGGATGAAGCAGAACAATTAAGTAAGAGAAGATATTCCACAGGTTCAAAAAGTGTGTGAGAGAAAGCGGGTTACAGGAACATTATACATGGAGGATGATGATGATGATGATGATGATGATGATGATGATGATGATGATGATGATGCAGAAACATGGTCATGAGATGAGGGAGCTTAAGAATGAAGAACGAGAACTACAAAGAAAATAAAATACAACAAAATAACTTGAGGGAGGTGTGGAGAGGCATGAGGACCATCACTGGCTACAAGACCGGCAACCAGGTGTTGGAGGGCAATACAGACCTTGCTAATGGGCTTAATCTTTTCTTCAATAGATTTGATGTGAAGCCTCAAATGCACCCCTCCTACAGCTTCACTACACATTCACCAGTCC
>CM074934.1:513640-542960 GCA_037576815.1 Pangasius larnaudii
GGACTGCATTGTGCCGAGTGTGAAATTTGATGGAGGAGGAATTATGGTGTGGGGTTGTTTTTCAGGAGTTGGGCTTGACCCGTCGAGGCATGGACTCCACAAGACCTCTGAAGGTGTGCTGTGGTATCTGGCACCAAGATGTTAGCAGCCATTTCTTTAAGTCCTCTAAGTTGTGAGGTGGGCCTCCACGGATCAGACTTGTTTGTGCAGCATCACATTGCCTCTGCCAGCTTGCCTTCTTCCCATAGTGCATCCTGGTGCTATCTTTTCCCCAGCTAAGCACCTGGTCTTCCACATGATGTTAAAGAAAACTTGATTCATCAGACCAGGCCACCTTCTTCCATTGCTCCATGGTCCGGTTCTGATGCCCACATGCCCAGTTTAGGCGCTTTCGGGCAGTGGACAGGGTTCAGCATGGGCACTCTGACAGGTCTGTGGCTACGCAGCCCCATACGCAGCAAGCTGTGATGCACTGTGTGTTCAGACACCTTTCTATCATAGCCAGCATTGGCTTTTTCAGCAATTTGTGCTACAGTAGCTCTGTGGGATTGGAGCAGACAGGCTAGCCTTTGCTCCCCATGCGCATCAATGAGCATTTAAAGTTTGTACCAGGCGCATCAGTGCGCATTCAAAGTTTGTGCCCATGACCCTGTTGCTGTTGTCCTTCCTTGGACCACTTTGGGTAGGTACTAACTAAGATAATCAATGTTATTCACGTCGCCTGTCAGTGGTTTTAATATTATGGCTGATCAGTGTATACTTACATTACTTTGGATTAACATCCAAACTAACTCTCACCTCTAAAATCTTTCCCTGTCACTGTGTATGCTCTTGGCATGAAGAAAATGAGGGATCGTGACCAACATGGGTGGTCACTGATTACCATTGTTTCCCAATGACATTGGTGCCATGACCAAAGGCTTCTTCTTTCTATAAGAAATAAATTATAAGCTATTATTTTCTGTTCTGATAAAACTCTATTCTATTCTATTCTATTCACACTCACACACCATGCAATGTGTGCAATGTTATGTAGATGAACTTTAACATGTGAATTCATAGGCTTCAGTCTTGTGAGCCAATAAAAACAAGTGGGTGGGACTGTGGTCAGTAAAAAATAGAAGAAAGAGCCACTAATTAACAGTTAATCTGAACCTTTGCCTGAAATCTGAAAATAAATGAAAAACACCTGCTTTCAGTAGGTTATACACCTAGCTGATTGCTTATAAATACATTTTTGCAGATTGTAGTAGCTAAATATCAGTTCAACCACTTAAATGTTTTATCGTTAATGCTGTTCATGGAGCCATCTCATCCAACAACAACACTCTAGGGTTTTTGATTTAAAATGGTTTAAACTAGAGGCCACAGCTGAATGAGGGGCACTGAGTAGACAGTTCTATCCACAACATGATGCTTTAGCTGTGTGTATGTTTCTCACAGCTGCATTGCGAATCAGCCCATGTCACTCACGCCAGCCGTCCATCCTCTCAGACTCATCAGCAGCTGATGGTGATCGCTCATCTACACCCAGTGACATGAATTCTCCTCGCCACCGGACTCACTCCCTCTGCAATGTAAGAGCTGCCTGGCACCCTCGACCAAGTAATCATCCCTCCCAAATTCTCTTTTTATTTTCTTTATTTCTTCTTTCTTCACAGCAGCAGGGCTTTAGGGTTCAGCCATTGACTTTAAAAGTAGCCAATCCAAGCAATAAGTACTTTACTACATTAATAAAGGCTAAGCAAAAAGTATGGTAAGACTTTACTTAAGAGCAGTGCTCAGATGGCTACATAACACCTGCATTAATTCCTTTATAACAACTAACATACAGCCATGGGAAAAAGAAAGGACACCCTTCTTCAATTCTCTGTTTTTATTTATCATGGATTAAATAGCAATTGGGTGCTCCAAACCAACTTCTGTAAACAAACAAGTTACCTCAGATCAATCAACAAAACAACACAGTAGATTTCAATATGTAGTCATTTTTTCCAAAAAAGTAAACCAACATTCAGAAACCAGATGTGAAAGATAAGTACACTTTCCTATTTCTGCAAAAATTAAGAGAATAATTAGGAGCCAGGTGTTACTAATGAAATGCACAAGATTAGTTAATCATCAAGAAGCATGACTACCTGTATAAGAGCAGAACCTTTAGCAGTTTGGTGTTCTGGAGCACTCAGGTGTGTGTCAACATCTTGCCAAGAAAAAAAACACACTAGCCATGACCTCAGAGAAACAATTGTTGCTGCTCATCCATCTGGGATGGGATATAAGACCATCTCAACAATTTGAAATTCTCCGAACAATTTGAAATCACCATTCAACAGTGAGAAGGATTGTTTACAAATGGAGAGCCTTCTTGACAGTTGCCAGTCTTCCCAGGAGTGGGCGTCCCAGCAAATTCAGGCCAAGATCAGAGTGTTTAATGCTCAGAGATATTAAGAAAAACCCACAGCAGGTGACCTACAGGCCTCTGTAAGCACATTAAATGTTTATGTTCATGACATCACAATCAAGATTGAACAACTTTGGCTTTCATGGAAGGGTGGCTAGGAAAAAGCCCCTTCTCTCCAAAAAGAATATTACCACACAGCATAGGTTTGTAAAATTGCATCTGAACAAACCACAAAAGTTCTGGAACAATATCCTTTGTAATGATGAGACCAAGGTGGAGATGTTTGGTCATCATGCACAGTGCCATGTTTGGCAAAATCTAAACACAGCACCTTTACACCAACTGTAATGCATGATGGTGGAGGGCTGATGATTTGGGTATGTTTTGCAGGGACATGGGAAACTTGCAAGTCACCGAGACAATAATGAGTTCCACTTTATACCAGAATATTCTTGAGACAAATGTGAGGCTATCTCTCCAGCACCCTAAGCTCGGCTGAATGTCATGCATTAGGACAATGATCCCAAGTACACCAGCAAACATTTGAATGGTTAAAAAAGAAAAAAGCAAGGTTTTGGAATGGTCAACTCAAAGTCCAGATCTTAAGAGCATACACAAATGCCCCTCAAACATGCCCCTCAACTGAACTGAAGCAATGTTGTAAAGGAGAGTGGGTCAAAATTTCTTCAATATGATGTGAGAGACTGATAAACTCCAACAGAAAACATTTACTTCAAGTTATTGTTGCTAAAGGTGGTTCTAAATGTTACTGAATAACCAAGTGTACTTATTTTTTCCCCACCTGGTTTCTGAATGCAGGTTTGCATTTTGGGGGAAAAATGACTACATGCAAAATCTGTTGTGTTTTTTTTGTTGTTGTTTTGTTTTGTTTTGTTTTTTGAGTTGGTGAGGACCATAAAATTGTTATTTAGACCCAGATAAATAAAAACATTGAATTGAAGGTAGGTATACTTTCTTTTTCCCATGAAAACATAAAGACTGCATTTATCAGTTTTTGTGTCAAGTTGACATAAAACATGAGTTAAGTGACTAGATTTTCCATATAATTATTATATACTTATATAATATATAATTATCACACTTTCTGTGCTGACTTGTGTTAGAACAGTACAACTGACTTTGTAGCTCAGTGCACTTCTGGTAGCCTTCTGGTAGACTTCATAGCCAAGTGAGGGTTAAATTGAAAAAATTTTAAATCTTCAAAAACTATAAACCTCATCTCCTGAACTAAGCACTTTGTGGCATCATAAAGGCATGATAAACCTGCTGCATAGGACTGCTACATATTTAAGGCATTAACAGTCATCAAAAGGTAACAACAGAGCTATATATACTTTTTCTGATCTTTAAGTAAATTGAGATTATGATGTTTTGATGTATTTTGACCATGACCATTATGTGATATTTCATAGTTGTACAAGTTTGAAATTGGTTGCCATGATGTTCTAATGTAATTTAGCCCAGAAAATGTCATATGTCACTTTACATTAACAAAACTCTGCTTCGTTTGAATTGGGTGTTCTTTCAACTCCATATCAAATTTGATTAAAGCAATCTTTACAATAATAGAAGCCTATTTTAAATGTTTATTTAAGTCGCAATCAAAGGATTGTACAGGTGTTATCTAGTTTCTTGAACAAGACCCTTTTAAGTAGCATCAACAAAAGAAGACAAGATGAGGCTGATACTGAATCCCTGTTTCTGAAGAGACAGTTGCTTTCTGCTAATCTACACATAAACTCTTGATTAACTCACCCTTTACTCACTTGTTTTGCTTTTGTTGGCTCAGTCTATGGAGGACCTCGAGGACCAGAAGCGTAAGAAGAAGAAGGAGAAGATAAGCCTGGGCTCGCTCTCTCGAGTGTTTGCCCGGGGAAAATCCCAACGCAAATCTCTGGACCCCGGCCTCTTTGATGGTACTTCCACCCCTAATTATTATATTGAGGAGGATGCCGACTGGTGATTGAACGTGTGCGTGTGTGTGTGCATGTTTGAGCAGGTGTGTGTAGGACTTTGTTTGAGTTCATGGGTCTGTGTATATGTTCTATATTTGCTCAAAACCGCAAGAAAGAGAAAGACCTGCTGCCTCATTGAAGTGTAAATAATGCACTAAAGATATTGAAATGTAAATGAAATATATATTTATATATGTAGGCATATGTATATATGTTTACAATGCACACAGTATAATTTATACAGTACTGTGCAAGTCGTAGGCGCCCTAGATTATTTAGATACATTTTGTATAAGATGTTTATTTTATGTCTTCTGCATTACTTTGTCAATAAATAGGAGCAAATTTTAGGTTTCCAATTATTCATTTTCCAAAACAAAAAAAATGTACAAAGAAATGTCTATATACCATTAAAGAAAGTAGCAAATTAAGTAATAGGCCATTTTTAAGATAAAAACATTGCAGGGCCTGCCTGGTATTACCTGCATTAACAGAAGCAAACGAAACAGCCAAAGTGTCCAGAATAACTGTGGCGAGTTTCTCAAGATTCTTGGGAACAAATTACCAGCCTATTTCCTTATAAAACTGCATGACAATGTACATAAAAGAACTGATGCAGTTTTAAAGGCAGAGGGTGGTCAAGCTAAATATTGATTTGGGTTGGTTTTTTACTGTTTACTTTATAGTACAGTAAAAGAACATCCTTTAGATTACATTTTTATGTAGAAATGATTCATTTAAATTTAAGCATCTTTGCTTTATAAAATTTATGTGCCTTTTGTACAGTACTGTGTATTATACTTTATAGGCTCATTAGCATGTGAATTTGTTGTGGTAATGTATGTCTCTTTTTATAAACTGGACACATGAATTACTGATGTGCTGTTTCTAAAAGTTTTTGTGCACCTTATGTTTGTTTTACATCTGTCCTGAATTCCTTGTTTCATTTTTGTTGTTTTATTTTTAATTATTTGCAATTTACATTTCCTGTTATTAGATCCTCTGTGGTCCACATCCATGCCATCATCACCACTCTTTCCAAAATTGGCTGTTTACTTATCATTTATTTATCATTTATTACACAAATCTATGATTTCTGACTCTGAAACCTGTACAGTTGCTATTAAATAAGGACAGATGCACTCATATTAAACCCCTTAACAAAGTCGCATTGAAATCTGGGTACAATATCATATACAAATTCACAAAATTTGTGTTAAGAATTTTTCTTAACAAAATATAAGAAATAAACCTAGAAATTAAACTGGACAGCACTCCTTTCACGGATAGAGGGGGGATCAGTGCTGTAGTGGATGTATGCATGCTGATATCAGGGTGGATCAGACTGTCAGTGTGTAACTGAGTGCAGTACACACTACACTAGAGCTGTAATTTTAAACTATTTATTAGAGTAACAAGCTTTTTCTAGTTCTACATACTATAACATTATGAGCAGTATGCCAGACTAAACAATTGTCACTCAAACCCAAGAAAATGTTGCAAATGCCTTAATTAGTAATAACTAATTATAATGTCATGTTTGGATTCAAGAGCTCAAATGGAATATATATCAGCACTGACTGTGGACTGTACATTTTACTGAATTTTCTTTCACAATGTCCGCTAAACTTCAATCAAGTGCCAGACAAAACTAGTCACTCAGGCCCAAGAAAACATAGAAAATGCCTTATTTAGGCATTAAGTTAAGTTTTTTTTATTCAAGCTCTCAAATGGAATATATATATATGAGTACTGACTGTGGACTGTACACTTTACTAAATTTTCTCCCACAAAGACTGCTAATCCTCAAACAAGGGCCAGAGGTTTCAAACTAAGGGAGTATTGCCATGTTCAACTTGTATAGGACTGCTTTTACAAATAGATCTACTAAAAATAACCTGCAAAAAAATAATCTGCATTGTTTTCATAACTTACTTAATTTATTTAGTAATGAATCCAATGACACCATGCTTCTCTCATCTTTGACATATCAAGCACAGTTTTTCTTTAAGGTTTTCATTAAGCACTCCTCATGTTGTTCTAATGAGTTTTTACGTTGTAAAGTTCGTAATGTACAGTATGTCAGACACAAGAGTAAATCTATTAAAGATGTTTATTTAAAGAGTAGGAACAAGATTATTTAAATGAAACAAGACTACCGGTAATTTCACAGACAAATAAAAAAAGTTTTAACATTGTGGAAGCAAAAATTATTAAAACTATATCAAAAATAAAAGCTTATTTTAAAATAAAACATAACCTGACATTCATGCCTGACTTCTTGTCTTTGCCTGTGTGTGTGTGTGTGTGTGTGTGTGTGTGTGTGTGTGTGTGTGTGTGTGTGTGCGCGCATGTGTGTGTGTGTGTGTGTGTGTGTGTGTGTGTGTGTGTGTATATACATATATATTTGGCCCTTTGTGAAGATGAAAAAAGGGCCAGACCACAGTGGTAGGATAAGTGCCAAAAGTCCTTGCAATCAATGTTTTTATTTGAAAAACTAAACAAATCAAAATATTTTTGGAAAAGTTCTCCATTAGAAAAGCATTTGACTCAGCCAGTTGATCGCAAAGAGTGGATATGGATACAGATTCAGAAGTGGAGTGACCATCAGTCACCTCCTATATATGGATGACATCAAGCTGTAGGTCAGGAATGAATGAGACATTGACTCATTGATCCACCTCACCAGGATCTACAGCGTCGACATCAGGATATCATTCAGACTGGATAAGTGTGACTGCATGGTGGCAAAGAGAGGGAAGGTCTGAGGACTGAGGGAGTGGAGTTACCAGAAGGTAGGGTAGCTGATATACAGGGCAGCAACAAGTACCTTGGTATCCCTCATGCCAATGGGAGCCACAATGAGAATGCAAGGAGATCAGCTACAACCAATTACCTCCAAGGTATTTGCTAGGGTAAGGCTGTGAAATAGTAAGCTGTCCACAAAAGGACATAGATGCCACTGATGTCAAGACAGGAAAACTCCTCACAATGCACAGAGGGTTCCAGCACCCTGAGACTCTAAGAGCAACAAAAAGGATTAGTGAGTGTCAGAGCCACTATCCAGAATGAAACAAGGAGCATTCATGAAAACATTAGAGAGATGGCCCCTCAAGATGACCTGCTAAGAGAGTGCCTAGGGGCCCACAGTACTCAGGGGCCTCTGTTCAACGGTTTTTACTCATATATTTTTTTAAACCGTCTTGTCAAATCCCACGCATGTATTTGATTGATCCATAATTATTATTGCTACAGTAGTAATTACTAGTGTTACTGAGATTTTAAAATAAACGGAAATTGATGAGGGCGCTGCGCGCAAGACGGGTTAACATCACCTGTCCTTACATCAATTTCAGCTGTAACCTCATTAACCTGCAAATAATAAATACAGGGCCGTAACCACCATAGACATTGAGGGGGACACGTACTCCTCAGTATTTGATATTTCTGATGTTGCTTTGCTGCACTCCATTATGCACCGCTATGTATGTTGTTAGGATGAAAAAATTTTATTTTTTTTTTATGGTTTGGTCTGGCTTGGTGGTTTAGCAGTTCTCGTCAACGTTAAAATGTCTGAGATGGGCAATCAAAGAAGGCAGACTTTACTGCTCGCACTGCGGTTAAGCCAGCAGCGCTTCTTGAAACCACGGTTAATCTAGCCGCTCGTGCAATTTCGGGGCGCGGCTTTTAGACACTTAGCGGTAATAACACTGAACGCGGAAAGTGAGCATTAATATACTTTGTATCTATATAATATATCGGATCTGTTAATATAAATAGCCAAGAAGCTATTTTGATTAATTATATTCATTATTAAATGGACATTTCAAATTGGTAGTGATGATCAAACCCACTAAAATTAGTTCACAGTGACCTACACTGTTGTCACAATAATAATGAAATAATTTTACTGTAGAATTTTAAAGTATTTGCTTCTCAAAGTCAAAGACTCTGTCAATATAATCGTGCCAGGAGGCTAATGTGAAGCATTAGAAAATGCAAATTTCAAATTGGTAGATGACCAAACCCACTCAGATCAGTTCACAGTGAGGTCCTTTATACTCAAAATAAGGATCAATTAATGCTACTATAGAGTCTTTAAGTAATTCCTCTTCAAACTCATATGATCTGTCAGTATAATTTGAACCAGGAGGCTATTTTGATTCAATATTAAAGGTACATTTCAAGGCACAAAACCAATTGATCTCGGATCAGAGTGAGCTCATCTATTCTCAGAATAAAGATGAATTAATTCTACTGTAGAATTTTTTAAGTAATTCCTCTTCAAACTCACAAAATCTGTCAGTATAACCGAACCAGGAGGCTATTTTGATTCATTATTAAAGGGACATTTCAAATTGGTAGATTAAAAAACTCAATGATATCAGTTCAAAGTGAGCTCCTTTATGCTCAGAATAAAGAGGAATTAATTCTAATTTAGAATTTTTAATTAAAAAACAGGATGATAATTTTGATTTATTATTAAAGGGACATTTCAAATTGGTAGATTAAAAAACTCAGTGATATCAGTTCACAATGAGCTCCTCTATGCTCAGCATAAAGATCAGTTAATTCTACTGTAGAATTCTTTTTTCTAATTTTGATTCATTATTAAAGGGAGGTTTCAAATTGGTAGATTAAAAAACTCAGTGATAGTTCACAGCAAAAACCTCTATGCTCACAATGACAATCAATTAATTCTACTTTAGAATTTTTAAGTAATTCCTCTTCAAACTCACAAGAGCTGTCAATATAACAGAACAGGCTATTTTGATTCATTATTAAAAGGACAAGGACATTCAAATTGGTAGATTTGACACAAAAAAAATTGACAAAACCAAATGATGTCGGTTCAGAGTGAGCTCCTCTATGCTCCAAATAAAGATTAATTAATTCTACTTTTAAGTAATTGCTCTTCAAGCTCACAAGATCTGTCACTATAATTGAACCAGGAGGCTATTTTGATTCATCATTAAAGGGACATTTCAAATTGGTAGATGCTGAAACCCAATGATATCAGTTCAGAGTGAGCTCCTCTATGCTCACAATAAAGATGAAGTAATTCCTCTTCAAACTCACAAGATCTGTCAATATAATTAAACCAGGAGGCTATTTTGATTCATTATTAAAGGAACATTTCAAATTGTTAGTTAAAAAAAAGCTCAGTGACATCAGTTCACAGCAACCTCCTCTATGGTAAGAGCAATCAATTCTACTGTAGAATTCATAAGTAATTGTTCTTCAAACTCACAAGATATGTCAGTATAATTGAACCAGGAGGCTGATTTGATTCATTATTAAAGGGACATTTCAAATTGGTAGATGACAAAACCATCAGAGCGAGCTCCTCTAGGTTCACAATAAAGAACTCTGAACTGATATTATTGAGTTTTTTAATCTACCAATTTGAAATGTCCCTTTAATAATGAATCAATAGCCTCCTGGTTAGATTATACTGACAGATCCTGTGAGTTTGAATAACAATTACTTAAGAATTCTACAGTAGAATTAATTAATCTTTATTGTGAGCATAGAGGAGCTCACTTTGAACTGATATCATTGAGTTTTGTCATCTAACAGTTTTAAATGTCCCTTTAATAATGAATCAAATTAGCCTGCTGGTTCAATTATATTGACTGTAAGTTTGAAGAGGAATTACTTAAAATTCTACAGTAGAATTAATTGATCATTATTCTGACTTTAGAGGAGCTTGCTGTTAACTGATATCATTGAGCTTTTTAATCTCCCAATCAGAAGATACATTAAAGAGACTTTATTACATATACATTATTAAAGAGACATTTCAAATTGGTAGACAATCAAGCCCAGCCAGATCAGTTCACAGTGAGCTCCTCTATGCTCAGAATAAAGATAAATTAATTGTACTGTAGAATTAAAACATCTATATTCTGAGCATAGAGGAGCTTACTGTGAACTGATATTGGTGAGTTTCGTGATCTACCAATTTGAACTGTCCCTTTTAGAATGAATCAAAAGAGCCTCCTGGTTGGGTTTTACTGACAGATCTTGTGAGTTTGAAGAGCAATTACTTTAAAATTTTACAATAGAATTAATTGATATTTATTCAGAGCACAGAGGAGTTCAATGTGAACTGATCTGACTGGGTTTGATTGTCTACCTATTTGAAATGTCCGTTTAATAATGAATCAAAAAGGCCTCCTAGTTCAATTATATTAACAAATCTTGTGAGTTTGAAGAGCAATTAAAAAAAATTCTACAGTATAATTAATTGATCTTTATTCTGAACATAGAGGACCTCGTTATGAACTGATATTATTGAGTTTCATCATCTACCAGTTTGAAATGTCCCTTCTATAATGAATCAAAATAGCCTCCAGGTTCAATTACATTGATAGATTCACTGATTTTGAAAAGCAATAAATTTAAATTTCTACAGTAATATTCTACTTTCTACTTTATATTTCTAAATTAATTCCTTTCGACTGTAAGCATAGAGTAGGTCACTGTATGCTGATTTGAGTGGGTTTGAGATTTGAAATGTCCGTTTTATTTCAGCAGTACATAAGGAAATATTAATATTTAATAATATAATAAAAGAAATATTAATATTTTGGTGTCAGAGACTTCCTCTGTGCAATGCTCCATCAGTATTTTTAAAAAACGTATGCATGGTTAGATTTATAATAATAATATTTTATATTATTATATTACTATATTTTATATAATAATATAATATTTAATATAATAATAATAATAATAATAATAATAATAATAATAATAATAATAATAATGAAGTTTCTTAAATCATGTTTTAATTTTTATTTGCCTTTTAATAATTTATATTATCTCTATAAACTTGATCGATTATTCCGTGGTTTCCGGAGAGGAGTGAAAGGTCCAATAGTTCCCAAAGTCTTCATACACCTGGTCTATGCAAATTTCCTTTGGTTTCTCTTTGACCTCGTTCAGACCAGTTTTGATGTGAGGCTCATCTCGCCAATCGCAGAAGACGGCTTCGGCCATACCTTGAATTTTTTTCCCAGGGATGGAGTGTATTTGATACCGCACAATTTCAGACCTCTAGCCAACTTGTATTTCGACCACGGTTTAAACACCGATGTGTAGGCATTCATCTGCAGATAGCACATGTCGGGTTCAATCAAACACGTGTTGGAGTTGATAATTCGTTTCATAATTCGTTGACAGATAGGTCAGATTTCTTTTTCCTAGGGTTTCGCCAATGTTTCTGCCAACTTCAAAACCCAAACTGGTCACATCATTATCTATGGTAGAAATTGGGTTTGAATTCATGAGCCATTCTGGTTGCTGATGCTCAGAAGGTTTTTAACTTAATATGTGGGCAGACTCATTTATATATCAGGAGAAGATTTTTGGGAGTTGGTGGGTCTCTACTCCGTCTTGAAGGAATAATAAAATTTGCCAATACCCAATACTGAATCTTTTCATGCCCTAAAACTTTTTCAAATTTTCCCAAAGTAGATTTAACCTTTTTAAATCTGGACAGGTGCATCTGGACAAGCGGCCATAATTGAACACTCAAAGAATCAACGTTATTCTACATCTGTAGAGATAATCTCTCTCTCTCTCTCTCTCTCTCTCTCTCTCTCTCTCTCTCTCTGTGTGTGTGTGCGTGCGTGTGTGTGTGTGTGTGTCTGTGTGTGTGTGTTTGTGTTGCTCAATATCTTGAAAGAATAAGAGTGATTTGTTAACCTTGACATTTTTTGCAGGAGAGAGAGAGTGTGTCGATATCAAATCATCAAACGGATATCATATACATATATGCTTTCAACATCCGAGGTTCAGAACTGAACTGTAAAAATTTATTAGAGTGATGAAAGCCATATATGTGGCATTCATCACTCTAATAAATTTTTACAGTTCAGAAAAATTTTAATATGAACAATCATATTATCATTTTTAATATATACTTGTGAAAAATGTGATTTGCCAGTACATCATGCACGTTAATATTTGCATTTTTTCAGAAAAACCACTTTCCCAAGCTTCTATCGCTTTGAAACTGCAATAGCGTTTTCAGCGCCTAAAGAGCACAGCGATGTTAACACACGTTTTTAGTATTAATCCATTTTGTTGAATAATATTTAAGTAATTTTGACTTATTTGTACTTTATTTAATAAATTATGACTTTTAATAATATTACGTATCATTTTTAGTATATACTTGTGGAAAATGTGATTTGTATACACATCATGCACGTGCCATTAACGTTTGTTAGAAAAAACACTTTCCCAGTATGCAGTTTCAAAGCGATAGGAGCTTGGGAAAGTGGTTTTCTGACAAACGCAAATATTAACGAGCATGATTTGTTTGCAAATCACATTTTTCACATCTCTATATTAAAAATGGTAAATATGATTTTTTATCTTAAAATTTTTAATTTTTAAATTAAAAAGCTTAGTTCATTAATAAAATATGAAAAATGTCAAAATTAGTTAGTTTCATGTTTGGAAAGTGTTTATTAATCAAATATGATTCAACAAAATGTACTAATACTAAAGACCTGTGTGCTACCAGGCTTGTGCTCTTTAGAAGCTGAAAACACTATTTAGGCAGTTTCACAGCGGTAGGATTTTGGGAAAGTGTTTTTTCTAAAAAACGCAAATATTCACGTGCATGATGTGCTGGGAAATCACATTTTTCACATCTATGTGTTAAAAATGATACTTAAATGATTTTTAAATTAAAATGCATAGTTTATTAATAAAATATGAAAAATGTCAAAATTACTTAGTTTTATGTTTGAAAGTTTATTATTAATCCAATATGATTCAACAATATGAACTAATACTAAAGACGTGTTTAGGAGCACACACAATGTGTGTGTTTCTGAAAAACACAAATATTAACGTGCGTGGTGTGTTTGCAAATCACATTTTTCACATATATTAAAATGGTACTTAATATGATTTTTTAAATTAAAATTATTAAAATTCATAGTTCATTAATAACATTTTAAAAAGTCAAAATTCATGTTTGAAAAGTCTATACATTGAATATGATTCAACAAAATGGATTAATACTAAAGACGTGTGTTCTAACAGAGTTGTTCGCTTTATGCGCTGAAAACGCTATTTAGGCCTAACGCTTATCACAGCGATAGGAGTTTGGGAAAGTGTTTTTTCCAACAAACGCAAATATTAACGAGCATGATGTGTCTGCAAATCACATTTGTCACATGTATTAAAATTATACTTAAATTATTTTTAAATTAAATTGCATAGCTAATTAATAAAATATGAAAAATGTAAAAATTACTTAAATTAATGTTTGAAAAGTCATTATTCATCAAATATGATTCAACAAAATGGATTAATACTAAAGACGTATGTCCTAAAAGAGTTGTGCTCTTTTGTGTGAAAACGCTATTTAGGCAGTTTCAAAGCGATAGGAGCTTGGGAAAAATGTTTTTCTAACAAACGCAAATATACACGTAGGTGATGTGCATCGAATTCACATTTTTCACATGTACATATTAAAAAATAGGCTTTTGAGTAAAAGCCTAGTCAGGCCTCATGCATATGTGTTTTACAATTGCTTAGAAAGGAAAATGTTGAAGTCAGTAAAATCTTTATTTCATATTTGATTGAATATTTAATGCATAAAAAATGTTATACACGTAATAAGTTTTCTGAGCCCAAATGCTTAGTCTATATGTGTGTTCGATCATTATTGTTCTGATTCTCCAAAAGAAGATACCCCCTACCAATCAGAATAAAGTAATTTCAATCACACGTTTCCTCCCAATTACCCCTAACCCCTTGTTAGAAAAAACACTTTCCCAGTATGCAGTTTCAAAGCGATAGGAGCTTGGGAAAGTGGTTTTCTGACAAACGCAAATATTAACGAGCATGATTTGTTTGCAAATCACATTTTTCACATCTCTATATTAAAAATGGTAAATATGATTTTTTATCTTAAAATTTTTAATTTTTAAATTAAAAAGCTTAGTTCATTAATAAAATATGAAAAATGTCAAAATTAGTTAGTTTCATGTTTGGAAAGTGTTTATTAATCAAATATGATTCAACAAAATGTACTAATACTAAAGACCTGTGTGCTACCAGGCTTGTGCTCTTTAGAAGCTGAAAACACTATTTAGGCAGTTTCACAGCGGTAGGATTTTGGGAAAGTGTTTTTTCTAAAAAACGCAAATATTCACGTGCATGATGTGCTGGGAAATCACATTTTTCACATCTATGTGTTAAAAATGATACTTAAATGATTTTTAAATTAAAATGCATAGTTTATTAATAAAATATGAAAAATGTCAAAATTACTTAGTTTTATGTTTGAAAGTTTATTATTAATCCAATATGATTCAACAATATGAACTAATACTAAAGACGTGTTTAGGAGCACACACAATGTGTGTGTTTCTGAAAAACACAAATATTAACGTGCGTGGTGTGTTTGCAAATCACATTTTTCACATATATTAAAATGGTACTTAATATGATTTTTTAAATTAAAATTATTAAAATTCATAGTTCATTAATAACATTTTAAAAAGTCAAAATTCATGTTTGAAAAGTCTATACATTGAATATGATTCAACAAAATGGATTAATACTAAAGACGTGTGTTCTAACAGAGTTGTTCGCTTTATGCGCTGAAAACGCTATTTAGGCCTAACGCTTATCACAGCGATAGGAGTTTGGGAAAGTGTTTTTTCCAACAAACGCAAATATTAACGAGCATGATGTGTCTGCAAATCACATTTGTCACATGTATTAAAATTATACTTAAATTATTTTTAAATTAAATTGCATAGCTAATTAATAAAATATGAAAAATGTAAAAATTACTTAAATTAATGTTTGAAAAGTCATTATTCATCAAATATGATTCAACAAAATGGATTAATACTAAAGACGTATGTCCTAAAAGAGTTGTGCTCTTTTGTGTGAAAACGCTATTTAGGCAGTTTCAAAGCGATAGGAGCTTGGGAAAAATGTTTTTCTAACAAACGCAAATATACACGTAGGTGATGTGCATCGAATTCACATTTTTCACATGTACATATTAAAAAATAGGCTTTTGAGTAAAAGCCTAGTCAGGCCTCATGCATATGTGTTTTACAATTGCTTAGAAAGGAAAATGTTGAAGTCAGTAAAATCTTTATTTCATATTTGATTGAATATTTAATGCATAAAAAATGTTATACACGTAATAAGTTTTCTGAGCCCAAATGCTTAGTCTATATGTGTGTTCGATCATTATTGTTCTGATTCTCCAAAAGAAGATACCCCCTACCAATCAGAATAAAGTAATTTCAATCACACGTTTCCTCCCAATTACCCCTTCAAATACTTTGCCATTACTTTGCCAAAGAATCAATAACATTAATTAATTAACAATGAACATAAATTAATTAACATTAACATTGATTCTTTGAGTGTTTAACTAAGGTCGCTAGTAAAGACACACCGAAAAAGTCCGCCTTGGTAAGATTTGAAAAAAAAAAAATTAGGGCATGAAAAGATTCAATATCGGGTATTGTGAAATGATTGTACTGCCGGATTTTTTTTAATGCAGAAAAAGGAATCTGATTAGCAGAGCAGGATGTGTCTACATAAAACAGTATCAGTTATTTTTTATAGAGACAAAGCAGTTGTTTGTCAAATGGTTGTACAGATGGATTTTTTTTGGAATGCAGAAAAAGGAGTCTGTGTTTTCAAGTTGACGGTACCGGGTCGCGTCCCCTGGAACAGTGCTACTGAGATGGTAACTTTTGACGTGTGTTCCTGGAAAAAGTTCCGTAAATGGTGTAAGAACTTACAACAGCAGAAATAAAAGTAAAACAAGATGATCTTTTTTTTCATATCATATATAAATGAGTCTGCCTACATATTAAGTTAAAAGCCTTCTGAGCATCAGCAAACAGTATGGCTCATGAATTCAGACCCAATTTTTACAACTCGTTTGCTACCATGGATTATGATGTGACATGTATGGAGGAATCTCCTGTTATCTATATCAATATCATTTGTTAATCAGTATTATGTCAATCAGTATCTATGCAACAGTATTGAAACGTGACCTTAAATTACCTCATGTATTAACTTTCAGAGCTTCATTTATATACTACACTGTACCATTTCTAGTACATTTAGAAGTGTGACTTTATGTCTATGATCCTACAAGTATTTTTCTGTGAGAACAAACTGGTGTGACCTTGTAGGTGGTGTTTTTAAGGTGAAGGCTAATGTTGTTTTTGACTGAACTCTCGTCACGGTTAAAACTAAGTTAAGGGGATAGTGAAATAATTGGGGCGAGAGGCAGGTGTGTGACTAAAAGAAAGAAGAGAAAACTCCATCCGATTAGATCATTGTTTTAGAATTATATAAAAGCATGGGCCACGACTATGTAAATCAGTCTGCTCTGCAGACTATCTAGGCTTTGTTGTTTGATTCAATAAAGTCTATAGATTTTTGGCAACCAGAACCCCTTGTCTTTGTAACTCATTTTCTTATTCTGATTTGCAGAAGTATTTGCCACGACATAATTCACTGGCGTAGTCGGCAAGATTGGAAAGGAGCCAGGAAGGCTGCCGCGGCTAGGCTGACACAAACACCGGCCGGATGAGGTGAGCATTTTTTATTTTAGATTAAGTGTGGTCTGCTGCAGATCGGCCTGAGGCGGTTAGGGCACTCTTTTAGGCTTCACCAAATTAAAGAACCAAATTGAGCAGGGTTTTTTTGATCTCATAAAGGTGTAAACTGCATACATATATGGCTGTTAAGTGGGCCTTGATGGAAAACAGTAATATATAAGTAGTGTAAAGAATAAAAGAGACACAGAGTACAGACTAATGAGATAGAGTTAAAGAGCAAAAGAGATAAGAGAATAAGAGAAGAAGCGCGCAAAATCTTGCGGATATCGCTTCTCACCGTGTGGTTTCATGCGTAACGTAGTGAGCCCGCATATTGCTGTGCGAGTGGAAGAGGACCAGGCAATGTTTTAGCGCCTGGCACTGCCTCAAAAACAGTGAGCTCGTGTGCTGCTGCGCCAGTGATAACGGTCTGTACGGGCAGGTCACTCAGTTGTCTTGAGTAAGAGGAGTGTGAATTATAGAGAAAAAAACAAAAAAAAGGGGGTGTGTGTCTTGTATGTTATATGTTACTTGTTCTGTGTATTATTTGTTGGAGTTTTCTGATATTTTAAGTGTTGTCCCTGATTGGAGGCTCTGGAGTGTTTGTCTTTTTCCTTGGTGAGTTCCTGCTGAACCTGGCCAATCTGACACCATGTCACTCACATCCATAGATGCCACATAGATCCTACAGTGAACGCTCCAATTTATCAGCTCAGTGTTACATTTAGTTGGACACTCTGTTTTAAGTGTCGTTAGGGATCTCGGTCTTGTGGCACTTGGTATTGCTAAAGTGTGGTGCACAGTGGTTAGAGTCGCTGGGCGTGTGTGGGAGAGGTGTCCTTGTTTGACGGGTTCCACGGGGTGGGGGCAATTCACCTGTAGTCCTAATATAGGGAGTTTTTATTGTTTACATAAGAGTAAGTGAGATTAAATTGATAGAAACTCAAAGGTGTAAATTGTGTGTGTATGTGAATATCATGTGGAAGATGCTAGTTTGAGAGAGAGAATAGCTGCTGTGTGTGTGTGTGTGTGTGTGTGTGTGTGTGTGTGTGTGTGTGTGTGTGTGTGTGAGTGTTTAGTTTAAGTGTGCATGAAGAAATAAACTCTGGGTTTGCCTGGATACTGGACGCGTACCTCTCCTGGACCGTCACTTAAGTGTGTCTTGGTGGAGACAGACGTGACTATATCACGCTGACTAGAGGGAGTGAATGATGAGCACCGTAGATAAGGAGACAAGTGATGAATAATGAGCTCCGTTGATAAGGAGACATGTAATGAATGATGAGCTCCAAAGTTAATTTGGTGAATGTGGGAGCCAATCAGAAAAAAGAGGGTATGCGTGTGTGAAAAAGTAACGAGCAGCTTGCGAATATATTGGACATTTGGCCAATCGCTATCGTTGTACTCTAGAGCAAAGACCTGTGCATAAACGCTCATCACAAAGTTGATTTTACAGCCTATTTGGTCATTCTCCTAATTGTAGTTATTGCTGTTTGGATTGGAATGTTTAGTAGCATTTATGCCTAAAAAAACATCAACATAGAAAGAAGAAGAAAATAAATTAGTTAAACAAGAGCAGTTACAGTCAGTCATAAACATTTTCTGGAAACAAGAAGGTCCTAGTTCAGATTGTAGTAATTCAGATTGGCTGTAATGGTACTCATTCAGCCTGAGCAAAATTTGGATGATATTGTTCGCATTCAGGGACAGGCAAATGCTTATGAGCATTCAGTGTGGCACCAGAGAGGAGCTACTAGAGATGTAAATGGTATATGGCACTCACATGAAGGACTTATAATTGCACCCACAGCACTTTTCACCATATTAATTTCAGATGCTCATGGCTTCAACCACTGTGGAAGGGGGGAGGTATTACGGAAAATAAAAGAACAGGGTTATTGGTCTCCATATCTACAGGCTAATTTCATATCTGAATGTGAAGTCTGTGCAGAGAATAATGTCAGGAAGGGAACATCAGCACCAACAGGGTACATACCAGTACCATTCGAACATCTGGTAATAGATTATGTAGACATGGTAAGAAGTACCACAGTGGTATAATATAGATTACACTTTGGAGTATGAATGCTTTAACAAGTCATATGGAAAGCATGATTTGGGTAAATTCCAAGGCAACTTTGCAGTAATATGGCGCTTGGATTCCCGCCTCTTTGGACGCACAGAATATATCCAGTGGTTGGAAGGTCATGCACTAGCAACAGTAACCACCAATATGACAGTAGTACTGGCCTCAACTCACTTTGATGACCGCGGTTTGCTTTGACTGACCAATCTCATGCAGATCATTTTTGGCTCTGTGCAGGGACATGCTTTAAAATTGGAAGGGAATCTGCACTAGAGTATGGTTGATTCAAAGAACTGTGATATGAACTGGGGGTATGATCAGCTCCTTGAAAAAAATATATAGTCTCACAGAGTAAAGAGAGCTTATGAGACAGATCCTAAGTTGTACATAGACTCAGTAGGCCAGCCTAGAGGAATATGTGAACAATTTAAAGCAAGAAATGAGATAATGTGAGGATTTGAATCTATTTTGGTATGGATAACTCATAACAAGAATACAGAGTGGATTAATTATATTTACTGCAAACAACAGCAGTTCATTAATTATACAGATACGGCACTCTCAGCATTAGATGAACAGTTAGATGCTATCTGTTCATGATATATGCAAATGACATGGCAGAACTGGCAAGCATTGGATTGGTTGTTGACAGAAAAAGAAGGAGTGTGTGTTATGTTTGGATAACAATGTTGTACTTTTATCCCTAACAACACTGCCCCTGAGGGAGCATTTACTGAAGCTATGAATAAGTTGAAAAAGTTAAGGAATGAAGTAGCTGGAAATGCAGGGAGAGATCAGCATACTTGGGAATGGTTTTCACAGTTTGGACATTGGGGAGCTATATTGACAAAAGTGGGAGTTATGATAGCAATTGTAGTAGTTGTTGCAGGACTATTGTTTTGCTGTGTTGTGCCCATATTAAGATCTTTTCTTGTTCAAACAACTGTTAAACAGATGGCTCTGATGAACCTATGCTTGATGATGATGGACTGGCGTGACTCACTTGAGTCTGCTGGCACTAGTCCAGGCTGTCCTTGGGACTGGCCCCTAAGCCAGATTGGATTCCAGAGCAAGGGAAGGAAGAAGAGCATTCCAGTTCCTCCAGTGAGGACAAAGAAGAAGTAGTTATGTGATGAGCCATGCCCTCTCCCCAAGGGTGACCCTCTACGATATGCAAATTATCTGGGTTGAAGAAGTTATCTGAAGAAAGACTTGTCAAGTCTTGTTCTCCACAAGAGAGCGGTTTCAGGACTTGGTTATTGGTAAGAAGAAGGAGTGATCAGGCATTGATCACTAGTTAATATATATGAAAGGATCAGATTGTAAGATTGCTCTCTTGAGGTAGGTGGGGCTTGATAAGCCCCAGAGGAGGGATGTTATCTATATCAATATCATTTGTTAATCTATTTTGTCAAACAGTATCTATGCAACAGTATTGAAAAGTGACCTTAAATCACATCATGTATTAACTTTCAGAGCTTAATTTATATACTACACTGTACCATTTCTAGTACATTTAGTGACTTTATGTCTATGATCCTACAAGGATGTTTCTGTGAGAACAAACTGGTGTGATCTTGTAGGTGGTGTTTTTAAGGTGAAGGCTAATGTTGTTTTTGAAACATAAACTGACAACTCTCTCCATGATAAAAACTAAGATAAGGGGACAGTGAAATAATTGGGGTGAGAGGCAGGTGTGTGATTAAAAGAAAGAAGAGTAAACACCATCCAATGAGACCATTGTTTTAGAATTATATAAAAGCATGGGCCACGACTATGTAAATCAGATGCTCTGCAGACCATCTCGGCTTTGTTGTTTGATTCAAAAAAGTCTATAGATTTTTGGCATCCAGAACCCCTTGTGTTTGTAACTCGTTTTCTTATTCTGATTTGCAGAAGTATTTGCCACGACACCAGTTCGGGTTTTGAAGATGGCAAAAACATTGGTGAAAATCTAGGAAAAAGAAATCTGACCTCTCTGTCAACAAATGATGAAACTGAAGGGTGCATAACCAACACCGTTCTAGCCATCATCTGTGCAGTGACAGGAGAATTGTTGGACACAATTATTGAGCAAAATCTGAAAGACAACTGCCACGAATACTTGATTAATCACCCGAGTCAAGTCCAACACAAGTGTTTGTTCAATTCTGACGTGTACTATGTGCAGATGAATGCCTACAGTTTAGTGAAGAGGCTGTTTAAACCATGGTTGAAATACAAGTTGGCTAAAGGTCTGAAAATGTGCAGTATCAAACGCACTCCATCCATGGAAAAAATTCAACAATGGCTGAAGCAGTCATCTGTGATTGGCAAGATGAGTGTCACAGCAAAACTGTTCTTAACAAGGTCAAAGAGAAAACAAAAAAAATTTGTATGAAGACTAGTGGACCTTTCACGCCCCTCGGAACCACCTGACCAGCCACATACATGGGAAACTTCTAAAAACGTCACGTCTATTCTGACTGCGTGAAAAGCCTGAAGATTGAGTTCACATCTGCTCTCCAAAATGATTGTTGAACTGAGAGTCATTGACCAAAGTATTTTTATTAATCATCTTACTGTTGATATAGAATTTGTTTACCAACTATAAATGTTAAAGAACAATATGTGAGATTTTGGGATTCATTATTCAATGTAAATACTGTTTTATCTTTTATCTTTTATGTTTGCTGAACCTTTCGAGTACAAAACTAGTCAAGTCCTTATGCATATGTGTGTTTTACAGTTACTTAGAATGTTAGAATGTTGAAGTCTTTGATTTTATATTTTATTGAATATTTAATGCATAAAAAATATAAACCTTACTCATGTCATAAGTTTTAAATGCTTAATCTATACCTGCGTTTGATCATTATTGTTCTGATACTTCAAAATAAATGGATGAAGAATATATGTTATATAATGAAGAATTGATGTTGAATATATATTATCAGACCCTGGTAGTGTTGAGAGTTTGCAAAGAGCTATTGTTGTGAAAATAGGTAAAAGAGTTAATAATTCTGAAATTTAAAAAACTGGTTAGCAGAGCTTGATGTGTACAGTCTACATAAATCAGAATTAGAGAAAATCTTGTATGAAAAGGCCCAAAACTGGGAAAAAAAAAAGTTTGTCTGGTGAAATGGGTGGGGTTCCCCCCCTCTCTCTAAAGTTTAAAAGAAGCAAGGTTTTTTGTAAAGAATATTGATGTAAAATGGCAAGCTGATTTAGTTGACATGAGCAATCTGTCAGAGAGTAATGACAACATAAAATTTATGGTAATGTGTATAGATCATTTATCCAAATATGCCTTGGTATGTGTGTTAGAAAACAAGACCAGAACTGAGGTAAATAAAGCTTTTGATTCCTTTCTAGCAGAAGGTAGGGTCCAAAAAAACTACAAACTGGTCAGAGGAAGGAGATTTTGGACAAAGATATTCAAACTTTAATGATAAAGCATAACATTGTTCACTTTGCTACAAGTAAGGGGCAAAAATCAGCTGTGTGTGAAAGTTTCAGGATGTGGAGACCACGACCAGAATGTGGAGATCTTTTACAGTTTTCAACATGAGAAATACAGTGACTTCATACAGGTTTTGGTTCAAGCACACAATCACAATTACCATTCCAGAATCAAAATGAAACCTGACAAGGTCAACAAATCCAATTCCTTCAGAGTATTTAAAACCCTCTATGGACTATTTTCATCAAAAATAAAGAAACAAACATTCAAGTTAAAAGTTAGTGATATTGTTACAATTTCCCATTTAAAAAGACAGTTTGAAAAAGGCTATGAGCAAAATCCTTTATGGACTTTACATTTTCTAAACAGATACCGAGAGATTCCCTTGTATATAAATTACGAAACTATGATGTTGAAACTATTGAGGGAACATTTTCTGAAACTAAGTTACAAAAGATAATAATCTGGGAAGGACAAGGCATTCAAATTAGAGAAAAATCTTGTCTGAAAAGGCTTGAAACTAAAAAAAATGTTTGTCTGATGAAACGGGTGGGGTGGCCCGATAAGTTTAATTCCTGGATTCTGGCTGAATATGTGGTTAACACAACATTAGAGCTTAAAAAGAATCATTGTGAACATAACTAAAACCTACAATCATTAAACCATGGAAGAGTGTAGGTTCTTTGTGACCCTTTCAAGCAAAGCACTGATGGACATTTACCCTAATAATAAGATCGCACACTATACTACTAAATTTGGGAGGTGTCACTATCAGAGGTTCAATATATCCAGAGTTGGTACTTATAGATAGTCAGAGCACGACTGTCTATGTTATGTTTCTCTGAGGGATGGAAATAAAGTACAAACCAATTACTTTCAAATCGCTCATGCATGTTACAAAAGTATCGGAGAACTGTTTAGTGAAATCAACAAAACATTGGAAAAAATGGATATCGAAATGGAGAACAACATCCAGCTAAAATCTGTGCCAAATCAAATAAGTGGACCAATGATCTGCTGTGGCAACACTTAAGAGGAGCAACCAAAAGAGGAAAAACAACATTGCCTATCAATGAGTTGGTGACAGCTTTGTCAAAGATTTTACTGACATCAACATTTCCTTTCTAAGCAATTGTAAAACACATATATTGGTTACATAGGTTAAGATATGATTAGTTTTGCATTCTAGTTTAAGCAAAAAACCAAAAAAGTTTTTGTACATAAGTGTGCAAAGGATACATGGTATTTACATTGAACAAAGAATCCCAATTTTTAGTAAAATCTTGCACCTTGTTCATAAACATTTCTTGTCGATGAAAAGAGTAAATATCAACAGGAAGATGATTAGCAAAAATAATTCGGTTCAACAATTTTTTGGAGCACAGAAATGAAGTCAGTATTCAGGCCTTTCTCGCAATCAGAATAGACGTGGTATGTTTTAAAGTTGGCTGGTCAGGGGCTTCTGGAGAGGGGTGAAAGTTTGAAAAAGGCTATGAGCAAAATCCTTTATGGACTTTACATTTTCTAAACAGATACCGAGAGATTCCCTTGTATATAAATTACGAAACTATGATGTTGAAACTATTGAGGGAACATTTTCTGAAACTAAGTTACAAAAGATAATAATCTGGGAAGGACAAGGCATTCAAATTAGAGAAAAATCTTGTCTGAAAAGGCTTGAAACTAAAAAAAATGTTTGTCTGATGAAACGGGTGTCCATGCAAATTTCTTTTGGTTTCTCTTTGACCACGTTCAGACCAGTTTTGATGTGAGGCTCATCTCGCAAAAGACTGCTTCGGCCATACCTTGAACTTTTTTCCAGGGATGGAGTGTGTTTGATACCGAACAATTTCAGACCTCCAGTCACTCCTGTCACTGCAAGGTTGAACCTGGCCAAAAAAATGTTGGTTATGCAACATTTTGCGACTTGTAAAAATTGCGTCTGAATTCATGAGCCATGCTGTTTGCTGGTGCTCGGAAGGTTTTTAACCTAATATGTAGGCAGACTCATTTATATATTATATGAGAGGATGCTTGGGAGAAGGTCGGGTTTCTGCTCAGTCTTGAAAGAATAATAAAATTTGACAATACCCAATACTGAATCTTTTCATGCCCTAAAACTTTTTCAAATCTTCCCAAAGTAGATTTAACCTTTTTAAATCTGGACAGGTGCATTTTTTTTTTTTTTTTTGCAGGAGAGAGAGGGTGTCTGGGGGTCGATATCAAATCATCAAACAGATATCATATGCTTTTACAAGTTGTTACAAAAAACACTTTCCTAAGCTCCTATCGCTATGAAACTGCCTAAATAGCGTTTTCAGCGCATAAGACACACAACTCTGTGAGCACAGACGTCATGTGTCCGTATTAAGCCATTTTGTTGAATCGTACTTGATGAATAATGACTTTTCAAACATTACTTTTATAATTTTGACATTATTTATATTTTGTCAATGAACTATGCATTTTAATATAAACAATCATATTATCATTTTAAATATATACATGTGAAAAATGTGATTTGCCAGCACATTATACAATATTTGCGGTTGTTACAAAAACCACTTTCCCAAGCTCCTGTCGCTGTGAAACTGCCAAAATGGGGATTTACATCTTTAGTATTGATCCATTTTGTTGAATCATACTTGATGAATAATGACTTCTCTAACATCAATTTTCGTAATTTTGACTTTTAACTTTAATAATAAATTATATATTTTAATATCATATAAAGTATCATATTAAGTATCCTTTTTCATTATATACATGTGAAAATTTGATTTTTATGCTCGTCATGCACTTGCAGTGTTGCGTTTGATGGAAAAACTGCCTAAAAAGTCTTTTCAGCGCCTAAAGCGGACAACTCGGTTAGGACGCACGTCTTTAGTATTAATCATTTTGTTGAATTATAATTTGATGAATAATGACTTTTCACACAGGAATTTTGACTTTTTTTATGTTTTTATGTATAGTTCATTAATGTAATATTAAAAAAGTAAAAAAAAAAAATAAAAAAGTAAATAACATATTATTTACTTTTTTAATTTTTTTTTTTACTTTTTTTAATCATTTTATCATTGCCAGCACATCATGCACGTGAATATTTGCGTTTGTGAGAAAAACCACTTTCTCAAGCTCCTATCGCTATGAAACTGCCTAAATAGCGTTTTCAGCGCATAAGGCGCAACACTCTGAGAGTACAGACGTCATTAGTATTACGCCATTTTGTTGAATCATATTTGACGAATAATTACTTTTCGAATATTAATTTTATAATTTTTACATTATTTATATTTTATTAACGAACTATGCATTTTTATATAAACAATCATATTATCATTTTTAACATTTATATTTGAAAAAATGTGATTTACCAGCACATCATGCACATTATGCGTTGCGTTTGTCAGAAAAACCACTTTCCCTAGCTTCTATCGCTTTGAAACTGCCTAAATAGCTTTTTCAGCACCTAAAGAGCACAACAATGCTAATGAAAAATGTGATTTGCCAGCACATAATGCACGTTAATATTTGCGTTTTTCAGAAAAACGACTTTCTCAAGCTCCTATCGCTGTAAAACTGCGTAAATCGCGTTTTCAGTGCCTAAAGAGCACAGCACTGTTAGCACACATGCCTTTAGCCTTAAACCATTTTGTTGAATAATTTTTGATGAATAATGACATTACAAGCATTAATTTAAATGTTGACCTTTTTTAATTTTATTAATAAACTATGCATTTTAATATAAACAATCTTATTAAGTATCAGTTTAAATATATACATGTAAAAATGTGATTTGCCAGCACATCATGCACACTATTTGGCAGTTTCACAGCAATAGTAGCTTGGGAAAGTGTTTTTTTCTGAGAAACTAAAATATTAACGAGCATGATGTGTTTGCAAATCGCAGTTTTCAAGTCTATATATTGAAAATGATACTTTAAACATTGTTTATATTAAAATTCATAGTTCATTAATTGAATTTTAAAAAGGTCAAAATAACTTAAATTAATGTTTGAAAAGTGATTATATTCATCAAATATAATTCAACAAAATGTATTACCACAAAAAACTTGTGTGCTAACATTGTCGTGCTCTTAAGGCGCTGAAAGCGCTATTTAGGCAGTTTCAAAGCGATAGGAGCTTGAGAAAGTGTTTTTTCTGAGAAACTCAAATATTAATGGGCATGATGTGTTTCACATTTTTCACATTTATATATTAAAAAAGATACTTAATATGATTGTTTATATTGAAATGTATAGTTCTTCAAAAAAAATTTAAAGTCAAAATTACTTAAATTAATGTTTGTTCATTTAATTATTTTTTAGTGATTAAAAAGTCAAAATTCTTGTTTGAAAAGTCATTATTCATCAAATATGACTCAACAAAATGGAGTAATTCTAAATACATGAGTATTAAAAGAGATGTGCTTTTTAGGCTCTGAAAACACTAGCTTGGCAGTTTCCAAGAGATAGAAAATTGGGAAAGTGGTTTTCTGACAAGCTCAAATATTCACATGCACAATGAGCTGACAAATCACATTTTTTCACATGTATATGTTAAAAAAAGATACTTATGATTGTTTGTTTTATAAAGCATAGTTCATTAATAAAATATAAAAAAAAGTCAAAATTCATGTTTGAAAAGTCATTATTAATCAAATATGATTCAACAAAATGGATTGATTCTTAAGACGTGTGTCCTAACAGAGATGTGCTCTTCAGACGCTGAAAACGCTATTTAGGCCTTTTCACAACGATAGGAGCTTGGGTAAGTGGTTTCTCTAACAAACGCAAATATTAACGTGCATGAGCTACTTGCAAATCACATTTTTCATAAGTATATATTAAAAATAGTACATAATATGATTGTTTTGTTTTCTAAAGCATAATTCATTAATTTAATATACAGAAACGTTAAAATTCATGCTGGAAAAGTCAATATTCATCAAATATGATTCAACAAAATGGATTGATTCTTAGCAATAGTCTCTGTGCAAATACGTGCGTGCTCTTAAGGCGCTGAAAACGCTATTTACGCAGTTTCAAGCGCTACGAGCTTGGTGAAGCGGTTTTTCTAACAAATTCATATGTGCACATGCATGAAGTCCATTTCAATGACATTTATTGCATCTTTAGGATGAAAAATGACGCTAGATATGAAATGTTTAGAACGTCAATACTTCTCAAATATGCAATAACGCTGTTACTTTACAAATACCTGTGTGATAATATAAAGGTGCTCTTTAGTCTCTGAAAACACTATTTAGACAGTTTCAAACGCAACAACAAACGCATATGTACAGATGCATGAAGTACTTTTCAAAGGCATTTTTTACATATTTACTATGAAAAATGATACGAAATAAGAGTGTTTGTAGAAAAAAAATATAAGTTTATAATAATCTATTGAAAAGTCCAAATCATAAAAAAAATGTTTAGAAAGTCATTACAACTTTATGACTTTAGTCATTACAAACAGGACATTTGAAAACACCTGGTGTTTTTCCAGTCTTCAACTGTCCTGTTTGGGTGAGTCTGTGCCCATGATAGTCTCAGATTCTTGCTCTTAACTAAGAGGAGTGAAACCTGATGTAGTCTTATGCTATTGTAGCCCATCCACCTAAAGGTTTGATGTTCTGTGTGTTCTGAGATGCTTTTCTGCTTACCATGGTTGTATAGAGCATTTACTTGCGTTACTATAGACTTCCTGTCAGCTCAAACAAGTCTGGTAATTCTCCAGATAATATAAAATTGTCATATTATTAATGCAAAATAGGTGAATAATGACTTTCTAAACTTTATTTTCCATGATTTTGACTCTTTAACATTTTTATATCAACTAATACCTTTTATTAAAAACATTCGTTTTTAATAGCAAATGTAGCATTTTATTAAAGCAATTCTTACTTGAAATCATTATTATTCATAAACATGTGAAAAATGTCATTGCAAAACATTTTACTCAAGTGCATACAAGCATTTGATAGAAAAACCGCTTTTGCAAGCCTATGGCACCTTGAAACTCTCGGAATAGCGTTTTCAGCACACGAAGAGCACACTTCGAAAAGCACGCACATATTGGTTAAGAATACAGTGCATTAGTGAAAAATGTCATTGCAAAACATTTTACTCAGGTGCATACATGCGTTTGATAGAAAAACCGCTTTCCCAAGACTCTGGCACCTTGAAACTCTCGGAATAGCGTTTTCAGCCCAAGAAGAGCACACTTCTAAAAGCACGCACATATTGGTTAAGAATACAGTGCATTAGTGCAAAATAGGTGAATAATGACTTTCTAAACTTTATTTTCCATGATTTTGAATCTTTAACATTTTTATATCAACTAATACCTTTTATTAAAAACATTCGTTTTTAATAGCAATTGTAGCATTTTATGAAATCTATTCATACTTACATTTATTATTCTTCATAAACAGGTAAAAAATGTCATTGCAAAACATTTTACTCAGGTGCATACATGCGTTTGATAGAAAAACCGCTTTCGCAAGCCTCTGGCACCTTGAAACTCTCGGAATAGCGTTTTCAGCCCACGTAGAGCACACTTCTAAAAGCACGCACATATTGGTTAAGAATACAGTGCATTAGTGCAAAATAGGTGAATAATGACTTTCTAAACTTTATTTTCCATGATTTTGAATCTTTAACATTTTTATATCAACTAATACCTTTTATTAAAAACATTCGTTTTTAATAGCAATTGTAATCTAGCCATGGGGGTCACAGTCCAGTGACTTCTGTGCCGGTCCCAAGCCCGGATAAATAGAGAGGGTTGCGTC
>CM074934.1:556103-566880 GCA_037576815.1 Pangasius larnaudii
AAAATGAGAAAATGCTTAGGGATAAAATATCACACCTACAGCTTATATTTTGTTTTTTAAAATATAAATTAATCAAAATGTCAGTAATGTATGCATATTTACTAAATAGAACTAGCCTTTCCCCAGACAATGTAGATTATTAAAATGTGATGGCAGTGTGGGTCTGGACAGATATGTGATATGTGATTTCTACCATACAGTGTAAATGTGGGCTGCGTTACTAGAAGAGGACACATATATGGCCCACCATTGAGGTGTCTGTATAGTTACTCAAATGACATGATTATTTTTATTTATTTGCAGGAGGAGCATTGAAAGAATGAAAATGAATTTGCAAAACCTTGGTCCTGAATCGGAGCTGGATTTGGCCACTCACCGCTTTGGGCCTACAGCGGCCGATGTTTTCTTATCTTTTTTGGGGGATTGTATGAAATAAACTCAGCACCCAGGATTGGCACGCATGCACTAACAAGTTTATTTGTAAATGTTGTTTGTAAACAAAGAAGAAAAGTTCAGATTATAAAATGCAGAAGATTGGATTTTTATTTAATTTTACGTTATAGTTAAAAGCACAGGTGACTAAATACAAGCTTTTTAATGATGGTCACTTAGTGATTACAGGAGCACTCCAGATTTAGTGAAGAACAAATGCAAAGTTTGATAAAATGGCAAAAAAAAATGCACTTGAATAAAAGTACTTCATCTCAACCCTTGAGTTTTGTATTTTTATTTTTTTTGCACCAATTGCTTTGTGTTTTCTTCTCAACTTGATAGGAAAACTTGAGGTGATATCTGTCCTTGTCTCTGAGCCAATCCCGCTGTCAGTCTTTCTTTTTCTGTTTGCAAATAGTGGACGTATTTTGTGAGACTCGTCCTCATCACAAAGTCTCTTAAATCTTTTATTGTTTGAATTTTCTTCCTTTATTTGCACTTCCAGTTCATTGACTTTATGGGCAATATCCTCAGGATTTCTCTCCCATGTTTGTATGCTTTCCATCTTTCCAGCTTTCTGATAGTTGAACTAGGCCTGTCTTTGTGACAGGTTCCACTGAACTGTTAATAGCATTGACAAAACTGGTTTTGTCTCACTTATCTCATTTAAAAGTCCCTTCGCAAGTAGTAGACAAGCAAATTTCTTATGATATGAGAAAGTACAGCAGTCACACACATTTGTCCCAATACATGGTTTTGATACTGCTCTCCCAAATAAGCTTTCAACTTCTATTTTTTTTTATGCTTTGCAGAAAATGGTATACTTATTCCTTTGTATCAAGTTGTTGGCATGGGCTTGCAGTTGTGTGTTCATATCTGGAAAAGTCTTACCATCATCACAAGTGAGAAGACTTAATAAAATGAGATGCTTACACGTACACCCCCTTGTACCAGCTACACAACTGCAGAACTGTTCTGCAGGGCATACACGGTAAACTATGTGGATTATTCTCAGATGGAACATTGTATATGTATGTTTCTGTTGAAAATACAGTAACTCTTTTGGCCCAACCACTGTCTAGCATCCTCTGTGCAGATTTCTTTATTTCTTCTATTTTGCATTCTAGAGGGTTATAGACCCTCCCAACCAACTGCAAATCCTGTATTATGTTGAAGTACTTGTCAGTCTTGTTTAATAGCACATCAATCAGGTGATCCAATCTACGGTTTCTGATACCGCAGAGGAACTGGTATTTTAAACGGTGGAAGAAACTAGAGGGAAAGAAAAGCAGAGCGATTGAGATTGCATGAGGAGCAGGTTGGAACAATTAGAATGTATTCTTTTAATTTAGTTAGGATTCACTGAGATTAACAAGCAAATCAAAAGTCAAACAAATAATTACATTAACTTCAAAGTATGTTTTCTGTTGACAGTTGTGGTCTAACTGAAAACAGCTGATGATTTCGAGAAGAAGAAAGATGAGTCCAAAAATAGGAGAAAATGAAAAAATACTCAAGATGCTAGCTTTCAGCTAGATCACTAATAAACAGTGAAGAGAACATGCATGGAAGTGCCATGTACCATTCTATTAGATTGTTTGTGTCAGAGTCTCCATGCTTAAAGCATCTTCCAAAGTTAGACCACATTGGCTCCCAGTGGTTCCTAAAGTACTTGCAGACATCTTTAAGGTTCTTAAACTGGCAGTGAAACATCTCCGCTTTCCTTTTGAATTCATGTTCCTGTGAAAATGGACAAGGAATATCATGTTGTTTAGTGTTATGATGAACTGCAATTGATTTATAGGTCATACAGGTAATCCACGACATTGACCTCAAACCTAGTGTGAGCAGTTACTGTACTGAGAATCTGCCATGTTCTTGATTGTTTATACTGAAACCACTTAGGCCTATATGAAACAGATGATGGAATAAACACATTTACTGATTTTATTTACACTAAGTAAAACAATGACCCACCTCAGAGTATAGACTGAAATAACATTTTTGTCAACATTTTTGTTATAATATGCAAACATGGATGTGTTGTTTGTCTATCCTTACAGGTTTAACTGAATTATTATGTAACTGGCTGCTGTTCATAGAAACCTATGTAGTAGAATTCCAAGATTCATATATAAATTCATACAGTACCATATATTATAAGTCTGGTATATATGGTATATATACACTACCATTCAGCATCATTACTCCAGGCACATCACATGATCCTTCAGAAATCATTCTAATATGCTGATTTATTATCAATGTTGCAATTTAATATTTCTGTTGAACCTGTGATACTTTTTCAGGAATCTTTGATGAATAAAATGTTAAAAAGAACAGCATGTAAACAAAATATAAATGGTTTGAACAATATACATGATTGTTCAAAAGTTTGGGGTCAGTATGTTTTATTTTTTTTTTTATACTTTTTTGTTATTAATACTTTTATTCAGCAAGCTTATGTTATGAAAGATGATCATGTGACACTGAAGTCTGGAGTAATAATTCAGCTTTGGCACCACTGGAATAAATTTATTATAAAGTATATAAAAATAGAAAACCATTCTTTTAAATTGTAAGGATGTTTCGCAATATTACTATTTTTACTGCATTTTTTTATCAAATGAATGCAGCCTTGATGAGCATAAGAGATTTATTTAAAAAAACCTTCATCTTAAATATTTCTATAATTTTGAACAGTAGTGTAAATACTGGTGAAATTCACAGATGCAGATAAATTATGCAGATTTTTAATGTTTTTAACTATTTTTTTTAAATACAGTTACATATTATAGAATTACAATAATATATATATGTTCTTATAGGGGTTTTATACATGCCTTGCATGACACTGCATGTTGTTGCAGTATAGCTTTTTACCAAGGCTACTGTAAATTATAGCAAATTAAAATAAGTGAAAAGAAAAAGCTATGTGCCGTAGAACAGGATTTCAGCTCTGCCATTAACTGCATGATGTGCTGTCTTGAATCTGCCTTTTCAGGTCCACTCACACCAGATTCAGATCTTGAAAGCCAACGAGTTACTGCCTGTGTGTAATAAATAGTGGGGAAATAAAAAAATTATTTATTTAAAAAGTGTAACCTTCCATTGGTCTGATGCATTTGGCTACAATTATTGTGATAAGTTGATGGCAGCAATTAAATGTCTACAGTTGTGGCAGTTACAGGGGAACATCAAACAAATGAAAAATTCAAATGTTATTGCTATATGCCAGGGGTCCGTTCTTCGTACCTCGCTTAATATATCTGAGATGATCTTCTAATCTAATGATAATTGATCTCTGGCTAATTTGGTTCTTCAAACAAACTTGCAGATTAGGTTAAAATATCTGGATTAAGTTGTCTTGAGATTACTGAGCGTTCTTGTGTGCATTGGGAAGGGCAGATATATCAATGCTCGAAACCATGATCAGCAATTGGCTGGTGGCAAAACAGCAATATAATGACATCATATAATAATAATAATAATAATAATAATAATAATAATAATAATAATAATATAAAATAAAACACAGTAGCAGTGGCTGGGACAGACTTTAAGTATCATCTCCGCTTAAAAAGATGCAATCTAATCCTATTACGTGAAATAAGATGCTCTCCGGCAGGTTTTAGGTTACAGACCTGTTGCTGTGTTGCTACAGCAACTCCAGGATGAGGTTTGAAGAATTTAACAATCCTGGATCATGTCAAGTCTTCAACAGTAAAATCCAGATAACTGAGTAATCCACGTACAAAGAATGGACCCCAGAAACTTTCAGTCAATATTTGTGAAAATGAGCTTTTCTCTCAAAGCTAGAAACCAGAGAATTAAGAGTATAACTAAGAGTCATCAGGTATTATGTCTGAACTGCTCCATGAACAATGAATGGCAGACCGATGTAAACCCACATTGACGTTTTAATAATCCACATATCCTTGATTGATTCTATAGTTGTATGTTGTATCCACCTTACTTTGCAACGCGAAAGTAACCCATTTTCTAACTAACTTCAGATTCATTAGCCGCTGTAGGTAAATAACTACAAGAATAACAAAGAGCAGTAAACTGTAAAACTATTTGTTACAAACCGGTGTGTTTATAAATCAGACAATACATTAATAAAATAGCAAAAAATACCAGTTTGCAATATCAAGCAGCACGACAAGCTGTTTTGTACATATTCATACGATGGTCTGAAGACAACATCACATGACAAAATGAATCAGTGACGACTTGAGGTCAACATATTCATCCGATGGTCTGAAGACAACATCGTGTAACAGAATAAATCAGCTAATTCAAACTCACTGGGTCTCGCATCGCATCTGATGGACCGAGTTGAACTGATAAACGGATCTTGCGGCGCGTTTCAAACCAGCGCTGTTTTGTTCATACGCAACAGAAATAGCACCAGTAAATGAGATTTTGGGAAACTTTGCCGTGGTACCAGTGCGAGCGCTAACAAACTTTGTCGCACCGGCAGAAAAATGCGATCATTTAGTCGCAGTCTGTAGTTTTACTATAAAAATAATATTAAAATCTAAATGTTCCTATCGGACCGTTTCATTCTGAGTCAAATGCTCATCAGTTTTGACTGGTATCAACACTTAACTCACCAATGTTATTCGAAGGTGGAAAATGCTAATCTAAAAAACAAATATGCATTTTTATGAGCCGTAGTAGCAGACTACTGTAAATTAATAATGAAATGTGAAAACTGTGTGTCTTACCTTGTAAACTGCGTGCTTGACAGAGGGGTTTTGCCGTTTTTTGTTTTTTTTTTTAACTTTGGCGGAATCGGCAGCAGCACGGCACACCTTGATATCATAAACGTTGATTGGCTCGCGCAGTTGTTGTCCCAGGAACATCATAAAACATATTGGTCTCAGGACAGCAACCACTTGGCAAAATCAGGACATGCACGATGGGACACATTCACGATAACAAGTGAATTAAGAGTAAATGTAATGTTGTTTGAGAGGAGCTTGAAAAATCAAATTGTGAGACATGAGTATACAGTTTGTTGTTGGTTTTATTTTAATACTGAAAAGCAAGTTCTTCATTTTAGGGCTTTTTGAGGGAAAATATGAATGGTGTAATTCAGAGGAATAACTCTGTATAGAGTTATTCTTTGTAGTTCACTCATAATTGATGATAAACGACTCTGGAGGGGAAGTAAATTGTGGCAGAGCAAATTTGAAGTTCCTCTGAACAGAGTTAAAAAGTACCAGATTTAATTAACATGTTATTGCATATTACGTGCATATATACGGTTGTTAGAAAAAAAAATCACCTTCCCGATCTTCTGGCACCGTGAAACTCTCTAGATAGCGTTTTCAGCGCCTGAAGAGCACACTTATATCAGCACATAGAGGTTTGTGAAGAGAAGAGGGTGTTAGTGCAAATTTGGTAAATTTTGATGTTTTAACACTTAATGATTGATAAAATATTGCATTTTAATGTAAACAACCATGTTTTGTATAATTTTTTTTTATCACGAACGTGAAAAATGTCATGGAAAGCAACTCAGGAATGTGCATAGGTGCGTTTGTTAGAAAAAAAACATTTTACCAAGCTCCTTGAGCATTGACAGTCTCTAAACATACAGCAAAATTTCCAGACACAAATTTAACCAGAGTTAATTTCTATTATATAGAACATCTATAAGACTTAATCTCAATACTTTAAAAATGTCTATATGGGTCCACCCCCGACAGAGTTACTTTAATACGTTTTAAAGTGTTGGCACAAGTGTTGGTACACTATATTAATTGTAAACATATTCAACTAACTGTTTTTAAAATGTAACAATATGGTGCTATGTATGCCCTGTTTTCAATCACATTAGAGTATTTTTTTTATCAAATGGTTTAAAGTAAATAAGCTGATCAATACAGATGACAGATACAAATCAATTTAAATTCCTCAGTACAGTATGCATTTAAGAGGTCACCAAAGTACAGTGTATCAACACAACTGGCTAAAATAAAAGCATGCTCTCCCTGTATAACAGATCTTTTTAAACACAGGGAGATCATAAGATTAACATAAAACAAATTAATGTCAGAATTAATCAGAACCATAAATTCTAGCCCAATTGTTAGTTGAAACACCTGAAAATGGCTCTAAATGTAATATCTGGCTAAGCATTTCCCCACCATCCAAATTACCAATGTTTTTTACTTGTACAGGGCCAAATTCAAATAATAATTCTCATAGATTTGAACTGTCCAATTGAACTGTCGCTGATGCTGAATTACTAAAGATTTTGTTAGATTTGTAAATCTTTTCTCAGACCTTTTGAAAAAATTGTGCTTAGCTTCAAATTGCAAGCAACACATATGGATAAGAGGGCCAATTTTTGAATGTATCTTGGTAAGTATGTCATCACGTGGTGCTTGGGAATCAATTTCCTCTCAGGAAACAGTGATATGAAGAGATTATATTTTATTATATAATTACATTATATTATATTAATATCAACAGAACTGACAATGATATGGAAGTACTGTGGTGAATTTAACACACAGGGATTTTAACACCATACAGTGAAAGCAGTATAGGACTTTCATTTAGTGCCTTACAATGTTCAGAATGAAGTTCTTTTGAACGCAAAATGAGTCCAGGATGATCCTCAGTAAATATAGTTTGACGTTCATCCTTACTGGACAAGCAAATCCTACAGCAATGTATTCCAATGATTATCTCCTGTCAGGGATTGGAAATATGAGCCCTCACACCAATGACATATTATCTTGTTTCAAGATTGTTAAAAACTTCCTCTGGTGCTTGGCTTTGAATATCATTAATAACTTCTTCCATAGACCAAACTATTGTTCCAACACCTATCAGGTCTACTTCAAGTGAGACCTGTTGCTTGTAAGTGTGCAACAATTGAACCTCACATTGATGCCAGTTGATCCATAGTAACAGAGTTTTGTGGTGTAGAAAGTAGAACATGTAAAGTGTCAACAATATCTGTACATACTGGTCAACCACTTGAAACTTCCTCCTTGTGTCTTCCTTGCATGCTGACATCCAGGCTTGTTGATCCACAGACTGTCTATGAACAGTGTTGAGGTGTTTTCTGATGCCATTGTACATACAAAAAGATAAATGGTACCCTGGTTCCCTACATTTGAGACATAATGCTTTGACAGGATATAAACCAAGATGAAACTTTAAGTGCTGACAAAGGTGAAAACAAGTTGCACTTTACAAAGAAAAGAAAAGTCCCTAGAGGATTAATGGTTAGGCTACAGCACTCTCACCATTGCGGCCCGGTTTTTATTCCCAGTCAGGGAACCAACCCCAGCCACTGGGGTTGCATACAACAGTGCTCTCTCAGAGAAGGTCCCAAGCAGGGATCAAAAAATTTGAAAAACTGGGGAGGGTTGCATCAGGAAGGGCATATGGCATAAAAACTGTGCCAACTCAAATACGTGGACTAATGATCCGCTGTGGTGACCCCTAATGGGAGCAGCCGAAAGAGTAACAACAACAACAATTTTACAAACAAAACAGGTAAACTTCTCTGAAAAAGGCTCAGTTTATCCATCTCACTGCAGCAGACGTGCTCAAAGTTCCTTGACATGTGGGCTCTCCTTTGCACAGTGTCAGTGTTATAGATTGTGATCTGCATGAATGTATATAAATTGCTAAGAGCTCCATCATAGAAGAGACTGAAGACATAGTGAGCTTTAAACAGCCCATCAAAAGCTGTAACTGATGTCTTAGCCTTGCATTGGATAGCCTTTTTCTCAGGGATGATGCAGAACGTTCTGATTTTCTTCTTATGCTCACCAATACAGAGGAGGAAGGGGTTAATTAAATTAAAAATTAGCTGCAGCTCATAAATTCTGAAAAATATTTACTTCTGACACAGAAGCCAAATTCAGATGTCTACAGAAACTAACCTGGACATACCTTAAGATACCTCACAGGACTGTTTGCAGCTTGAGCCAAACTGATCTTCGCTGTTTTTTTATGCCCTCTTGACTTTGGGGAGAGAAGATGCAGCAGCAAGAGAATTGATGACATTTCACCATCCCATCCTAGGGGCAAACTGTATATGTTAGCCAAATAAAAGTAGGAGGAAAACGCAAGAATACATCAATTTCTGAAATTAAGTCTTAAAATTGACCAAAGCTGTTCTCAGGTTCAGGCTGAAGTGATGAAAGCAGCTCCTCAACATATGCATTTGGGGGAGACTCCTGCAACCAGCAATGACTTTTGACTTTAAATATGTACGCCATTTTGCCAAAAATTTTCTCCAAAAGTCATAGAGAAATTCTAGTCAATCTTTAAAGAAGCACACACAGAATTCTCACACATTTCAATATATAGATTCCTTTTAGCTTCACATTAGGTAGGATTTAGAAAGACCAAAAAGCTAGTGTTTTCTCATCAATACAGGCACATCTAAGAAATGAGGAAATACACCCAAGATTGAAAATGAAGCATCCTCATCAGAAACCAGCTTCGATCCATACTCAAAAGTTGCTCTCATTCTTCCTTTGACCGAGGCATCATCATCAGAGTGAATCATTGTAGATAATGCCTCTTCACCAAAGAGCTGTTCACCGAAGAGCTGTTTATCAGTTAAAAGAGATTCTCAATAGCTCTTTGGACTATCCAGATGAATAGGTCTGGAATGACACTGGGAGACAACTGATGTGTTTCACTGTGTTGTCTTGATCATCCATGCAAGATGTGTATTACCCTGAGGGTCATAGTGGTGTTCCTGTATCACACCATGAGACACACACATGCATAAATATTAATGATTCAGAACCCAAGTTACCTTCAAATAATATCAATTTGCAAAATCCTTACAGGTTGACATCATATAGGCAAAACAGAAAATGGAGAAAAGACTGAAAACTGTTAGAAAATCTATTCTGCTCTCTAATGCATAAGAATGAATTAAGAAAAACTCACATATCTGTTTTTAGAATATAGATCTTGCAGATATGGAAAACGAGTCACGATTCACAAGGTGATTTAAAAAAAAAAGATCAATATTTAGCATATTTTACTTTAATATTGGTTCATTAAGAGTATGTCAATATATTTACACAAGGTTTACCTGTCTTGCTTCATCTCGATCCATAAATCCTGCTGGACTCCTTTTCCTTCTGGTTGAAGGGTAACTGTAAAATCTGATGAATTTGATGAAACTGGGGACAGTGGAGTGCTGAAGTTGGTGATTCATCAGTGAACAGTTAAAGATGCAAATCTATAAAATATCATGCATACCAAGGCAGCTTGTATTTTTTTTTTCTTTTAAATGAGAACAAAAGCCATAAAATGGATGAAAGATGATAATCACTACATTAGTAAATGAGAACAGATTTACTATTTAAATGTAATTTAAATGCTCTGTTTTTGATTTCATAATGATCATGACATTTATATTAAAATTCTAAATCTATCAAACTTCCCTGTTTTCCTGAATATTTTTACATATTACTGGCTGTCCAATAGAGACTTTGAACATCAGAGCACCTGATTTTACAAGCTCATCAAAGATATCTCCATCTATTGCTGTTCCGGACTCATCAGTTAAGGAGCTCTGAACCTCAGTCAGACCTTCAGGCTGCAGACTAAATTTTGCTGTTCTTAACAGAATGGGAAAAAGCAAACACATTAAGTGACATCTAAAGCTTAAAGCAGAGACTAAATAATAAACTAAATACCAACTTTCTTGACGAAATCTGTCGTAATGAAAGTTTTCTTCAGTCTGTGGACTTTTTACATACTTCTGCTCACCTCCAAACTCAAAACTTTAGGCAGCATTTCCTGAGTGCAATACATTTCAAATGCGCTATTTAGTAACTAAAGCGAAATACAAAATGAGTACAAACCTTAATAAAAATGAAGCCAACGTCAAATCATCTTATGCATTAGTTGAGAGAGGAAAAAAACAAGCAGCTAGCTTCTGGTCACTGGTTCTACTCTCCAAGTCAAAGCGCACTTGTTGAATTAGAATAAAATAGTGTCAAATTATGCGTTTACAAACAAAACCTTCGATTTATGTATCGCTGAAATTTAACTGCCTATTGCATATGGTCTTGGCTACCGCATTCATAGTAGGAAACTACTTTTATAATGTTAACTCAATATTAGTTACAAATGTAAAAAAATAATACTGCAACTTACAATTGTTATTGATCGATTGAGAATGTAATTAATCAATTTTTACTCACCGTTCACTGTGCGAAAAGAATGGCTTGATCTGGGCCTCCAAATTCGATATGGCGCGGGTTGCGGAGGAAGAGAAGGAGTAAGAGAGGAAATAACAGCACTGCTGGAGTTGATTTTGAAACAAAAGCTGTAACAA
>CM074934.1:566980-580645 GCA_037576815.1 Pangasius larnaudii
GGGGGAACGAGGCGGGACATCAGGAAAAATGAACAATCTCATTGGTCGAGAGGGAGGCGGGACTTTCTGCCACACGGCACTCTGATTGGATAAAAGGGGAGGGACTTCGTGACGTGGCGAGTTATGATTGATGAACTGTCAAAACGCTGTTTGATGAAAAGGGGTACGTACTATCTCTCTCAGGACCATTGATGCCATGTTGGTTCTGGAACCTTATAATTGTTTTAGTCCTGAGTACCTAATGTTGATCCTGAACCATCATAACTACATTGAGCGACTGAATGACCTTTGTTCCTTATAATCTGCTGATGTTTATCCAGAATAATGTTTCAGTTATCATTTTTCAATATTCTCATCCTTGACAAATTAGTTTATATTTCCCTTGGAAAACATTGTCACCATATCCAATCTGTCACCATTAAGTACACCTTAGGCATCATATCAAAGACATCATAATCAAATTTTAATCCTTTACATGATATAATCCTAAATATGATATTACGGTGCCATTAGATAAATATATTTTTTTGCGTGTGTGCATTTCAGAAATATTCTGTACTGCATAATTGAGTAGTTTATCAGACGGACTGTGGAAAAAGAAGAAAAGAAAAAACAAACGAGACTGAAAAACATAAAACTGAAGACACACATAAACCCAAAGACCAAGAAAAAAAAATATATCACAGAAATAATGAACAAGGTACACAAAAAATTCAGGAACACAAATTCTGCAAGCTTAAAAGACAAACAATTGTTCCCCAAAGTGAGAAAAGACTTACAAGAACATGGGAGGAATATTATGTTTTTTGATGCCACTCACTGTGTGAATCAATGGTCCTATTCACTTTTCACATTGTTTGTGAGAGATGGTCATGAAGTTCCTGTGGCATATATAATAACAAGCAGTGAGACACTTAAGAAACACTTAAGCTTGTACTCCAGTAGCTCCAAACTGTGTTCCCTAAGCTAACGAGGTAATAAAACTTTAATTTAAATTACTTCAGTTAAATTACTGAGGTGATATGAATGTGAAGACATGAGTGAAATAAATGCTTTGAATCAAGTCTTCTCAGAATCTGATGTTCTTCTCTGCTGGTACCATGTTCTCCAAGTAAGTAATAAACAAACAAAAAAAAACACATGCTTTTTCCCCATCAGTTTAACTATCATTAAGTTTAATGATACATGCATGATACAACTTAATTGCATATATGATTCACAGACTGTTGTTCGATGGTTGATAAAGTCAGGTTCTGGTATCTGTGGGTCATCCTCTTCACCTACCCAGATTGTTTAATTCTAGATTGTTTCCAGAAAAAGAAATCCTGTGCTAAGGTACTTGTATTTACATGTTTTGTTTGTTTGTTTGTTTATAATGCTATGACAAATAAAATGAAATTCCTGTTCTTGTTTTTTTTTTCAGGTTCTTCCATTGAAATACCAGTTTTTATCAAGGATAAGAAATTGACGTTTGGACAACTTGTCTGATGTGCTCCTTTGCAAGACAGACACTTATTTTCAGGTGATAAAACACCTGCAATCAGCTGGAAGAATGGCAAATATGGTTGCCATGAAATGTGAGGAAATATTTAACAAAGCAACTGCACTGTTGGAAAAAGGTTGTCCTGACCACATTACAATGGAATCAGCAGTGTGCTTCTGCAGCTGCCCTGTTGGTGGGAGAGGTCAAATATGCAAACTTTTGAAATTGCTAGATGTAATCAAAGATAAGGATAAATATAGCTGCGAGCAGAATTTATCAGGGTTCAAGCACTTTAATAACTTTACATGCATGCATAAAATTATGTATATCAGTTCCATAATTTTAGGACAATACGAACAGAAGTTATAAGCAAAAAGAGCAATTTTTCATATCTCGTGACCAGTAGGTGGCACTGTTGGAAAACTACTCATGTACTTTCAGCTCATGGTTGTTACAAGTCTGGTCTCAATGCGCCAAAGCGCTGTAGAGATATAACTTCACATTCATTTTGGCGTGCTCCCCGTCCTATTTGTTGACACTTTATACACAAACAGTTTGCTTTATCAAAAATCTTTGAATAACGTTTGGTCTTCACTGTCTGAAGATGATCTGAGAAAAAATCTGGTTCTGATGAACAGTCTAGGCGGAGTTTGCAAAAGTAGTTTTTTTCAAAATATTCACAATGGTAGAAAACTTTTCACAGACCAAAGCACATTTGGTATCATTGTTTTTGGCACGATCCAAACTTTTTGGGTTTTTTTTTTCGACTTGAGCCAAGGATTCCAATGATATAAGACACTTGAGCTTGTGACAAATGGTTCAAAAGTTACGGCCATTTTTGTATTTTTTTTTTTTGTTTTGTTGTTATCACTGTAGCGCCACCGTGTGGCTGATCTGGGCGAGACTTTGTGCCTTTGTAGACTGGTGGAGTACTACCATCCAATTTCAAGTCTCTAGGCTTTACAGTTTCGTCTGCATGATCAGTTTTAGGGCAGAGTAATAGCAGTAATAATAATAAAAATCCCTACAAAAACAATAGCGTTTCAGCACTTCACACTTGAACCCTCAGTGGTAAGTTCCCTGAACTTGCTTTTCAGCTGGAAGCTCATGCAAGAGCTCTTCATAGGTCACGTTACTATCTGCTCTGAGGGGACAATGGAAATATATGTGGAAAGCCTTTGTGGGAGAGGAACATATCATGCATCTTTGAAAACCTATTCTTGTACATTCTCATATCATGCCATATGTTCCTGCCTTATTTTAGCAGCACACTTGTTTGGCATAACCATTAATAAAGAAAGGTTCTGTCCTGTGGATAAATCTGACTATCCTGATATATCATTTGAGCAACAAGACAGATACACATAGACATCCAGAAGCTTGAAGACATTCTTGCAATTGTCAGAAGTTGGCAGACCATTCCAGAGGCCATTAAAACACAAATAAATAATCTGCATGTTAATGTGCACCAAGAAGTTAGGTGTCTTTTGTATAAAAGACATTGTTCCAATGACACTTCAAGGAAGATACAACCACTCTTTCCACATATTACAAAACATTGAAAAAACACTGAAACATTAACAGTTTTGTGTACTGGTCAGTTTTGTGTACTGGTCGGCACTGCACTGGGACATACTGTTCCCATTGTCTATCCCAGTAGTCACTGTACTATCTTGTGCTGTCTGCACTTGTTTGCACTTGTGCACTTTATGTAGTCCCTTGTAGTTCTGTGTTGTTCTGTGTTTATCTATGTAGCACCTTGGTCCTGGAGAAATGTTGTTTCGTTTCACTATGTACTAACTGGCTGTATATGGTTGAAATGACTATAAACTCCACTTGACTTGACTTGACTTGAGTTTTCAAGAAAGTTTGCATTGCAGACACAAATTTAGAAGGGTTTAAAACAGTTTTAAAACAAGCAAGAAAAAGCAAGAAGTCCTATGAAAAAAATTAATGCAGGGGATAAAATGAACTAATTTTTGGAGTATCTTGGAACATCTTGCAGTAAATTGGATATTAATTCCTAAACAATATTGTTTCCTGAAGAACCTATATGTAATAGATTTTGTAGTCTGAAAAGATAATTCCATGAATTACATCAAATGTTTAGGTGTACGATAATCTTTATACGAGTTACTGAAATGAACATAATATGATTATTGTGATATCACTCATTCCACATTGGTTAAGGAAGTTTTATTTGTTTGTGTATCTTTTATAAGCAGTAATCTTGCATTATTTGTTCCATTGAACCATATTTTTGTCCATTATTATATATCACAGAAAATTTTTCATTTTACAAAGTTCTATATTATACAAAAATAAACCAGTTTGACCCACTAAATAAAACCAATTAAAAAAGTGTCCTGGAGAAATGAAACCATCTGTCTAAACAAAACTGAGAACAGAGGTTACAGTCTGATTAAACAGTCTGAAGATGCACAAGACATTTGGTGCAAGTAGCCAAAATATATAAAGTTTTAACATATTTCATTTAAACTCTCTATGATGAGACTTAGTACCCCATCAACTGCCTGTGGACCAAATGTGTGAGTTAACAAGCTGAAGGCTGTAGAATCAGGCTTGATTGCAGGTTGGCACGTACACTAGTCAGCGTTTCTCTTTAATGAAAAAAGATTAAATCATTAATAATAGTTAAATCAAACATCCAATATCACAATATATAGTAAAAGAGCTGAATAACATTATTAAACCGTACTGTGGTTACTTCTGTATTCTGGACACTTATGTCTTTACGTACCAACTCTGGACCAACATTTTAGCTTAGGCTTTTTGTTAGACCAGTGGCTAGGTCTGAAGCCTTCCCCTCTGTGGGCTGGAGGTGTATATTTTTGTCTTCAATATTTTGGGTCAATTGAGGACCATTTCAGGGAGATTTGCCTTGCACCTCTGCAAAAATCATTAGTACTTTTTCTCTGATTTAGGTGCTTATAAACCTAAATAGGTGATTGCACAATATTAAGTAATATCTTTTCAAACATGTCCTTAAAGGCCCTAAAGTGCTTGAGCCCTGATAATTGCTGCTTGCAGCTATATTTGGAATTGATATTACTCACTTTCACAGATTAGACAGATGCTGCAAGGTGTTTGCTGGCATCTCGTATGGCTGTGTGCACTGCATTCCAGACAACATATCTAATAATAAAACAATGCTTACACATTAACTGGTTTTCTGGTATTTATTAAAGCATTAAGGAATTATCACTAAGTACCTTGTCTTTCTTTAGATCACCCCAGCACACTGTACACTTCATTGTCCCATCTTCAAATAAATAAATAAAAAATATTCATACATCACTCAGTTATAATGATGTTTCTAATTTAATTGTATCTTCTTCTTCTTCTTCTGGCTTTTCCCTTCAGGGGTTGCCACAGCAAATCATCACTCTCCTATCCTATCCCTATCTTCTGCATCCTCAAGTTTAATTTAATTGTATAAGTAACATAATAAGTATTTTTTGTAATTCTGAGCACCTAATGAAAACAGCCTGTAGCAGAGCTGTGATCTCAGCTGAGAAATACCCATTTTGTAATTTTCCACAAAACCTTTATTGTCAAGCATGGCCTGAGCAAACTGATATATGGACCAAGTTAAGTGGCTTTTAAAAAATATCTTATCATTATTGAATAAAGAAATTTACAACCCACAGCTAAAAAAGATAATAATATGAGGATCTTTAAAAGTAAAAATAAATAAATAAATACCATTACAACATGGACACCACAAGAATGTCCATTCTCCTGTGGGTGGTGAACATCATTCCAAGTCCATGTCAGGGTGCATCCTTCAGCTGCTGCAAAAGAATAAAATTATGTATATATAAAGTAAAGTATAAAAGTATGTTTCCAGTATTATATATATACAGAAGCACATAAAAAAGTATTTTCTCCTTTCCTGATTTGTGCATGTTTTTCCCACTGAGTAGTTTCATATCAACTAAAATTTCATATTGCCTGAATACAATATAAATGATTTACCAGGACCTGAAAAGAACTTCATGGTCAGTGACCTACCAATATGTTCCAACCACCAATACAGAATATCCATAAGGGGCCAAAATCAAGGGTAAAATCAAAAAAGCAAAATCATAAAACTTAAATGATAGCAATTTATTAAAAACATGACCCCACAATCAATGTTTTAAGCAATTTCCCACTGGGATTAATAAGGTCATTCGAATCTTGAATCTTTGAATCTTGAATGTTATTGATTGTAAATTCAGTACCTTCAGTTCTTCACGATTTTCTTTCTCTTTTCTTTTGTCTCTCCTAATGAATTCATGTATGTGACTTGTTTTTGGAAGGTCACAGAAGTATAAAATAAAAAGATGATTAGTGCAATTATCTCATATCAATCCTCATGTGTCATTGTATTACAAATCAGTGGTCATACTGTTTACAATACTATTGTAAGGATTATATCTACTGTATTCTGTCTGCTATGGTTTCCAATTGAACTTTATCTGGTGGCTTTAAAATTGTTGTATTATTATAAAGACCTGTTTGTTCACAATTAGGCCTACTCACAAAAAGTGTCCAGTGATTTCCATCATCTAGAAGGACACCAGTGACTGTGGCTTTTAAATATCTCATTCTGATAATGACAGAATGGTTGAAATCAAAAGAAACATTTCAGATTTAATAATAATAATAATAATAATAATAATAATAATAATAATAATAATAATAATCTGGGCACCATTTAAACGACTCCGCTACACTGCCCTGAGAGTCGCGCTGCGCCGTTGAGCTGGGTCGGTGCTGCAGCGATCATGCACGGTTTTACTTTTTGCTCTCAGAACAATACTTTGTAAATCAGGGCACGAAAGTATACTGCAATACAACTGGGGTTCAGTAACGTAGCACACTGATTACCAAGATAAAAACGGCGCTTCCTGTCAAAATGCTCAGGTTCTACGTTATGGTATATAAGATGGCTTGTAGTTACGTTAAGTTGCAGTTACATTTTATTTTAACTTAAGAAATAAATTTGGTTGCATGAAGACATGATGGTGCACCAATGGACTTACCTCTTGACGGATAGGGTCGTATTGGAGGTAATTTTTAAAATGGATCGCGGTGGTCGGGTTTCTTGGAACTCGCTGATGACATCAGAGGGCAGTGATTGGTAAATAAAAATATTGTTCCAGGAACAACAAAACAATGTTAATCCAGGAGTATGCCTTACTTGGCAAAATCACTGCGACCCACTTGCAATCACTTGTCACTTACCCAACACCCCCCCAACCCCCTGCCTAATCACCCACCCACCTACCCTCTGCCTTACCCAACTACCCACCCACACACCATCCTACCTACTCATGGACCTGCCTACCTACCCATGCCACCTACCAATCTACCTACGAACCTACCTTCCTGCTTACCCACACAGTTTCCTCCCAACCTATCTACCCACCTACCTACCAACCCACCTACCCGCGTACCTCCCTGCTGACCACACCTGCCACCCAATGCATTAACCCAACCACCCCTACACACACCTAGCTATACACCCAACTAAACACCTATCAGTCTACCTACCTTATACACAACTATCCACCAGCCTGCTTACCTACACACCACCTACACACTGACTCACCTATACGCACACTCAGGCCTACACACACACCTGATCATCTACACACACATACACAGCTGCATGAACACACTTACCCATGTGCTCATCTACACAGCTACTCACCCACACTCACAAACCTGCTAACACACGGACACCTACAGATACACACATAAACATACAACTACACGAACACACACACATGCCTTCTTACCCACCCACACACCAGGGATGAATTTACAGGATATATGACTATTAAAAAGATATTCCCATTTTTTCAACATCTACATATTGCTTGTATACATTGGAATGAAATGTTTCTCCCGGACCATGGTGCAACACATAACAGTATGCAAGACTACATAAATTGCAAATATACAACAGTGTCAGATGAGTGCAGGACAAAATACAGAGATCAATATATGTGGAACAATAAATACACAGGACAATAAATACACAGAACATAGGCTGTAAAGTGTAAACTATTTTGTAGTGTAGCAACAATAAGTATAGCAGCAATACAATACAATATGGCAGCAAAAACAAGTTACATGATGCAGCTTTGTAAAGTGCAGGTATGCAGTGGTATTTAGTCATACTGGGTTAGGTGTTTGACTAGCCCAGGTGAGAACTGGGAGGCAGCAGGGTGTTGAGTAATCTGATTGCCTCAGGAAAGAAACTGTTGTGGATTCTGCTGGTGGTGGGACGGATGCTCCTATACCTTCTGTCAGATAACAGGAAAGTGAAGAGTCCATGAGAGGGGTTGTCCACAATGCTGGTGGCTTTGTGGATGCAGCAGTTGTTTGTAAGAGATGTCAATAGTGGGTAGAGAGATGATGATAGATGATCTTTTCAGCTGTTTTCACAATCTGCTGTAGGGTCTTGTGGTTGGATGCCCTTTATCGTCTCTGTAGAAGGTGGTGAGGTTGGGAAGGGGGAGTTTGGCTCTCTTCAGCCTCCACAGGAACTGGAGGCACTGGGCCTTCTTGGCTAGGCAGGTGATGTTGAGAGTCCATAAGAGGCCCTCCGTCATGTGCGCATGAAGAAAGTTGGTACTTCTGAGCATGAATTTACTGTAGAAATAATGTTGAAACAGCCTGCAGTATCTACTCCACCACATTTCACACTATCTAGAATTTTCAACATAGTATATCAACCACTACTGTGCAACATGTGAGAGCTCAAATCACATAGTTGTGAAGCACTGATTAAAATGTCACCTTGTCTCTTGTGTTTGATGTAAGTTACATTCACATCTAAAATGATTTAGACATGTCTGCTTACATCTGCTTACTACTGCTTAAAATAGTCACATTGTCCCCTGTTTGATGTAAGTCACACTTGCCTCAGGACTATTAAAAATAATTCCCAATTTTCAAAGAATGGCCGGGTGGGGCAGGTCGGGTGGGGCAGGCTGGATTAGGTAGGCCAAGTGAGGCAGGTTAGGTGTGGTAAGGGAAACAGAATGAACTTCCTGTCTAGCACACATAGGTAAAAGTCTATATTTTTGATCCAAATGTAGTAGTGGTAACATTCATACAAAAAAAATCTTTCCCACATAATAAAAAAAGTAGATCCTTACAGTATAATCACATCAGCACATCCTACAATGTGATATGGCCACACAAAATCACAAAAAAAAGCCAAAAAACAAACAAACAAAAAAAAAGTGCAACATCTGAGGACCATCACACAACAAGAGGCCAACTAAAAGTCAATGTAGAAGTACAGTACAGTATACATGTTATATACAGTATCTCCTGAGCCATCTCGCAGATGGTTTGCTGTGTTGTTGTCCTTGCTCTTTTTCTCTCCACCCTGGATGTGTTCTGAGTTTCTGCTTTACTGACTAAATGCTGACTGCTTTTTGCTCCCCTGGAATTCTACAACTGTGGCATCACAATACAGAATTCTAGTCATTAGAATCTGAGTCCTGTTCTGTCACCCAACCAACACCACACCCCCTCCCCACCTCCCCAAAACATCCTGTAATGCCAATTAGCAGAAATGAATAGAAATTATGCGTTTACAAAAATTCAAACACAAAGTAAAAGTAATTTATATAAGCCAAAACAGTTAAGAAAATGTTCATGTAAACACCTCATTGTGATTACATGCAAAGATGCTCTCAGATCCAGATGAATTCATTCTGATTGCAGATTCTGAATAAACTGTTTATATATTTCCCAAATGGGACTCTCTTTATAAAACCTGGGTTTATCTGTATGCTAGTTGTAATCCAATCCTAAACTATGCGTTATGCATGGAGCGAGATATAGTGAGCACTTTACCATGTAATATGGAGTGTGTGAGTCTGGTCAGAAAGACCGGCCCATCCTGCTGTTTATATACTGCCATTTTGCAACAATGGAAGTAAGCAATAGTGAGTATTTCTTCTTTTTGTCTGAGACTTCTTCATTTCATAAGCACTTGCTTGTAAATGTTGTAAAGTAACAAAAGTACTGAGAGTTATTGCCATTATTATTATTATTATTATTATTATTATTATTATTATTATTATTATTATCAGTGTTTTTTCAGTTAAGGAGAACTGTGTGATCACTGTGAAAACTGACATCTTGGTAAGTGAAAATGTCTTAAATCAAGTCAGATTTATCTCATATTTCATATAAGATTACAGTAAACCAAATATAAGATTATTAAACCTATTTTGAGAAAGTTTTCCTCTTTTTAAGCATTACATTTTCTTCTTCTATTACTCAAAGTCCTTTTGAAAAAAAAAAAAACACTCCTGAAACAATTGAATCCTTGCCTGCATCAGCTGCTTATTAGGGACACTGGGCACCATTGGACTCTTAACCTCAGTAACAGTTAACTTTGTTCACATGCAGTTTAACTTACATTTAATGTACATGGGCAGTGGTGGCTCTTGAGGGCCTTGAGTAAGGCCCTTAACCCTCTCTGCTCCAGGGCCTGAGCTATGACACTAGCTTCCTAACAAGCTGGGATATGCAAAGAAAAGAATTTCACTGTACTGTAATGTATGTGTGACAAATAAATTCTCCTTCTTCTTCTCTTCATTTATGTGTTGATATCCACATATCCCAACAAGAACCGCCACAGAGTTTTCATTGGAACATCACAGCCCAAACACTTCTCTGGATACAGACAATCCTCTGTTGGTGTTCACGCCACAAAGTGAAAAGAGCAAACATATGGTGGCTTCAGTGGTTTTGTTAATATTCAGAGCTTTTAACTGAAGATCTTCCTCATGTTTAGGAGGCAGATGGAGATCCTCTCACATCCACATTCAGCTCTGCTCAAAAAGCACTTTCATTTGTGCCAGTTATTAAAGTAACCACTTACTGCAAACACATGTAGGAATAATTTCCTATATCCTATAATACTTTCTTGCTGTTTAGGTTAAGCTGCCTGCATTCTCCACCAAAATATGTTGGACATTAGATCAGCTCAGTAGGGGAAATTTTGTATTTATTAATAGTGCATGGGATATTTACCTCCGTGGCCACCGGCAATAATATCCTAAATATAGTGAAACATTATATTGAGAGCACAGTAAAAAGATCAGCAGTTTAAGGCAGTAAATTACATGCACAGAGGCACAAGATACTTGCGTTTAAAATCAGACATGACTTTATTACCATTCTAAAACACAGAAACTAATCTAACATGCACATACACACATACACAAACAGGGGTAAAATGGCTTTGAACAGAGAGTGAATGAAATCCCAAGTTTCTAGCAGTTTCTTGGGCCATGACCTGAACGAACCATCAACTTATTAATTTAACCTTCACTTCATTTAGAAGGGCTTTAAACTTGTGTTAAATGCACCAGTTCAGCAAGAATCTGGAGGTACTATGCGTTGGTGTTGCCCTCATTGTTTGGAGGGGTTTTGCAGCGATATTGATTGGTCGGTGATCTGGTTGGCCTTAAGTAGCGTCTCGGAAGACCAATAAGGATGATAAACAGAGTGAGGCATGAACCTGGTGGAGTCTCGTAGATGGGTTGCAAAACTTTGATGAGTGGTTCACACCAGTGCAAAGGCAGGATTTGGAGGCTTTGCAGGAACCAGTCTGGATGTGGAGCAAGCGTGATCTCCTCATGATGTCAAGAGGCGATAACTTCTAAAGCTCTTGGTTGATGAGACTTCTTTTAGATGTGGATGAGACTCACTTGAGTTAGGTGAAGAGAACTGTCCTGGAGTAGTTTGGTGACGAGAACTCGTCAGAAGATGTTAAAAGAGACCACTCGTGATGTGGATGGATGAGACTCTTTGAAGATCTTAAAAGTGACCTTGCGTGCAGTGGTTGGTAGATGAGATTGTGAAGGTGTTAAAAGAGACCTCTCACGATATAGATGGATGAGACTCAGAGTTTCCTTTGTGTGAGGGGGTTTTAACCCTTTCCAGTTGGGCTGACACCAAAGTGTTTGCTCCAATCAGCAGGATCTTGGGGCAGGGTGTAAACTGCATTCTCCTTTTCTGACATTAATGAGCATACAGGGCTCTGCATAATGTGCCTTTTCTAACTTTCCACAAGGTTAAGTTAGAACTTTGGTCAGGAATTTGGTAACATACATGTAATACATTGTACTCAAATTCACATTATACAACCCTTAGGAAATTCAATAGCGATCACATACATACTAAACACGACATACCTGCTGTTACTGATACACTGTTACTGATACAATAGAATACCTGTTAAATGATCAAAAGTATCATCATAATGATATGGTGGCTATAGGCATATAAGGAATGACATTAAAAGGCAACAAGTTTTCAAACTATGGTGCATAATCTTAAAAGTCATTGTCCTTACAGGAGATGTAAAGTAACCAGTCTGCTAAAGCTCGGTTCTGTGGAATGTGTGATGAAAGTGAAGTGACGTGTAGCTAAGTATGGTGACCCATACTGCTCTGCATTTAACCCATCCAAGTGTACACACACAGTAGTGAACACACACTGGGAGCAGTCGTGGTATTGAGGAGCACTGGTTATTCACTCCCCCCACCTACAATCCCTGCCAGACCTGAGACTTGCACCCACGACCTTCAAGTTCACCTTCGGGTTACAAGTTCGACTCTCTAACCATTAGGCCACACCTGCCCCCCGTGGTGATGATGGTGAACAATGTGTTCCTGGGGAGAGCAAAGGACTCATTCCATGGGGTCCTTAGGTGAGTCACACCTCCTTTTTCCTGAAGTTATCAGTTTTACCATCCTGTTGGGTGAGCCATCTGGTCTTGGTCAACAGCCTAAATCAATGAGTTTGACAGCGGTTCCTCTTGGCTGAGACTGTTCATCCTCTGGTCAGCCTTAACCAGAGGCTTAATTAACTCCACAAAGTCTGTGAGTGAGGATTCATAGTTTTATGGCTTTCTTGATGCATGTTCACTTGAAGATCCTACACACAATACCAGTTTTCTGCAAATCCAGAACTATAAATGCTAACTATGAGGTGTTAAGTGGCAGAGCCAATAGATACTGTGATGAATACACACTAGTAAGCTGAATTACCCAGATTATAGTTATTATTATTATTCAGATAAAACTGCAGTAACTCATTGCAAATGATAACCAGCTTGATAAATGGGCACAAACTGGATACACATTTGTTCGTAAATGATTCACAGAAGCATTTCCACAAGAAATGTTATATTAATTAAAATCCAGTTAGCTCAGGAAATGTTTGTGTCCTACCCTCTCCTGTTTGTGTAAATCTGTGTATAAGGAGACTCACTAATGTGAACCTCAATTAATTGGCTACAAATCGTGTGATTGACAGTGACTTACTGCAGTTTTATAAGTAAGGAATAACACACTCCAGAGCATAAATAATACATGCTGGGATGGTGTGATGCGGCATGACACACAAGTGCATTGCTTTTGTATAACGACACAGTCTGGAGTGTGTTCTATCAGTTCTACCTTGGCAATTTGCTAACTTTTACAATGTTTATTAACAAACAATATGTCGCATATTTTAACAGTTTATAGTTAGATTTAATGTTGTGGAATGTCTGAGAGTTAGTTCCTGTTATCACTTATGTTATACTATAGCTGTGATAAACAATTGTTCCCTCACCAGCCTCTCTCTGTCTCTCCCAAAAAAAGCAGCCTGTCATTTTACTGAGAAACCAGAAAGTGTAAACTCCTCTGTCCTGAAGACTTTCCTGAAGTGGGAAACTTTGACTATAACAAAGTGCTGACACTGGAGACTCCTTCCATAAATGGTAAATAAATGTCTCCTAAAAATGTCACTACATCAACCAATCGGCTTAGATTATGTGGAGTGTCATCTAGGGAAGAGTGTAGCTTCCTCCCTGTTTGAAGTACACTCACTAGGAGCACTATACTAATAGGGCCACACTCTGCTCTCAAAACAGCCTCAATTCTTCATGGCATGAATTCCATCAGATACTGGAAACATTCTGGTCCATGTTAGCATGATTGCATCATGTCACAATTCCTGCAGACTTCTCAGGTGCACTTTCATGCATCTCCCGTTCAACCACATCCCAAAGGTGTTCTATTGGATTCAGATCCGGTGATTGGGAAGGCAACTGAAGAACACTGAACTCATTGTAATGTTCATGAAAC
>CM074934.1:623233-658547 GCA_037576815.1 Pangasius larnaudii
ATTGTGGTGGTGTATAGAGCCAAAAATGTTAGAATTGTGTCGATGTCCCAATATTTATGGACCTGACTGTACATACACACACACACACACACACACACACAGATAGGTAGATAGAAATAGACAGATAGATACTCAGAGAGAGAGAGAGAGAGAGCATAGCTACCTCTGAAATGAACGGGACATGCTCACCCTTGAAAAGGGGATGCAACAGAAGAACCTGCAATACTGGATGCTCACGGTCACCAGGTACTTCATAATGGCCCCTTGGTGTTAAGTCAAGGGTGCTGAACAGTTCATTCACTCCAGGAAAAATCACCATGTTCATATCATCAGTCAAATACAAATTTTGGCTGGAGACCTGCAAATTGTTATTGTTGCCTTTTTATAAACGTAACCAACATCTATACAGTGATGAGCGCTGCAAAAATTTTTTGAGTATGTAATAATAATTATTAATAAGTATTCAATAATGAAACCACACAGTGCAGTTAAAGCGCCTCCAAGACATTTTAACACAGACTGCTCCAAATTTACAAATATAACATTTCAATATATTTTAATTTTAAAATATTTATTTAGTTCATATTAGTGTGTTTAAATTAGATGACTATTGCGGTGTATGTGTGTTTTCTAGATGCTGCTCTGATAGCAGATCTGCAAAAAAGCCAGTCAAAGGACTGATGGGAGTGTCATAGCAGCATCATTTATCTAAACTATATTAATCAAAATGTAATATTAATCAAAGCCTGGCCTATGTTGTGCTGGTTTATGAATATGTATTGTGGCACATTAACGTTACTGTCTTTAAAAAAAAACTGGACTTCAACTGTGCTCCTAAATTTTTGACTGTGCTCATTTTTTTTAAAATTAGGAGTACATTGCTCTTAAAATACATTGTAAGTGTAGAGCCCTAAGTAACTGGAGATTCTAACAGCAGCTGCAGTGACTTGACTGTACTAATAGGCAATTGGCTCTTTTATTTAGAAGGCAGGACCTCTGTAGTGTTCTCGTGCAGTGTGTTGAAACTCTGACTAAACACCAAGTTAAACCGTAGCCGTAAGGTTGATCATTTACTGTCACTCTTCCTCCTTAACATTTGCGGTGAAAACTGTAATAAAACAATACAGCAATATTCAATGTCCATATTTTGACTAACATTGCATTATAAATGACTGCAACATAAACTACTGTTCTCCCTGTAGTAGCGATTACACTGGCTATTAGCATCACTGAAAGATTGTACACAATGGCAAACAACTGTTTTTAGCAACTTATCAAACATCATATTTTTAACAAAATCATTACTAATATATGATCTTTAACATGTCTAATGTCATATAAATGAACTTACGGCATTGCCTCTATGATGCTTTTTAGTGGATGCAATGGATTATCAGAGAGCGCACACTATGTCTGTCTCATTGTTTTCATGCAAAACCGGGAGCAGAAACAAATAATATACATTTTTACAAACGAGGTAGATAAAGGAAAAGTAATTATGAACTTCACATTTTTACTTGAGAATATTTACCAAAAAATATTTCAAGCAGAAGGGCAACACAGTATGCAATTTCAGACACTGCCTATACCTCCTAGTGGACACACCAATTAGTGCAGTTAAATTCAGCTTAAAGGGCAACACAACCTCCTTTACTAGAGCCGCCATATTGGGCGTTGCAATTTCTCTCATTCATAGTAATACGAGTGAACAGTCTTGGGTGTATACAGTCTTTGGTATTAGGAAGTTGTGGAAACAAATTCTTAATTCGTGGCCACAACATATTTTTATCTTTTGCATTTCATGAACCGAATATAGGCTAGGTCTGTGTGATTTTTGGCAAGTTCGTCCTTCTTGTTTCTGTCCATACAATGGCAGTCAATAGGACCTGACTCTGCTGAAGCTTCAAAAGCACAAAAATAATTCATCTGAAGCATCATCAAACAATTCCATGTGACTACTGCCATATAATCTGAGTGTCCTGAAGGCATACGAATGGGTTTGCTGAGAAACTAACATGTAAGTAGTATTGTCAGAAGTACTGGTACTTTGGTACCAAGTTGATACTGAAATTTTAAAAATGTGGTGATACCAGTCTTGCTGCAGTACTGGTGGTAACGAGTCATTTCGGTCCCCGCTCATAGGCGGCTGCTTTCAAGCGCGTATTTGTGCTTGCGTGCTGAAGAGTGTCAAAGGTTTCTATTTACAACATGTTTTTGCAGCGTTGAGCATCGTAGCCAATCATAGACATGTCAGCTGAACACGTGAACACGATGGCCAATCAGAGGTGTTTAAGTTAGTCAGAACTCACTCAAAACGCCGGAGTTCTTTGTGCTCGCGAATCCTCTCGCTATAACCAACAAAGTGTAGGCACGATGTAAATAAGAGGTTCATTATGTAGTGTAGTCAGCTTCATTGATTACAAAAACAGGAGTTTTTGCGAGATTGCTCGCTTTCTGTATATAATCTTAATGACTTTTCACTTGACATTTTCACTTACTTAATAGTTTACTTAATTGAAAGCTACATGCTAATGTTTTAATGTATTATGTACTAATAACTGCCATTAGCTTTAATCATTATATTTATTTTATTTTTTATTTTCAAACTGTTAAATGAAATAGTTAAAGGGAGTGTGTTCCAATAGTTTTTGCTATGGAACCAAAATTGGCTAAAAAAAAAAAAAAAAGGCGGATGAACTCTCGGCAAACTTCATCTACAAATGTAAGTAGCTTGTTATTGTTGTAGCTCTCATATTTTTACCTTTATTTGACATTCTATATACAGTTTATTTGAGTCTAACAACTTTTAAGTGTTTAATGGTTTCAAAAAATCCACTAGCGAGACTACGATCCTGCTTGAAGTACCAGGATAGAAACACATGTGATTAAGCTAACAAATTTATGTGACATATAAAACTTAAATATTTTAAAGTTTTTAAATTTTGGTGACTTCTTACAAGGCGAAATTGAGTCATTAGTGTCACAATACATAGTGAGCCAGGGTTCTTACCAGCGCCCGAACTCGTGTACAACAATATACTGATCCACCACCTAGGGAGCAAGGGAGCTGATCGAGACATAGCCTCAGAATCCGAATCTCCTTCCGCTTCCTTGCCGGCGCTTTTGTCCTTGAAGTCTCGCCTTTTGGGGAAAACCAGAATAATGATTGGTGCCACAGCAGTGTTCCAGTGACACGGTCATTTTGTGAGCGAATTAGGTAGAAGATGAGAGAAGAAAAAACAAAAGAGAAACAGTAAAAACAACATGTCCCTCTCTGGTATGTAACAAGAGAGAAAGAGACTTTTTTCTTTATTTTTGTTTGTGTAAAGCTGCTTTGAGACAATGACCTTTGTAAAAAAGCGCTATACAAATAAAATTGAATTGAATTGAAAGAGATCAGTGGAATCATTCCTCATTTCTCGCTGAATCATTTTAGTTCACTCAGATTTTGTGAAATGGTTTGTGAAACTCATAATCTGGTTTAAACAGCAATTCATTTGTGACGTAGTTGTTGCTGGAATTCCCTAAATGGTATTTTATGTGCTCCATTTTTTGTAGGAAAACTAAAATTTAGGAAAATGCTGCTGTGTAGCTAAATCTTATCCAATCACAAAAATCACCAAACCGGCCAACCAAAAAAATAAATAAATAAATAAAATAATACAAGAGTTGTGATCTTCGAGCCAATAAGAGAATCAGCTGCACCGTCCTTTAGAGGGAGCTCAAGAGATCAAAGAAAACAAACACATTTCCCATTTTCCATACAGACATATCCCATTTTCCATACATACATACATATATATATATATATATATATATATATATAAAATTCACAATGGTGAAAAAATAAATTTAGCCAAAATAAACCAAATAATAAAAAGAAGCAGAAGGACTCTGGAATTCTAGTTTATGACCAGTTTTACGCTAAAATATACAGTTGCAATATAACTGAAAAGGTGAATTTATCATATTTATTTCATTTATTATTGCACCTTCATCAGGTGAGTGTGTGGGTCATTTCATCTGGGTGAGTAGGGGGTGGGATATGGGACCAAAGTACTAAACTGGGTGACAGTAGCTCAATGATAACCCTGTCTTAGAGCTGTTTAAGTAAATTACTTAAATTTTTGCTTGAGAAATTTTCTTCTTGCTGTCTGCTTAATAATCACACATGGATAATGTTTGATGAGATAGGAAATAATTTAAAACTCATTCAAACACTGGTAGATTAAAAAGCTAAGTAGTAGAATTTCACTGTATTCGCTAACCCTCTCACAATAGTGCAAGGGTTCAGTGCTCGTGAATGGCGCACTCTGATTGGTCAATCCAAGCACTGAAACTATATTAAAGCAATGTTTACGTATAAATGTTAACTTCAGTGAATCAATGTTACAATTTGATGTTGATTCTACATCACTTTTGCACCCTGAGTTAATGTTGAAACATTGAAATTTCAATTCAATGCTATATCAACCAAATTTCAACCATCAAAAGTTTCTACTACATTATACTACATTGTCTAAAAACTGCTGAAATGTGATTGGTAGATGGTGGCCATGTTTTTAAGATACACAATTGTCCTCATGAACAGTGATAGACATGGACATAGATGCTGCATGGACTGAAGATGATCCGAGTCGAATTTGGTCAAAATCAGACAAACAGTGCGAAAAGCAAAATTATGCTTTTTTCATATCTCGTGAGCACTAGGTGGCACTGTTCCGAAACTGTGCAGGTCATGATGGCTATGACATACACTAAGTTTGATCTGAATACGCTAAAGTGTTACGGAGTGGTTCGGAAACAGTTTGCCTAATCAACTTGAATTAACTAACTTTGTCAGGATGGTCTAAAGATGATCCTACTCATGTTTATGCTAACAACTTGTGAACTATAACTTGTGAGCCATTTTGAATTTTCTGAAAAACCTACTCTTTTGAATTCCTCCTAGACTGTTTGTCCAATTTTCATGAAAATCAAGTGCAAATTTGCTATGGTAACATTTCAGACTGTCCCCTATCTGTGTGCCAAATTTCATAATTTTATTTACGGGCTATGGGCTGCCATAGACTTCAAGAAGAAAAAGAAGCCTAATAATAATAATATTGCTATTATTATTCTTCTTCTTCTTCTTATTATTATTATTATTGTTATTAATAATAATAATAATAATAATAATAATAATAATAATAATAACATTAATAATAATAACGATTACAATAGGTGCCTATGCACCTACAGTGCTTGGCCCCTAAAAATGGCTTTTAATCAGTCTTGACAAAAGGGTAGGCCTTGCTACTTCAGAATATGATAACATGTTTTGTTCATATGTAGATATAATCGACAGTTGGAGGATTTCAGAAGTGCATCATGTGTTGGGTTCTTTGTTTTAACTAATGACAAAGCTTAAACTAGCTGGAAATTCAGAAGTCTCTCTCAATATTTGAATTCACCCTATTTCCACATTTTTCTTCAGAGTGTCCCCAAGAAATAATCAGAAATGCTCTGACATCAGGTAGAGAGGCCTATGTCCATAAATGACTATAAAAGTATCCCAATACATTCTCATCCATAAATAGTCTACACAAAATCGAATTCAAATGTATCAAACATACGGCAATCCAAAAAAAAAAAAAGTTGTTTCTTATTCCACTAGGTGGCAAAAGAGAAATAAATTCAGGGTTATGCCACCTTCTTCTGACAAAATGTGCAAGGCAAAAATGAGCAAAGTAAAAAGTTACATATAATCCCAATCCCATGTCATATATATTAACAATTAGGTCCATGTAGTTCCATGTCTGACACTAAAAAAATGTGGAAAGCATCTCAGCATGCAAAAAAACATTGAACCTTGAGGTGGGTGAGCTACAAAAGCAGAAGACCACATCAGGTTCCACTCCTGTCAGGCAAGAACAGGAATCTGAGGCTATAATGGGCATTTCCTTGTGTCAGAATGATCTTGGCCACTGTGTTGGAGAAACTATAGTAAAAATGCACATGCTTGGTTAAAAAAAAAAGTGACAGCAGTCTTTTCTTTTAGATGTTCAGAAATACAGTGTAAATTCTCACTCACATTATATACTCAAAGTAGAGGTTCCTCTTATCTGTATATATGTACAGTGTTACTTGAATAAATGTCTAATTACTTTTGTCTTCATTCATTTGTAAATTTGAAAACTGGTGTCGTGTGTTCTTACTTGATTCCTGAAATGACTAACTTGGAGCAAACATTTCTAAACACCGCCATCACTGAGGTCTTGCCTGACTTTCCATATTCTGGAAGAGACCATACAATCACTTGGGGTGGAGACATATGATTTTCAGTTTATTGAGGAAGCCCCATTCATGGTCAGCATTGAGGCCAATTCAAGCCTGAAAATTTCTTGGTGCTTGGAAGGTAAGATGTAAGCCAGGTATTGCAGTACAGGATGCAACCAGTAGCCTGCATAAACGATCAATCAAAATGAAAGCTGCAAGCAGCATTTTTGGGGGCCAAGCACCCAGACTCGGTGAGCCACACATTCACAGACATGCTACAATTGTTGCCTAAGCAATCATAAGAAAACAGAGTCATAACTTTAGGCAAAGGGATTCAATAGTGATTTGTAGTTTCACTCATGATCACACATCACACAGTGGTGGAATTCACTGACTGTAGGAGGAAAGGTCTAAATGGACAGCAGGGTGCCTAAAACATTGTTTAGACGGGTGTCAAGGTGATGTGAGCCAAATTTGGTGAAGATTGGTCAAAATTAGGAGGAATATTCAAATTTCTTTTATTAACTTTTGTGAGGCTTACTCTGAAGATGATGCCAAATCTGGTGATGATAGAGAAAATTTCTAGGAGGAGTAGCAAAAAAAACAATTTGACAAAATTCAAGATGGAAAATCTAATTAGGTGGAAATTGATGTCATAGGGTGCATTGAACCAAATTTGCCTTGATGGTGGCGCTACAGCGTTGGCAACACTTGGCCCAAATTTGGTCAGAATCCTCCCCAGATCCTCCCCAATCAGTTTGCCAAATTTCACAACTTTTTACCAGTTCTCTGGGCTCCCATAGACACCCTAGCAAGAAGAAGAAGAAAAAGAAGAAGAAGAAGAAGAAAACATAAGAATAGGGTGCCTATGCACCTTCGGTGCTTGGCCCCCTAAATATGAAAATATTCATGCTGTGTTTCTGATAACTGTACGTGTGTGTCTGTGTTTTTTTTTTTTTTTGCAGGCTAGACTCCTTAAACAGCTTGAATTTTTAAAAAATGAAGTTTTGTTCTTAATGAAGCCATTTTATTATTATTACAGTCTATTTTCTTCTATTTCTCAAGGTGTTTTTTTTCTCCATCAAGAAGGCCACTAATGCAGGGAAAACATTCAGTCATATAGAACCTGTATAGAAATCCATTTTTCAATGAGCAATAATCCTAACAGGCAATGAAAAATACTTTGACAGTTTTTTTTATATTTGAGACTGATATAAGAGTCATAGAACAGGATTTTATGCCTTTAAATTGTAATGAATATTTATTAAAGAAAATTTAATTGCAGTATTTAGAGGTTGCCTTCACTGTAAAACTCGTCATTAACACTGCAAAAGGCACTACATTATAAACAACCTTTGAGGAAAATTAGCAGAAAAATTTTATAAGCTTTTTTCAGGTACTGTTTGTTGGGTATTTTTCAGTGAAATCAAATGGGATTCAATGTACAATAAGCAACAACTGCATGTAAATCTTACTGAAAGAATTAGTTTTATTGCAGCAGGGTCATGCAGAAATGAGCTATTGGATTACTATTAATTACTAATTTAAACTGTAGAGTTTTCAGGGGCCTGTTTCAGAAAGGAGGTTAAGTGAAAACTCTGTGTATGTTAACCCTGAAATATGGGAAACTCTGGGTTTTCCGTTTCAGAAATGGAGGTATCTCAAACCCGAGAAAGCAGGGTAAGTCAAGCCAGTTTCTGAAAGAGAGGTAACCTATACTCTGTGTCAGTTACCGTGGTAACTTAGTCTGTGAAACTAACCTGGTCAGGAGCAGGTTTTCTTCGTTAAACCCGGAGTTTCTTTCGGGCTCCTCACCTATTTTTAAAGTGGAAACGGTGTTTAAATACTTCATTCATTCTTTCGGTACATTCATTCGTTGCACATATTTCAGTCTTGAAGAAAAAAGTGAAAATGGCATGTCCTTTTGTAGAGGATCCTGTAGATGAGGAGGCTGCATTAATTTGCAGGGAGTTACATTTACGCCGGGAGAGGATTTTGAGGCCCCGAGTGGATTTTTTGTCATATCCTCATGCATTTTTATTTGAGCGGTACAGTTTTTTTTTTAGACAGTCAATTGAATATATCCATAATCTCATCCATCCTTACATCAGAAACATCAGCCATCGTGGCCGTGCTCTTACATCCGGGCAGATGCTTTGTGCTGCTTTACGTTTCTTTGCAAATGGTAGTTTTCTGTATAACATCGGGGATGCAGAGCACGTTAGTAAGGCCACTGTATGCAGAACAGTAAGGAAAGTGTGCCTTGCTCTCAAAATTTTTTTTGTGGTGTTTCCTGGGCACAAACCCCTGAGAGTCATCAAAGAGGAGTTTCACAGGATTGCAGGTTAGTGGTGTAGAAATCATTTTAAATGAGGCTACTCTGAAAAATTATGATCAGTTAATAACATGTTGCTGCGACCTCTGGAAGAAGCTTAATAATTAGAATTCCCTTCAGGATTTCCAAATGCAGTTGGATGCATTGATGGCACACACATTCCCATCATTGCACCCTCCGAAAATGAAGCTGACTATGTCAACAGGAGGTCTATCCACAGTATTAATGTGCAGGTACACTGATTAACCTACTGTTTCTAATGGTCAAAGACTACATCACAATACTGTAACTCACATGTCTCATTCTTTGCACTGTCAAGATCATATGTGATGCTGCACATATCACAAATGTGGAGGCCAAGTGGCCCGGCTCTGTTCCTGACTTACGAATGTATCGTGAGTCGACCCTGAGCAACAGGCTGAAATGTGGTAAGTACATGTATGCCCTATACACTTATTTCAATGCATGTACTCACTACACACTTACATGGGCACTTCTGCAGCACTAAAGCAATGTGAACTTTCTCACAGGAGAAATTGATGGCTTTCTGCTGGGAGATAGGGGTCTCCCTTCCCTACAAATACAAGACTCCGAGGAAGATTTCCAGGATGGAAGGGTAGTCAGAGATATTATATGCCGCAATTTCTTCTTTTAATCAACAAGCACCCACAAAAGAATCAAAATGCATAAATACAAATCACAATTTATTTGGTCTTCTTTATTTCCTTCAAAAGCAACTGTTAGATTTTCAAATTCTTCCAATAATTCATACAATTAGCTTTTCTTTCAGGATGTCGATTTTTGGATCTGGCGGTCCAAGTATATAATTTCTTTGCTGTTTTTTTTCTATTTTTTTTAATAAGATGAAGTCTATATAACTCCTTAACTGGTAACTGAAAATACAGTAGATTAGAGTTATATTATGTAGTTCTTCATGAATTGTGCAGAATTAAACTCTGGCATTTACTGAACTGTGTTCATCTGTGCAGCAGAATTTGATGGACCCTCCTCCTGCTTCACAAAAATGTGAAGAAATGTGAATGTGTAGATTGTTTGATGTGTAGACACTATATTAATATTACCTCTGTAGGCCTCTCTGTGGCAGAAGTGGTTTCATCATCCTCATCTTTCTGTGAAGATTAGCATTAGCATACACTTTATAATACTACTTGTCATAATTAATGGTTTATTTAGTAGGCTACTTACAACTGCCTGGGGTTCTGTTATGACAGAAGGCTCCAAAAGGCAGATATTACCATCAGAATCTGTTGGGACCAACAAAACAACCTCAACCCAAAGTGAAATAAATGCATAAAATTAGCCTATATCAAAAAAATTAAATATATAGGTAGGCCTCTTACATTTTATGAAGCCACCACTGGCCTTCCAGTGTTCAGGCTCAGGGCCATCTCCTCTGCATTTGTGAGTGGTGGTGCAGGTGCAGGTCCTCCCCAGTTTTGCGAGCCTCTGCCTTCTTTCTGTTTGCTGATTAGAAGTCAAATAAGAATGAACATTTAATCGTGTGAAAACAGCATTACACTTATGTCAAAAATGCTGCTGCACTGCAAGACACTGGATGCTATTTAGTTATTTAATATGTCAAATATTTGTAAAGTCAAGTAGCCTACACTAATGATATGCTCAAGCCTTACTTGATTGAATTATGTTTTTATATTTCATTTTTACCGGCTGCCACGTTCTTTTTGGATCCCACAGACCCTAAACTTGAAACAATGATGACACTGTTAGTACCTGTTATGACATTCATAATTGTTACATCCCGTAATATTGTGGGAGGTTTGTCTTTTTCTATCTGCCTTGTTTTGACTGTTACCACTTTTCGATCCTGTGACTGGACATCCAACCATTCGATCTTCCCCCCGTCAACGTGATGACGACACCCATCTCTGAACCAGGCACCCTCAGTCTACTATAAGGACTCGGAAATGACGCAAGACGGGAGAGCGCGTGTTTCCTTTTGCTGATAGCTCTCGCTTGCTTGCCACGCTGTTTTCGAGTTTCTGTTGCAATTATGATTTGTTAGTTTATCTTGACTTATTTGCCAGAGTGTGCTGTGATTTGATTCCCTTTCTCTCTTCTTGTTTGATTCATTACTCAACACATCTCATTCCCTTAGTAACAGACAGCCTCCCCGATTCTAAAAACATCTTTAATTCTTCTTCATTAATTAATTCTTTGTGTTGACTTCCTACATCCCTAGACACTAATTTTAACAGCAGCCGAACAGGAAGTCGTAACAATAATATTCTGCAACAAAATTATTTCCCATGTCAAAGTAAACTGTAATCAAGTGTTAATAAAAACAAAGTGATCCTAAGCAGAATGGCACCCAAGTGAGTTTCAGAACCAGCTGAGGTGCTTCCACTGATCTAATAATTGCAGCACATTCTGCAGAATCCCTCAGTTTTGTCCTCTCAGTAAGCAGCCTTGCTGCAGTGCCTTTTCATCATTACCTTGTGAGAGTTTGATATTTATGGCCGGAGTGATCTTTGGAGTGACCAATGCAGCACCATCTTGATTAAAAAGTGGTTTCAACAGGCACAGTTAAGCTTTTACACATTATTAATGAAAAATGACTATGAATAGACAACTTTATTTTTTGCAACAAGTTCAAATTTTCCTCCATGTTTTGACACACACCTCGGAGTTTCAGTGTCAAGGGTGACGTCACTAGTGCCTTGTTCTCAGACTACGTTTTTTTTGGATTGTGATTTGGAATTGTTCGCCACAGTGCCATTTTCTGGCATTGACACTTCTCATTTTTACTCGGTTCGGTCTCGTAATAAACCCTTCGCCTTTCCTCACAGACACTGGTGCAGCATCTCAGATTGCTCTCGGAAGCCTTGTTCGGACAGGTTTAATTTTTCCATGTGGACATGTGTAATTATTACCAGATTATCTTTGGAATTTTAGTTTGAATCAAATCATATTAACCTGTGGAGTCCATGCCAGCTTGAGCAACTCGGACATCCTGCTTTTCACTCAAGTTGGACTCCATTTTGTGTGTGTATATATATATATATATATATATATATATACACACACACACACACACACACACACACACACACATACATATGTGGAGTTTTTTTTTAGGGTGAAGAGCATGTGTCCATGGTGAATGCACAGCCATCTGTGTGATTTATACACAAGGGCTCTTATCCAGTGTGAATCAATCAAAATTACTACACATGTTCTCCAGCAACATGGCTGAACATGTCCAGAAAACTCCTCTTGCAGAAAAAGACCATTTAGGGGATTTCTTATAAAGTTAGAGTATTTATTATAAATACCTTTTCATCACATCTCTCTCCTTCTACTGTACTCGCCTTGAACCATGTCGCGCCTCTTATGCACCTCGGCTCTAAGTGACCTGTGGTCAGATCTACAGGTAACCTGTCCTCTAAAGCTGCCAATAGACTCCTGTCATCTCATCCTGGCTGCAGTGAGTGTATTCTTCTACTTTTGGAGCCATTGGAAGTCTTATATATTTGTGGATTTCATGTAGCATGTTTCCGATGCAGCAGAAATACCCACACAGACTTTCCACACAGACCGACCGTCTGTCTGCATCTCCCCGTGCTCTGAGTGAAAAAAGGAAAATCTGCTATATAGTTTGCGCTTTAATCTTTTGGCTAAATTCTAACAGATGTCAGTGTAATGTAGAGTAGGGACAAAGTGGTTGCCTGTCCATAATACCTATTTAAATCAACCACAAATAACAACTTACTGTTTTTTTGCACAAGTCTTTGGCATTTGTCATTACAGGACTAAGGCAACGATGAAGAATTGGAGTCCTGAAGTGTTTACCACTGGCTTGTCCAGTGACAATCTCAAAGTACAAAATGGAAGTGATACTGATTGCATTAAGATAATGGATCCATCACAAATAACCGTAATTGGCCTAGTCTTGATTTTCCGTCCATATATTTTCAGACAATGGTGAGAAACGCATTCAGGAAATAATTCACAGATGCAGTTGTGTGATCACAGGTTAGGAAAGCTGCAGTGAGCGGTGAGGCCCCTTTTAACGGGTTCCTTACAACGAGTTCATAAACATAAAACGGGGTTTCTATTCCTCTGGCTTATATAAATATAGAATATTGTCCACTGTCCTGTCCTGGTATGTTTCTATGGTCTTTTGAGACCACAGCATTACACCTTTAGGGTGTAAAATTACCTTTTGCAGCACATCATCAGTGCCTGCTTGTTCCTCAATCATTAGCTGCGGGCTCATCATTCCGTTCTCATGCTTTCTTTCTTCTTTTCGTTGCTGGCAAGAAATCACTTTTAAAACTCCAGGACTTGGAGCTTGATCTCTGCATCCAGATTGCACCACAGGTTCTTCCAATTTATGCAGAGATTCAAGATCCAGTGCCCTGCTTGGTTTTCCACTTAGTGTCATCCCTGATGCTTTCCGAGCCTCAGCACTAATTGGTCTCCTCTTTAGCTCCTCTGTACTGTGACACACAGCATCTCCCTGAAAGGTAACTACAGCTTTCAGAGTCGACTCATCCTCAGTTTGAACTTGCGCACAAACTGGACAGTGCTCAAAAACACAATATGCCAGCTTGTGATCAGACCTGCCTTTCCTGGATTGAATCGCTCACACTGTGTTTATCATTCTCTCACAAGTCTGAAGGTCCTGCGGGTTCCAGCTGCAGAAAGCATAAAGCTAATGTTATTATAATGTGTTTCCGAATCGTTTTGAATTTGAAGATCAGGGAAAATTTCACTTATTTTGTCTTGTGGTAAACATGTAACTATCTTCTGTAGCCTCTGAAGGGCGGTACTAAATGAAAAAAATATAATATTTAGGCAAAATAACAAACATGTACACATCTCCATTCTGTTCAAAAGTTTTCACCCCCGGCTCTTAACGCGTGTTTTTTCCTTCTGGAGCATCGGTGAGCGTTTGAACCTTCTGTAATAATTGCATTACAACACAGCTGTGGATCATTCAGGTAACAGCACAGTATTAAGAATCAAGTGGATGTCATTTTTATAAATTCAACTATTATTTTCTCTTGTGGACTACATGTAAACATCTTTTATGTGAATAAATAAACAAGAACATGCATTTGGTATGATCCCTCTTATTTTGGCAAAATAATTAACATTTTGCAGATTCTGAAAGGGGGGGGGGGTGTTAACCTTTGACCTCAACTATACATAAAGGTTCATGTACCATAATTTAATGTATTACACATCAATAAAATGGGACCTTTTCCCATTACAAGCCTGTGTCTTCAAAACATTTGGACCTGTTTCTTAAAGTGAAATGTCAAAGAAAAAAAATAATAATTGCGTGTAAATGAAATTTAGAAAATAATATAGTTAGGAATTTGTATTTTTTTTCTACATTGTTATTTCTGTTAAAAATGAAATTATTCTATATTAATCAGGATGACTCAATATGGTTATTTTTTACTAAGTCAACTGTCTTCATACTATATTAGAATGTGCGGATGAGGCCAGAAGATTTTCTGTTATTGAAATTTAAATCACTAATGTAATTAAATTAATGTTACATATGTTTTAAAAATGTCACTGATGAAACTTGGTTTTGAAGAGCAATAAATGTCAATTTCTGCAGTAAAATTCTACTTTCTATTTCTAAATGAATTCCTTTCTACTGTAAGCATAGAGCAGGTCACTGTGTACTGATTTGAGGGGGTTTGAGATTTGAAATGTCTTTATTTCTGCAGTAGGTAAGGAAACATTAATATTTAATAATATAATAAGAGAAATATATTTTTAATAATAATAATAATGATGAAGTTTGTTAAATTATGTTTTTATTTTTATTTGCCTTAATAATTTATACCGTCTCTATAAACTTGATCGATTTTACCCATTATTTAAAAGAAAAAGTGTAAATATAAAAACACTTACCCTGATGCTGTATTTTTACATTTTTTTCTGATTTGTTATTCTTTTTTTTTTTTTTTTTTTTTTTTAATATTCAAGCACTATTACTCAACATTTAGTCAGGAGATTTTATCCTTGTTTTTATTGCTTTATATTCTGTTAGCTGCTTGCTATTATAAACCATCATCAGTGGCTCCTTGCAGTCAAATGTACTAGTATATATATATATATATATATATATATATATATATATATATATATATACACACACAAATATACAAGACTGTGTTAATTACACATTTATCAGCAAATAATAATAATAATAATAATAATAATGACCATAAGCTCTATGGGGAAAAACACACTACAAGTCGAGTAATGTTAATGTAACCCATGGATCAAATACTTCAAGCCTTTACAAATTTAAACTATAACTCTTTAAATCTGTCCTAATTACCTTGTCCCTTCATAGTGCTCATCTGCTCCACCTGCCCCACTGTAGTGCTCATCTGCTCCACCTGCCCCACTGTAGTGCTCATCTGCTCCACCTGCCCCTGCTCCACCAGGGAGAGCTGTTTGGCTTTGTCTAAGGATAAATTAATCTTTAAAAATGTTAGTTGTATGAAAAGACCCAGTATTGTGCTAACAAACTCTGTGTTGGTTATATAAAAATGGAAACCTCTCCCAAGTTTCTACTGTCAAGAAGGAAGGAAAGGCTCAGACAGTAGAAGCAAAAGAAAAACCCCAACTCTTCTATATACAGTAGAAACACTAATAGCTCAGGTTAAGCACCTACACTGGCAAGATTGTGTAACCACCATACAATTGGACAGTGACAATCTACAGATTTATTCAAAATACGAACCTTTGTGATTATATGGCCAAATGGGAGAATGCTCCACATACACTTACAGCTGACACGTGCACATTGTAAAGAGCTTTAAATAGTACAGTATGAATGTAGTAGAATGAATGCAGTCCATTTGTTATTTCTACCACACACCCCACCACCCACCTAGACAGAAGTGCACGTCTGGACTCGGTCCTTGCAGGCTGTGCTCTGCTCTCAGACCATCTCTCTACTGTGCTGGGCTTTCCTATGGTGTGTGTATTGTGGGCTTTCCTATGGTGTGTGTTGTGGGCTTTCCTATGGTGTGTGTTGTCCCAAGACTTGTGTCCCTTCTGTCTAGGTGGCTGGTGGGGTGTGTGGTAGTTAGTAGGTGGTCTGTGGTCTTTAGGTTCTGTAGGTCTGATGAGCTTCTGGTTGTTTGGGTTTCTCCTGAGTGCAGCATCCTTTAGATTTTTGGCAAAGATTCTGATGCCCTCTTGGTGTAGGTGTACGTGGTCAAATAGATGTGCACCTGTTATGGTTGGATGCTGTGCAGTAATGGTGTTGGGGATGTTGGAGCACTCTTTGGTGATATTTGGTGATATTGATTTTTCTTTTATGAGATTCCAGGAGTAATCTCTTCTGGGCAAAACTGCCGAAATGGTTATATTGGCTTTTGGGAACACCATATGAGCTTTTTCAGCCATCTTCTTCACAGAGTCTGCTACTCTGTCTCCTTTGGAGCGTATATTGTTTGTGCCAGTGTGAGTCATTATGTTTTGAGGGTCTTGTAGTTTGGACTGGCAGAGTAGCTTGAGTGCACGGTCTGTGGTGGGACACCAGAACTTCGCAAGTCTGTGTGTAGGGAACAGCTTACTGTGATTTATATATTTGCCATCTATAAGATTTGGAATCTATAAGAACTGTAGTTTTTGGGTGTTGTGGATGGGTGGGTGGATTGTGGGCTGGCTGGTCGCTGGCGTGGCTAGCTGGCTGGTTTGTTGGGTGGCTAGCTGGCTGTGGGTAGGCTGGAGGCTAGTGGTGGTTTGGGTTGGAGGCTAGTGGTGGTTCTTACTGGTTGTTATAATAGGTGTGATTTGATTGTGGGACTGTTCGATTGCCTCAGCTAGGGTAGTCGGCTGCTGTTTGAGATTCTGAATCAGGGCTTCTTTCTTCTCCAGCTTGTCCATAAGTTTACACAGTTCTTCTCTGACGGACTTGTTGTCTCTCCAGAGCTTGTCCAAGTTTTTCTCCAGTTGTCCCATTTTAGTCTGAGTCTATTCTTTAAGCTGCTGCTAGAATTTTCTTCTCTTTTTCATGGAAAACTTTCAGTTCATCAAACTCCATTTCAAATGTCACAAGACTAGCTTCTGGTCCCTGAATCATCACGGTGCCATTGTTATACAGGTTGATGTTAAACTTGGGAGTGGTGTCCATTTGCAGCTGTCTCATCGCTTTACTCCCAGCCATCTTCAGGTCTTTATTAGCTGAGACCAGGGCTGTGTGCCAGGCGTTTGGCTGCTCTGTGTAGAACACCAAGTCTGCTTTGATGATTTTACCATTTAATATAGTAAATCTGCTCGTAGGGTCTCAGGGAATTCTCTTAAAATTGTAGCTTTGTATTTTTTCTCTGCGCTTTCATTATTTATGTCCTCTGGGTAGCTGATAGCGAGGGTGCTAATGCTCCGTCCCTCAGAGTTTTTAGCCATACAACATGCTGTGATTCTGACAAGCAGTCAATCGCTATGTCTCTTAGCAGAGAAAATAATAAAATCAGTGCCTACCTCCCTTTTTCAGAATTTTCTTTTATATATACCTTTCTCTCTCTCACACACACACATGTAATGTTCCTTAATACTTAGTAATAAACTAAAAAAACCACACACAGACACGGAATACAGGTTTCTCATCTTAACTCACTCCTTTCTCTTCTTCCCTTTTCTTTTACTTAGGCACAACATCTGACCAACCTACAACACCATTTACTGGACACAACATATTTCCCTCTTTGTACAAAAGAACTTCAACAGCAAGTAATAGTAACACACAACAGCATTGTTGACTACTTTATATAACTACTGAAATTCTCTCTCGCTCTCTCTTTTTTTTAACTAACACTGTTTTGCCTTTAACATGAACTTAGGCAATCCTTCTCCCTTATTTTAATTGTGCGAACCCATTGTCCTTCAAGACATCCTGGAACATTGATGAGCAAAATTGACTGCCATTGACAGCTTCTTTCACATTTTCTTTCCACCGACAGTACCTCTGAAATAGTAGGCTGGCTTGAAGATGTTTTTTTTTGTTCCTTTCTGTGCGTGTCAAATGAAGGAATAATTAAATTTACATGTAAACCATCAGCTGTCTTGCATCCACATTAGCATTAATCTTGGTTATTTTTAGTGTTTGGGTTCATATTAGTTTAATGCACAATGTTAACATCTACAGTGAGATGTCCTTGATTTTTAAGAAAGGAGCAAAAGATAAAATTGTTAGCGAATTGCATGTTCAGTACTGTGACACAACAGTGACAACGTTCTACAGCTACTTGCAGAGTCATTCTTGTTTTATGCATAGGTTTTATGGTCTTGGAGGCATAAAAAATATCAGACCCACTTTAGGTGTGTTCATAGGTTTTTGATCTTTTACTGCTTTAAAAACTGAAGAGTATCGATATGATGATATCATATCATATATGATATCATATCATATATCATATATAGGCATTTGGTGATGTCCATGAGTTCCAGACTTCAGGCAGTCAGTGACTGCAAAGGATCTGCATCCTAGTTTGTCCAATTACTTTTGAGCCTGTGTAAATGCAGGGACTCTCCAAACTGCTGTAGTTCTTAAACGGTTAATGCAATATTTTTTTGTTAAACCTACTGGATTAAAGATAATTAAAGAATTTGCTTCATTTCAAATCCATTGTGGTGATATACAGATGCAAAATTACAAAAACTGTGTCACTATCCAAATTCTTATGGTCCTGACTGAATATTTTCTCGCTTGGGCAGCGTATTTATATAAAACAAAATATTGATGTGTATATTTATACACTATTAAAGTGATGTAAGTGATTTGTAGAATATTATAAATTTATTTATGGAATAGTATGCGTATTTTTGCACATTTTTCCTAATACCTGACAGAACACACTAAAATAGGTTTCCTGAGATACCCCACCTGTCTTTGTGACAGCTCTTAGCTCTTCTAGAGCTCTTCCATCTTTGATTTCAACCCAGGCCTAACCTTCTCTATTTTCTTCAGGGCGTGGAGTTTTCACCACTGAAGCTTTTTACAGGGGAGATTTTGCTCTGGAATACAGGGGTGAACTAAGTTCTGAGGGTCCTGATCAAGCTAAACACTACAGTGAGGCTGAAAACACATTCTTACTTGGTTTTCAGTGGCATGGCAAATACTGGTGGTAAGTACAGAACAGTGGGCTTGCTGTAATATGGGCTGCGTCCAAAACCTGAGAAATGCTGCCTTTAAGGAGGTAGAATGACGTAATGGTGCCTTAAAAGCTGGTCTGAGACTTAAAATAGGTTCTTTCATACATAAGTGCTTTCTGTAAAGACATTGGCTGAATAGGGAGCAAGGCAGCTCCCTTCGGTTTTGGACCCAGCAATGGAAGCTTTAGGGGATTCTAAGTGAAGGTGCACTAAGTGAATTTTACGGCTAATGCTAAAAGTTACTTTTTACACAAAATAAGATTCTAGACTCCAGTCATATAGTCTTCATATAGAATCTGATTGGCTGTTTCGAACCAAGGTACTATCAAGCAATTGCTGAGAATCCGCAATAATTAATAATTGATCTTTGATTTTAATATCTATTTACATTTCGCCTCCTTCATCTCCATCGCCCTGTGGTGTAACATCCTCATCACTACCCTTATCACAGGTACCAGTGGCACTCTCATTAAGGGCAGTTAGTATAAGATGGGCAAATTTAAAAACAAAACCGGGATTTCACTGCTGACTTTAGTCTCTTTTTTTGGTCTTTGGTGCATGCTAACCACACTCTATACTGAGTGTATACTGTACTTTATCTATACATTCTGAGTCCATACTGACTGATACTACAGTTCAAAGTCACAAACAAAATGTCAGATGAAACCAAAGGATGATGATCCCCAAGGCAGGAAAAGAGTTAGATCTCTGTGTGCTCTGAAAACCCCTGTTGGCTTAGAGGTGAGCAAAGGCTTCATGATACTATCATGATACTATTGATAAACTATGACGAAGTTTCTCGCGTAGCTCATGCTGACAAATGTATCGTGCAACTGGGGGAGCACATGTTTATCCAGATGGGATCTGATGTGACCAAACATGATTACATCAGACAGAAGATGAGAAAAGTTGGGAGACTTCTCGTTGAAGCGATAAAGATTACCCCACTGAGAACAATGATGGATTTCATCATACCAGCAAACTTCAAACATGTCATTTCAGCTGTTAAAGTTGGATCAGGCTACAATGAAGAGAACAACTCTTACCGCATTCCCTCACTAGCTCTTAAACTTGGTCATAAACAAGATCTCTAGTATTGTTGAGAGCAGTGCAATGATATATGGAGACCATGAGCATGCTGAGTGTGCTAGAGACTTCAGAAGAATACACCAGGCAAGATGGAATGAATACATCTCCAGTAGTGCTATAAACACACTGAAAGAAGCGAAGTGGAATGGCCCACAGATCATCCCATTCACTCAGGATGTTAAACTCTTGCACTCACAATTGCAGAAACAGAAACAGCCCTTCTGTAGACAGCTATGCTGCTCTTCCCAAGGTTACATTGTCACAAGTCATCCTGTTCAACAGAAGAAGAGAAGGTGAGGCATCACGAATGCTTTTGTCAGCCTTTAAAAGCAGAGACTCTTCTGAGCCACATGAAGACATAGCCATCTGTCTTTCTGAGTTTGAGAGGACGTTGTGTTTGCACTTCACCAGAGTTGAGATCCATGGTAAACGAGGGAGAAAGGTTCCTGTGCTACTCTAGCCTTCGGTGGTTTCTGCAATGGAGCTTCTTGTTGAAACACGTGAAACCATGGAAACACATAGCAACCATGTCAAAGATTCGTAACCTAGATGAAAACGAAGCAGGCCAATTAGCTGACTTTCTCGGTCATGATATCAGAGTTCACAGAGAGTACTACCGCTTGCCTGAGGGAACAGTGCATCTGCAACACATTTTTCTTCTTCAATACATATTTACATATATCTGTGAAACTCGACCAGAATGCAGGACAGGACTTGATTTTATCCATCGGATATTGTTTAGATTGTGAAAAAGTGGCCATACTTGTTTGACTGTTGGTTAAAGGTGAGGTTTGTTAATTTTAATGTCAAAATACTTTCTCCTATGCCATCTCTTTGTAGTTTTACCAATGGCTTGAGTTTTTGAGTTTCCTTTACTGAGCTGCTGAGCCAGGGCTGGTTAGTTTGAACACTGCCCAGATAGCAACAAAATCTGGGGAGATCTGTCTTACTTTAGGTCCTTCTGGTTTAATTCTGGCACAGATGGTTTTTTTCCACAGTCTTGTGTGAAACAGCATAAGGCTGAGCTCTGGCATGAGTTTGGCCAACCAAACGAAATAAAAAGCAAATGGCTTTTTTGGCTGAGACTTGGCTGGAGTTTGGTTCACCAGAAAAAGAAAATAGTCTGCTGCAAACCTGAGTGGGTTTTGGTTGGGTTTTTGTTAGCCAACGAGTAACTTTGCTGTTGTAAAGCAATTTGGCTGTTTCTGATTATTGGGGGTGTGGGGCATGTCCCCCTCAATGTCTATTGTGATTACAGCCCTGGACTGAATAGGTGTTTAAGAGTTTATACCTGACTGGCTGTGAGTGAATTTTAAATGTCTTTTTCATATTGTTTTAACAGAACCAACTGCATATAGGCTTATTCACTAAAATGGTTTATTCAGTAAAATGGAGCAAATACAAATCAAATACTGAGACACTGTATGACAATCTGCTTCTTCATAATTTGTTATCAATCCGAGAATAAAGATCTACAACTAAGCAAAAAGTTACAAAGAGAAACCTTCATGGATCTGTTACAGTAGTAAAACGTTTTTGTGGGATGGTAAAAAGTACTAATAAAATGAATTAATAAATTAATAATAAATATACTATAAAATATAGCACTATTTCAATTGGTTTTCAGTATTTCACAGTGGGCAATATAAATGATATTACATTAGGAATAAAAAGACAAGAAAAATAAGCCAAATCAATGCTTGACAATTTTTCACGAGTATTCACAATTCCTTCAAACAAATTGAGATTATATCGAGATAATGTTTTATACTCAACGTCGTAACAACTGAAATCTGTATGTCTGACGATGACGTAGTTTGCAATGCATGTTGGAAATAGTAGTTGATTTGCATCTACAGTGTTAAATCCGCTTTACAAAAAGGACTGCTTTTCCCAGCACTCACCAGGTCTTCGGCCTACAACAAAAACTAGACGTGTTCGACTCCATGCGGCGCGAACAAATCAATTTTCTATACTGATTGGGTTAAAAATGATGTCCTGATGGTCTCACAGTTGATAAATAATGAAGGATATTTACTTACAGATACTGAATTTTTTTAGAGAAATTTGGTATTCCAATACCTCCACGTGAATAGAGTTGTTGTAGTTGATGCAATGCCAGCAGGATTTGTGAGGCTTTTAAAGGGCTTCAGTGAATCTAAACAATCAACATTTAAAAAAAGACATCTTATTAAACAGTACTGATATCAAAGATAGACAATGTAATAACACATTTTTTTTAGATGTTTGATTCATTGCCCTAATAATAAATTCTGTGTCACAAATAAAATTAGTGAAATTTACTTTAAAATTATACATAGAATTTATCCAACTAACCAGTTTCTCAAGAGATACAGAGCTGATCTCTCTGAATTGTGTGTTTTTTGTGTAATGCATGTAGAGACTGTTTTGTATCTTTTTTTTCCCGAATGTATGTATGTTTAATTTTACTGGATTGATGTTGAATATTTATTTACTATGTTGAGTGGATCTAAAATTAATATAAGGGAAAGAGATGTATATATTTTATTTTGATTAAAAAAAAAGATATGGATAAGAGTCACATTTTTATATACACAAATGTAAATGGTCAGAAAGGAAGCCCAGTATCTCCCACTTCAAAGTTGACTTAGGATTTATTTTGAAACTCTTCAAGGTCTTACATATCAGAAAGCAGCCAGAACTATGGATATGAACCAGAACTAAACTCCTCTTTTCTATTGTGCCTATTAGTGTATACCCTCCTTGTTATTTTTATTTTATTTATTTATTTATATATATATTTTTTTTCCTTTCAGAAAATGTGAACACCAAGTTTGTAACATTTCTTTATGCCAGAAGTGCTGCAGTTATTCACAGTCCTCATTTTCAGTGCATAATGGAAAACTTGTGGGCGAAGAGAAGTGAGCGAAGCCAGCAAAAAAAAAAAAACATATGCAAAAGGGCGGCTAGGCGTATCGATAGGATGTTTGAATCTTTGGAGAAAGAAATGAATTCTCAGCCTGAAGAGAGACCAAGCACTGGCACCGATGCATGTTCTAGTGTTGCCAGATTTGGACATCACAGTGACACAGCTTTACAGTCTCCCGATCAGGCAGTGGAATCACTGTGGCGTCATGACTCCTCGACGCCCAGACTCCAGACAGAGCGCCTCCCAAGCAACGATCCACTCCAGAGATGTACTATTTCTTTTGATTTCATAATCACTGTTAGTGTAAGCCTGATGTCATACAAGGGATGGTGTGGTAACCTTACAATTTCTCTGTTTAAAGTTTCAGCACTTCATGACATCTTAACAAAACTTCAAATTGTTATGGAGCAGCAAAGAAAACCTTGTAAGAATGGTTCAGGATCTCAAAGAAAACAATGTCAGGGAGATCACTGAGGCTAACCACTTTACTCCAAAACGTTTCCCAATTGAAGATTTAAGATCGTTAACTTCCCTGGGAAAGTGATCTTCGATCCTGTCCGGAAACGAGACGAAAAGTGGTTGGTAACACTAACGGTTATGCACAGGTCCCTAATGCCTACTGTTATCACTTACATATCTGTTTCTAATTACCATTATAATTAAATTGTGTGTGATCAGTCTAAAGCAAACTGATCCAAAGAGTTCATTTCTGAATTTTTGATAAGTTGTATGTAGTGTAATTACTAATCCTTATTCAAAAGTATTCAAGGACTGAAAGCGTGCTTAAAAACATTTCAGGTACTCGAACTTGGATTGCTGGGTGGCGTGGATCTGAAGGACACTGTCTGGAGAATGATGAAGCAGGCAATTAAAAATGACTTTGCTAAAACCATTAACTGGAGAGGTGTAAATGGAAAAAACACCATTCCAAAGTTTGCCGCTTAAAAGTGTTGTGATTGGTAAGTGCTTTTGTCGCAAGTCTTTGAAGAACTTTTTCCATGACTTTCATGTCATTAATGAATGTTGAATGTCTTGGTACTATATGCTTTATTTATTATACATTTTATTGAAAATGTAATTTTTCTAACTCTGTGTCTGTATGCTCATATTTTAAAGGCTATAAGAAGAAATCCAGTTTGTGCCCAAATGACTGAGCTGGAGGTTGAGCAAGTTATTAGAAGGTGGTTTTATTTTGCTGGTGATCGTGAGGGTGGCAGAAAAAGAAGAACACCACCACTGCAACATGTTAATATAAATGACTGACTAATTTTTTGTTATTGTATAATTTATACTTTTGCACATGTGTATAAATATTTATTTTTCTCAATTTATCAATTTTTCACTTGATTTTTGCACATTTACTTTAATTTGCACTATTGCTTTTAGTTTGTCTTGATCTACTGCTATTGGTTAATCTGGTTAATTGGTTAAACCATTGTTCTAATTTTATTTTTGCAACTTGTTTACATTTTTTTCACATCTGTAAATATACTTTTAATTTGTCCTTTAGAACCAGCTTTTGTTTGTTGGTTTCACTTACTTTATTTGTGCACATTTAGTTGTTTATGTGAATTATTGGTTTACTTAACATTTCTACTTACTGCTTAGTTTTTAATCTCTGTTATTCTTGTAACCGTGTTCCTTTTATGTAGTCTTATTCTTCTGTTATTATTGGTTTATCTTGTTTCCCATTGTTCCATTTTTATTTTTGCAACCTTTTTTGCACATCTGTAAATATATATTATTTTGTTTGTCTTTTATAACCAGATTTGTTTGTCGATTTCTTTTGTTTATGCCCTGCCCATTTATACTTTTTTGTTTGAGGTTTGGATTTATTCACGACTACCCATTTATATTTTTGGTTGGTTTCTTTGATTTGTGCACTACACTTTTACTTTATTTTGCTTGTTATTTAACACTTTGCTTAGTTTTTATTGTATTGTGACTTTTGCTTTTGTTTTTTTTTTCTCACTGTTATGTTACTGGTTTCTTATTTCCCATTGTTTTAATTTTCCTGTATCTGGCTGGGATTTTTATCTCAGTGTTAATAAAACACTATATTTTCAAAGCATGTGGTTTTAATATATTTCCCAATGATTAAATATTATCTAAGGGTGCATCCAGGCTCAGTTTTGGGGATTTTGGGATAAAGTTGGTGTAGTTATGGCTGTTTTGGGGGTTCTTGATAAGTTGTGGGTGAGTTTGGTGTAAAGGTGTTGGCAGTTTGGCTCTTTTCTGGGTTACACATCGGGATTCAGGCAGCGTTACGGGACAGTTAGGGCTGATTCCAGGGACATGAAAAGTTGTGGGTGAGTTTTGGTCTGCTTCAGGCATGGTTCTGGTATTCTTTAGGTGAGCAGCTTAAGGGCCATTCAAGGGGAGTGGGCCATGGTGATATGTGGGCCATAACAACAGCCTAAATTCAACCAGATAAGGCCCAATTTGCTATCTGGGTGGAAAATGCAGCATAGATAAAAAGGAGCTGTCCCTCAGTATCACAGATGGGCAGAAAAACCAGTAAACATCAGGAAGTTGGCTCTTTTCTGTCAGGTTCTAATCTGTAAGAATCTCAGAATATCTTTACACTTACCAGTCTCAAGAAGAATTCTACTGATCCTAAAATCCTGTAATTTGTGTTTACATGATCTGGTACAATGTTAAATTACTTTTAGCATCGATTTTGCTTTCATGCTGAATTAATATTGATTTTAGTTGCACAAATATTTTCTATTTGTTATTGTTATAGATTCTTCAAAGCCTGCAAAGCGGAAGTGGAAGGAAAAAGAGGTAAAAGCTGTAGAAAGGCACATGATGGGGTTCATCAAGAAATGCAAAGTCCCTGCTAAGCAAGACTGTGAAAAATGCATAGCAGCAGTAGCACAGCTGTAGTACAGTCAAGTGAAATTTGATTCCTCATGACATGGCCCCTCTAAAGGAAAATACAAGCTTTGTTATACCAATATCTCTGTACTAGTTTGAAAGGTGCCTAGCCAAAGACTGTATCATCAGCTCTAGAAGTATAATTAAGTGGAATTTGTGTATCACTATAGTTTGGAGTCCTAAAATTATAATTTCATTAGAGTTTGTGTATCACAAGAGTCCATAAAGTGTCATGTAAGTGGAGTTTGTGTATCCCAAAAAATGTATCACTACTGAATTTGGTTTAAATATATATTTTTTTCCCTTCACATGTCATTTTTATAAGTAGGATTATAAGTTGCAATCCATTTTGAGGATCTCAGAAAAACTGTTTTATTTATTTATTTTTTTTTTACTGCCACCCCTTCAAGACTCCTTTTCTAACACTCCCTTTGCATGTGTAATTAGCATCTGCAGCTTGTCATAAGTTGCAATTTGTCATAAGTTTGCAACGTGTGATCAATGGCGTGTTTACAGAATGCCACCGGTTTAATATTATATACTTCCATTAATGGTGGGGTTGGAATATAATGCTGGTTTGAATGCATGATTTTGGAGGTAGCACTGGACTTCCCACCATGTGAGAAGCCGCCGTAGCTGAATTGTAGGTTAACTTTAGACTCTTGCCCTCTGGTTTGATACAGCATGTGTGAAGGCATGTTCCCCATACAGATTTAATACAAAACCCAACGACTACATTGAAATAAGGTGAGGCAGATACAATGAAAGAAAAGGACAGTCTTAAAAGTGGAGGAGTCTTAGCCATGGACTCCATTTGCTGATTCAGTGAGGTACAAAAGGTCATTCCAACCTCAGCAGGATATAGTGTGGTGTGGAGTGTGATAATCTCAGCCAGTTCCCTAGTCCAAACAAAAGGTCCCTGTTAAGGGTGGTCAATTCGAGGGCAGCTCCACCGAGGGGTAACTTACACCCTTTTTTTTTGGTTTTCTGCATTCCGATGACTGTTAGCATCCCTTAATGTTTAACAACCTGTCGTTTAGCCTAGACAGGCTGGAGCCATCTTAGGTCTGTTGGGGGTAAAGGAATGTCTTTGTCCTGTGTGTGGTTGGAGAGACAGTCAGTTTCTTCAATTTGATAGTCTCGATTCCTACACATCTGTGTAGATCTAGAGCCCTGACCCCCAGCCCAGCCCAGCCCAGCCCAACCCAGCCCAACCCACACCTGGTAGACTTCAAGAAATAGAATACAAGCACAAAGTGTAAAACTAAATAAGAGAAGAGAAAAAAATTAAATAAAAATAAATCAAAAATAATAATAAAATTTTTACAATGACAACATTAAAAGCAGCATGCCACAAACTCACAGTTTTCATGCTAGATCCATGTATACGAGAAGTTGAGAGTTCCATTGATATAATATCCAACAAATACAAAGCCCATGTTCATCTATCCATTGTGTGAGGAGGATTCCAGTGGTTATCTCTGAAATAATTTGAAACTGACAAATGTTAATGGCAATCAATCACTGTTAATTCTATGTTTAACACAAATCAGACATTACTTATGATTTTTTGATTAAACTGAATATTTTACATAATGAACCAAATGAAAATGACATGGACAAAAAAAAGATGGTACCCTTAACTTAATATTTTGTTGCACCACCTTTAGCAGCAATCACGGTAATTTACAAGGAGACTTCTACATCGGGTAACAGTTACTGTGGCCCACTCTTCCTGAGCGAACTGCTCTAACTGTCTGAGGTTTGAAGGGTACCTTCTGCACACTGGGAGGTTGGCTACAATCCAATGGACCTTATACTTTTTAATAATTGCAACTGTGTTCACAGGAACATCAAACTGCTTGGTGATGGTCTTATAGTCTTTACCTTTAAGATGGCTATCTACAGTTTTCTTTCTGAGCTCCTCAGAAAACTCTTTGTATTCTCTAGGCCAAGTTCAGTGTGGTGCACACAATGATACCAACCTACACAGTGGTACGGTTTCTCTCTTCAAATAGGCTGATTGGCTGTTACAAAGATTGAAGACACCTGTGACACTAATTAAGGTTAAACAATTAGTTTGAAACATGATTAGAATGCAATGACTTCTAATCTTTTTTTAGGAGCACCAATAAATCTGTCCAGGCTGTTTTAGATTACCTCGATAAAATAAACAATAAGTCATTTCTCTTCACGATTTTGTTGGTTTAATCTATCACATACTATGGGTAGGCAGGTATATACGAGTCTATTGCTTTTGGTTTAATCACTTTTCAGGAGCAATGAATCATTGTTTCAAAGAACTGTAAGGGTACCAACAAATCTGTCCACCTCTGTAAAATTTGCATATTATAGCCTCACAAATGATAAAATGTATTTTTATGGTATTTAGGGTGTTAATCATGTTTTATGTATAGTTGATGATGGTTTGTTAATTTAGAATTTTTTAATTTTAAAAATCTATCTTGAGATATGGTTTGGTGATGTACAGTTGTAAATTGTAACAACAAAGATTTGTTAAACCTCCCTCTCTCTCTCTCTCTCTCTCTCTCTCTCTCTCTCTCTCTCTCTCTCACACACACACACACATACATTCATTCATTCTCTCTCTCTCTCTCTGTCTCTCTCTCTCTCGTTCTCTCTCTCTCTCACACACACACACACACACACGGCCACTTGATGGCAGTAACGCACCAGAACCGCCATCACCTTGAAGACGGTAAAGAAGCTGCTGTTTCTTCACCTAAACGGATGAATTACCAGCCTGGACTAGTCATTTTCACACTGTAACATTCCTTACAGAGTTTTACAGATTAGATATAGTTAAAAATAAAAACTCTGTCTTGAGTCAGTATTTGAGGTTTTAAAACTCTCGTCCTACTTTAAGACCTGAGGTAAGTTACATTGAAGCTGCTCGGCTAACTGTTAGTGTCCGGGTTGTAAACGCCTCTGTCGTCCCTGTTTAAGTGCACTTCATAGGGTATGATGTAATGACCTGTGGCCCCTATGTAGTGCACTCTGTATGCGGAGTGGAGTGATTTACAATTCGGCTTCTGGGAGCTGTTTTAGTGTGTGACGCAGCAAGCTATTTTATTTGTGTATGTTTTAGAAGCATTTAAATAACATTAACTTGTTCTAAATTATACATTCTGACCGGATTTATTGTATGATTATTATTTCATATAATAGCATACAGTATTGTGCAAATGTGTGTCCAGTCCATAAATATTTGGGCACCATCATCATTATTATTATTATTATTATTATGGCTGTCTACCACAGTATATTGGTGTTGTAATTAAATAATGAATATGAGCTCAAAGTGCCGACTTTCGGCTTTATCCTGAGGGTATTTACATCCAAAACAGGTGACTGGTGTAGGAATTACAGTCACAGTTTTTTTTTTAAGAGAACAAAACTAAGTGGACAGTTGGCTACTCATGTTCTATGGACAGGTGTGTGTGTCGTTCCCTCATTATTTCACTTATTTCACAGGTGAGCAGATAAAACGTCTAGCGTTTATTGAGGGCAATATTTGCATTTGGGATCTGTTGCTATTAACTCTCAAAATGAAGTCCAAAGAGCCATCAGGAAGCTGAAAAATAAAAAAAAAATCAAAAGCATTAAGTGTAGCCAAATCAACTATTTGGTACATTCTTGAAAAGAAAGAAAACACTAGTGAGCTCAAGAACACTAAAAGGCCTAGAAGACCACAGAGAACAACTATGGTGGATGACAGAAGTATTCTTTCCCTGCTGAAGAAAAACCCCTTCACAATAGTTGAACAAATGATGGTAGGTGTTATCTGTGTCAGTGTCATCAATAAAGAGAAGACTTCACCAGAGTAAATAGATTAGCTTGTAGCAGAATGATGGGAGGAGAAGAATATGGGGAAGAGTAGGAACTGCTCATGCTCTGAAGCAGCAGGATGAAGTGTATAGGGCTACATTGTCTGCTCACATTCAGCCAAATGCTTCACATTGCAGATGGACAATGACCCAAAGCATACTGTTTACAGGGTTCCCACGGGTCCTTGAAATCCTTGAAAGATTGTGAATCTTAAAAAAAAAATTTCAAGGCCCTGGAACGTTTTTGAAAATAAACATACATAGATACAGGCCCTTGAAAGTACCTAAATTTATTTTGTGCAAGAAGTTTTCTGGAAAAAATTCCATATTATTCCCTCCGATCCGCTAATTTGTTATTTTGCCAACACTTCGTGGCCTATGCATGCTAGCTTGCTTGATTTACGTTAGTTATGCGTATTTACACATTTTGTTAAGTGTTTCCCGCGTGAGGCACTTTGTGTTGTACGTTGCCAGGATGTTCATGCGTGCGCAAAACTACTACGATGGTACCTCAACATTTCAGACACACCGTGAAACACTGCAAAAATAGGCTGAAACCTCGGAAACGTGATGCCTGGAAAATGCTTCAAGTTTCAAGATATTTGGCTCACCAAAGATGGTTACAAAGAATGGCTTGCCAGACATCCAAAGGACCATCACTTGGCCAGGTGCAGAGCCTGTTGTAAATCTATCAAAGTGGATAGATAGCGGCTCTTTCAAGTCATGCAGCTGGATCTACACACAAGACAGCACTTCGGAAATCAAAAGTAGGTAAGTCCTACCATAACCTGCATCTGACAGAAATGTTGACTGAATGTTAGCTGCTAACTGTTTTTTTGCTGTTATTTAAATGTCATGCTGTGAAATGTTAGTCACGAAGGCTGTTGAGTTGCATGTGATCATGGCGATGTGGATAAATTTGCACCAGCTCTGCAATCGGCACTCCAGTCACGTCATGTTCATTTATATAGTGCTTTATACAATAGATTGATTTAAAGAAGTGGTTCTCAAAGTGTGGTACGAGTGCCAGTAGTGGTACTCAGGCTCCCTCTAGTGGTATGCAGAGGAATCACTAAATTAAATATAAATTAATGTTAAAACACAACACATTTTAATTTAATCATTATTTAAGTTTTTATTCACCTGTGTGTAAGCACAGTGCAGTTATAATGTTCAAACTGTGTATTTACAATGTTAAAGTGGCTGACAACAATAAATATTCTTATTAGGAACACAACTGCCTTGTTTTTAACTGTGCAGAGCTGCAGCTGAATAGTTAGGCTACTACGCTACTGTATTTTAATGTTGATAATTATGGTGGTACTTGGAGAGCCAAATATTTTCTAAGGTGGCACTTGGTATAAAGAGTTTGAGAAGCACTGATTTAAAGCAAGCAGCTCTACAGTATTAAATATGAAAAAACAGTGTCAGTGTCACTTTCAGTTAGAATTACAACTTGATTTTCGGTTATTAAGCAGCTCTCCAGTGTGGAGCTAGCTAATGATAAAATCTTTTTATTAGTGAATGCAAAAATAAATAAATCATTATATTAAAGTGATAGTTGGTTTGCACAGATTAAAGCTTAATCTAGCTCAGGACTGTTTTGAGTATTATAGCATTATGAGGTTTTTTTAAGGGAGATTATGTTGTGATTAAATAAATTATCCCAGAATAAAATGTCTCATCACTTACCTTTATTTTGTTCCATATCCATATGCCTGACAAAAGGAGATGTGATGTCTGTCATCTCATTTTGTGTGCCAAATATATATAATTTTTGTAATGTACAAATAATTGTACAATAGTAATATCATTGTTTGACATTTACAAAAGCTGAAGTGATTACCTAATTTATTAGTTAGAATTGGTGAAATACAATTAGTCGATTAGTCAATTGTTGTAATAATTGTTAGATTAATTGATTATCAAAATAATTGTTTGTTGCAGCCCTATCAGTGGCATCAGTAAGCTTACCAAGATATTGTATGTCACCCATTGTAAATCAAATATTGTGTTAACATATGTAGGCTATAAGCTAAGTAATTTATGATGCATATATAAATACATAGATACACCTGACTGCTTACCACCACAGGAAATTGTTGTATCAGCTGTTAAATGGGTCTGGATGGAGTGTTTTTAAAGGTGGTATTTAAGTCCTTGTGCCCAAGCTGTTTATATTTAGGTATCATACAACAGTTGTTCTTACAATTAGTCAGTGTTCTTTCTTGCAATATGTCTATTTCTTACAGCACTCACTTAATCAACTTTCTGGAAAGGTTGGTGACATCAACTCCTACACCATGTACACCTGCAATGGCTACCACCATCGCCACAAACAGTCAATAATCACAGGCGATCCCAGAGAGGACACATTAAAAGCTGAGGTCCTGTGGTGTTTGAGCATGATGGAGTCTCACTACTCTTTCAATTCCAGTGAAGGGACAGGTAAATGAAATGATTTGAACTTTCACCTATGACATCATTTTGAGATTCCAAGGTTAAGCTACAGGGCCCAGCGGCAGTCAGAGATGGCCGGTGCAGCGCTGTTTGTGGAATTAAACTCTAAAATAAAGACAGACTGTTTGAACCGGTGATGTCTTTATTCGCGTCTGTTGATGTATTTCATCATTTCATCTGAGATGAAGCAAATACATGTGTGGGAATTTCTTGCATTATAAAAGTTAAACTTGCGGGAATGGTTTAAATTATGCGCAATCCCCCGCAATCCCACGCCGAAATTCAAGCCCTGTAGTCACACCCACACAAATATAAATGTGTTTGATTTCAATTTCTTTCTTTTTTCTTTATTTTTAGGTGTGCTGTTTTCTGCAATGTTCTCCAACATTGCAATTGCGAAGACTTTTGTGAACACTTGTGCAAAAAACTCTATTCTGATAGGGAGGACTATGTACTTCTCTTTGATGAGAGCCTTAACAGAAAAACACAATCAAAGCAATGTGACTTTCATGTTTGTTTATGGGGATGGGGACAAAGTTGTGACAAGATTTTATGACACAAAATTCATGGGACACGCCACTGCATTAGACCTTAAATCAGTCTATGAGAGGGCTCGGTGAAGTTGGCAGCCCATATAAATAAACTGTCACCAAAACTGTACCATTCGTTTGTGCTGATTTGTGCCGCAAAAACGAGCGTTTGTGCTTGTTTGCCGTTCAAGATATTAAACATTCTTTTTTTGGCTGTGTGACGTCACTCTCCACCCCATGTTGTCCAAATTGTATCAAACTGGTGCCATTTGTTTGTGCTCGATTTGTGCCGGTTTGTGCAGCTAATATGATCACTGTATGTTTTGTTGTGTTGCTTTGGGCGGTGCGGTTACGGTTGCAGGTGATAACAGCGACAGTGGGTGTGGGAGGGGGGGTGGGAGGTTCCCACGGGTGCCCATGCAGGGCCCAAGTTTTAGCGAGGGCATCAGTTTGGTCATTGTAATCTTTGTCTTGGCCTGGTTTGCGTGAGTGTCCGGGGACCTTCTTCCAGTAAATCAGCATGTTCTGTGTTCTGTGGTGATGGCTTCGCAGGCTTCAAAGAGGTGTTGGTGTTTTACTGGTTTATTATTGGCTGTTTTAAATCCATTTAGCTTCCAGCCCGGGAGGTGACATTTGAAGCTTAGACGTGCATAGTTGGAGTCCGTGCATATGACAAATTAGGAATTATGGCCTAATCCTTTTCCTCTGTCCATATAAGTGTGCTGTCTTTCTTTAGTAAAGAAGTCAGGGGTCGAGCAGTGTCTTGCTCGCAGACAATGGTGCAGGCTTCTGGTATTGCTTGTCCTTATTGCAAGTTCTGGGGGTCGATTGCTGGGCTTAAGGGGTAGTTGAGACGAGGTGCCCACACTGCTTGGTTCAGTGTCCACACACGCATCAAGTCTCACTAGGATGTCAGCCCCGATGTGCACCTCATGGGGTAGATTTGGGATGACGAGGAAGTAATGCGTGAGGCATTGTTTGTTACATTTCACATTTAAGGTGCAGTGGCTCTTGGCTGCGGTCATAGCTTTTGAATGAGGGTCCAGGGCGAATCGTGTGCGTTTAGTAACGTGGGGTAGGTCAGGTGTGTTCCGCACTAGGCCGTGAAAGTATTCCTCACTGATAGCTGAATTGTCCTCTCAGAGTGCTAAGACTGCATCCGTGGTTGTCATTCCTTGTAATTCTAATTTTGAGATGATTTTGGGGCAGTACCATGCTGACTTTAGCGTGGGGAGTAGGGTGCATAACAGGTTGTCCGAGCGTTGGGGGTCCTGTTTGTGTTCGGTGGTTGTGCTGTCTTGGGTCAGGTAGTGGCAGGTGGTGTCCGCCACCCAGCATTGACTTCCAACATCATAGGGGTGTTGAAGAGGAAGTGGCTCCCGTACCTGTGCCCATATTTTCAGGCACTTGAAGTCGACCCGGGGGCTCGAACCTGTTCAGCAGGTATTTTCCGATGAGCAGGGGGAATGTCTCCAGCAGTGAGATGTCTACGGGGTGCACAAGGCTCATTGGACCCACTGTCAGTCTTATGGTGGCAACTTGCTCGAGGCGGATTCTGGTTTGGGAGCAAGCTTATACGTGCACATGCAATTCTGAAGGTGAAGCGTTCTGCCGGATCGTTTGGCCCCTTCTTGAACCCTTTTGAAGAGTTGTGTGGAAACGAGGGTGTTGTCAGATCCCGTGTCTATCAGGGCTTCTAGGCTTATCTGGTTTTCTAGTGCAATGCATAGGTAGAACTTCCGGGCCTGGGTGGCTACTGGTAACGAGTTGGGCACGACTTCTGGCTTCTCCGTAGGCAGACAGGCGACAAGGACAGCGCACTCTGGCGCTGTAGGGTGGGATCGGTTTTGGTCCTGCTTGTCTCCACACAGAGGGTCAGTGGTTGTGTCAGTGCCAGGAGCCTCTGGAGGCTGGTAATTACAGCTGCTGGGCATTGGGTTGCCACTGGTGGGCGGAGGTCCCTTGGGGACTTGAGCCACTGATATTTGGTCTAGTCATGCTGAATCGGGTTTGTTCTTTGGTTCTTCGGTTCTTCCTTGAGAGGTCTTTTCTTTACGAACTCTCTTAGTATTTTTAACAGTTTCTTGGCCTCTGAGGTGGAGCTGCCTTCTGATCTTGGTGCAGTTCCAGGCCCAGTTCTATCGGGGAACTGTCGGGGAGTGCTCTGCCTCGGATCACTTTGGTTCTACCCTGGGCGCCATGGTTGGCAGTTTTAGAGGTCCAGGGGGTCTCTCCAGAGGGTCTCCCTTTGTGGTTCTGAAAGTCGTGGTCAATCCCATGCCTTCTCCCAAGGGTTGGTGGGGTGCCTAGGTTGGCACTGGTATAGTGGTATTGATGGTAGCAGACTATGAATGTTTGCATTACATTATTTATTTATTATTTTTTTAAGGGGTGGGTTAGTCTGCGGACAGCACGAAAAGCTTCACAGTAGGTAAAACAGAAGGCCTGGTGGATGGACATTCGTGCACTAGAGGAGGCACATGTAGGGGATGGATACTGACTTTAGCACTGGCCTTGTTATGAACAGGAAATGCAGAAGCACACTTCAGCTGTTCTCTGACCATATCCAAAAGCTCTCAGTGAAAGTTTGCTTACTCCCGGTCTGGTAACGAAATTCCTTCCGTTTGGGCAGCTGTGCGCCCTGTCGCATCTCTTCCACGTCATCAGAGGCCTGATAATCTGTTGATTAGTAGCACTGGAGATACTGCAACAGCGCCACACATGGAGCCAGACAGAAAACGTGGAGTGGATTTCAGCCTACTTCGGCCAGTACGTAGATTCACTGCTTCATCTAAAATTAAAATTGAACTGTTTAATACACAATCCC
>CM074934.1:658647-693034 GCA_037576815.1 Pangasius larnaudii
TTGGATGGGTTAAATGCAGAGCACAAATTCCGAGTATGGGTCACCATACTTGGCCACAAGTCACTTCACTTCACTTCTATACATTCACTGACCAATTTATTAGTTAAACCTAATAAATCAATCAAATCATGTGGCAGGAACCCAATACATATAATCAATATTTAACAATCATATAAAAAAATACATATAAACCAATACATGAGATCTTCAGTTAATGTTGAGATCAAAAAGCAGAATAAGGAAGAGATGTGCATAATTTACATGTGTATACAAACTGATCGATACTTGAAAATGAGTGGTTTTATGCAACACAATGTGTGTCATTCTGAATGACACATTGGTTTAACTAACATTGGTTAAGTAAGAAATCAAATGGTTGATAAATAATTTCAGTACTTTTTACCATGCTGAGATGTCAGAAGGGCTCTTGATTGATCTGACTCATGCTTTAGCAAAACAGACAGTTACTACAGCCTATTGCAGAACATGAACATGTCTTTGATTTTTAAAACATATTTTAGCATTAGTGCTATCTAACTTTGTGAACAATTTTTTTTTTTACTGTTATTAGCTGCATGAGGAACAAAATGCAAAATGAAACTTGGGGTCGAAACAAACTACTCTGAGAGCTGTTAAAAGGTACGATTGTTGACCATAGTATTGTATATGGAAACTCATTCATTTATTATTGTTGGTCATGGCTTTTAATGCATTTAAAATATGCTGTCTTTTTAAATATTTTGAGTAATGGAATTTAATATGTTCTATAAATTTCCATAGAAGTGGAATGTAACTGAGTTACCCTAGCATTGTATAAGGAACACTGAGACATTGTTAAACTCTTTAATGTTTAATAAAACCCATTTAAAGTATATTTCCCTGATGTATAATCTACTTGCAGTATTTGTTGCGGTACATGATGTCTAGTTTAAATATCATTAAAACCATCAAATTTTGCCACACAACTTTTGGAGCCTACAGTGCTACCACCCCTGCTTTGTAGGACGCTGACGTGTGTGAGCACTTTATTTAGATTAGCATAACTTTGTCTGCGGCCAATGTCTGTGCTAGCTCCATAATCACAGGTGCCATGGTGAAGGGGAGTGAATGTTCTGCAAGAGCAGCAAGAACCATTGCAAAGAAAAATTGAATCTCATCCCCAAAACTTTCTTTCTTTTACTACTTTTTTTTTCTTCAATTACTGTCAAATGATTATTAAAATTTAATCTCCTAAACTTTGTCTCTTTTTTTTTTTAACTTATCATTTATTTTATTATATAGCTAATTTAGGCTAGTGTAGCTCATGCAATCAAATCTAGCCTATTTATCTACACAAACCTCCACATTGGCAATGCAATGACATGGAGGTATATGCATTCAAACTCTCTCCCGCATGTCGCCTGGTCCTTTGGGAGCTGCACTTTTACTCAGGGCAGGGAAAACACTTAAAGTTGTCATTATGGTGTACACTTTTTGCTTATGGATTTCTGCCTGACAGTGTGACAATTATGATCCGTTGTCACCATAATTAATTTCCTTGCAACAAAGGGTACACTTCACATATCCTGACTTTATTTATTTATTTTTTTTTTAATTGAGAAAAGTGGGAGCTGTGCTTTGCTTTATCAAAGTCTGGGGCTGTTTTTCCTACAGTGGTCAACACCACTGTAGGAAAAACAGCCCCAGAGCTTGTGAGCTTGTGTTCTTTGATGGCATCATGAAATCAGAAGTGTACAGAGGCATTTTTGGTGCAAACCTGAAGAAATCAGCAAAGTAATTAGGAACTGAAGTGGCTTTTTCAGCAGGATAATGATCCAAAGCACAAGCCAATTAAAGCCTTAGCAAATTGACATTCTAGTGTGGATCAACTGAATGTTTTGTTGGTTGAAACTTGGAGGAAACCCACCAGAAGTTTTGTGAAACAAAGAATGGCTAACTAAATACCAAACCACTGTAACTGTAATCTTTAATGAAGCCACTATTGAGTGTCCATATACTTTTTTGTCTAATATTTAACAGTATATTTCTTATTTTTGTATTTTTAAACATATTGTTCTTTTTTTTGGAAATGAGTGGGGAGTATATTCCAGTTTGGGGGGCAGGGTGGTTATATTCCAAGGGGGTAGGGGGTACAGATTTAACCATAGCTGAGCTGTTTCCCCTGGTTTTCCTCTTGTATAGTACAGTTTGTGTAATTTTATTAAATTCAATTCTGAGGTGACTTGATGAAGAACCCTTGAGAGGAACCAAACTCACAAGGGAACCCATCCTCTTTTGGGTGATACTGGATAGTGCAATTATGAGTCATTACTCTTTGACAGCTGTATGTTAATAAAGTCAAACAGTTTTAGAAAATCTACTTTCTAAGTTAATTATTTCCATCTAGTGTTTGATCAAGGAACTGCAGGGTCCTGCAACTAGGGGTCAAAATCTGTAGGCATTGCACAGGACTGCAGCAATCCCTATCCATTTTTGGACCAAACTGCAGTTAGTTGATATGAGGTGATGAGAAAATTCATGAACTGTAACTGTACCAATCTGAATGTCACTGTGTAGCTAGCTTGACCACTGAGCTAGATGAGTGTGGTAAATCACCTGTATACCTTCTTGTGTGCGTATGTGTGCATGCAAGTAGTCAAGTAGTGACATATGGTGCAGCATTAACTACCATTGTCATACACTCATCAATTCAACTGATTCACAGTCACCTTGACCTTGGGCAGAAATCCTGGATTGAACTACAAGGTCACCCCAAAGTCATCTGGCTACCAATGCATGCAAGACCAGATTATTGACAAGCTTATTTAAGAATGTAATTTCCCCAACTCTAGACTTTCAAACTTTTAGATTGGTGAAAATGAACAAATAATCAGTTTTCAGAGACACATTTCAAGTCTTGCTGCTGTTTAGCAGTCCCTGAAGAAGATCAGCATCATGGAAATTGGGTAATACACCAGGCCAAAAAAATCTCTGGTCCAAAAGCAGGACTCTGTGGTCTAGTTGTTAAATCCAGTACAGAGTGGGAAGAATCAACAATAGAGAGCCTGCTGGGATAGGATGCCCTGGACCATGACTGGCATCCTGTCCCTGCAGGCTCTCTATTGTTGATTGCCTGTCTGGCTCTACCAGAGAGAACCACAACTGGCAATGTGTTGACTTGGCCCTGGCGGAGGGGTCCACCTGCACCTCAATAAACCTTTCCTAGATCTGGGCTACCACCACTCTTCTGGGCATATGTGGCATCTCGATAGTACACCTGCCATGGCAACTGACATGCTCTCGGAGAGGCCATTCATGGATGGGCCCTCCTAAGGAGATTCTGCATGAGGTGGATAGAGAGTCCCTCAGTCTTGTGTCATACTGATGGTTAAAGGACAATTATCACATAAAGCTACAATTTAATATAATTTTAGTCATGGTATGTAGTATTCTGTTGCAGGGAATCACTTACTGTCCGCAATTTAGCAGGATTCATTATTTTATGTTGTTTTCCTGTTTTCACCCATCGAAGTATACAATACCCAGCATGCAATATGCCAATACGTATTCAACCACTACTGATTATCCAGTTTGAATCTCTGAGTGGGAGACTTTATGCTGACATCTTCCTCTGATGCACATTCCCCCCAAAAAAAACTACAGTGTTATTGTAATAACATTGTTATATCCCTGAAAAATAACATAGAGGGACTTTACTAATTTTTAAATGCATGTGACATTGTGCAAGGTATTGAATTAGACCCCTTTCCAAGCCAACAAAAGATGGTTGTATTTACAGATAATTTAGAGGTATAATTCTGGTCTGAGATGCTCCATCTTTGCAGCACCCATTTCATCTCAGCTAAATAGCTCATTATAAATAAAATTGGCTTGCTAACTAAGAAGTTAACAGGCACAGCTTGCTAGTTAACTAACATGAATAATTTATACTGCTTTAACAAACCTATGTAGCTCTACATCAAACACATTTTACCGAGAATTTGCCTGTAATGGACACATTTAACCATCTAAATCAGCTTACAGAGGAATTTACAGCATCTGGCTGGTCAGCACCTCGGCTTCCAGTGTAATGTCACTGATGCAGTAATCGTAAAACAAAACAACGTGTCCATGAACAACAAAGTTGTAAGCATCAAGAAACTGGAAGCAGCTGGAAGCATCAAGAAAAAAATCACCTGGTCTTTCTGTGCCCATGATAGCCTCAGATTTCTATGTTGGCCGATAGGTGTGGCACCTGATGTGGTCTTCTGCTGTTGTGTGTTCTGAGATGCTCACCATGGTTGTAAAGAGTGCTTATTTTAGTTACTATGGACTTCCTGTCAGCTCAGACCAGTCTGGTCATTCTCCTCTGATCCTTCTTATCAGCAAGGTGTTTCAGCCTGCAGACCCTCCACACACAGGATGTTTTTTTTTTTTTTTTGCAAAATTCTGTGTAAACTTTAGAGAATCTAGAAAATCCCAGGACATCAGCAGTTTCTGAAATACTCAAACCATCCCATCTGGTATCAACAACCATGCCACTGTTAAAGTCACAGAGATCTGTGACCCCAGACCCCATTCTGTTGTTTGATGTGAAAATTAACTGAAGCTCTTGACCTGCATCTGCATGGTTTTATGCCTTATGCTGCTGCCACATAATTAGATCTAATCTCAAATCTATCTATAACTGCATGAACGTGCAGGTGTTCCTAATAAAGTGGACAGTGGGTGTAGTCTCCCGCTTTATTTCGCAACCAGGCCGGGCGGCTGACGTCACAGTGACGTGTCTCACCCAGGGGTCTACACCGCGCTGGCGAGAAGCAGCTGTCTGTCTGCTGTCACTGAGCTCAGCTCACTGCGAGTTTAGGACGTAGCGCTGGAGCTGTGTGAGCTAATGGAGGACCTCTGGGAAGATCTTGACATTGTCACAACGCTAACAGTGCTAGTAGTCTAAGCTAGCGAGGCGGTTAGCAGCAGCTTAGCTTCACCCAGTTCCACTGATACGAAAGTGTCGTGTTGCGTCTACAAGGAGGGACCCATTAACCATGATGAAGAAAAAGAAATTCAAGTTTAAAGTTGATTTTGAGCTGGACGAGCTGTCTTCGGTGCCGTTTGTGAACGGGGTCCTGTTCTGTAAAATCCGTCTACTGGACGGGGGGTTTTCGGAGGAATCATCACGGTAAAGTCTCCCCGTGTGTGTGTGTGTGTGTGTGTGTGTGTGTTTACACTCAGGGGCTTTACTGCACTAATTCCTCGGGTAACACTCTTTATTAATGTCATTATGTCGTCGATCATTCTTACAGTTTCCCTAACCAAAATATTGTAGTAATGTGCCCGTTAGCCCTTTGGAGAAACGCCTTGGTTTACATTAACAGGTTTCTCCTGCATCCTGGTGGGTTAGTATTAGCATTTTCTGGCTTCCACAAAATAAAAGGATCCTACTGATTCAGCAGCTGATCTGTGACTGACACTAAAAGGGACTGATGTTTATTCGGCGAAATTCAGAGGTCCTGGGAGTCTGACTGTCTGATTAGTGAAGCTCGTGCTGTATCCGCGGCGGCTCGTCGCTGCTCATTTGCAAGTTGTAATGACGTCACTTCCCACCTCGGGGCGTTCGACGTGCGGAGTGGGAAAATAACATGGACGCCTAACGTTAGTGATAACTATAATGCTGATGATTACCTTCTCAAAACTGTGATTAGTATGGTCAGTGTTATAGATTTAACCGAGTCCTTTGTATATTAACTGATTTAAAGCCAACGCTGCTATAAACTCATGTGAAAGTAGAGAAGAGGGACGTTACTCTGTTCACAGTGTGAGCGGCCATGTTGATCTGACGTCACTCCATAACCGGGGAAGGAACTGGTAGCATGACAGCATGAATTGTATGAGTAATTAGGGTAAGCTGCAAGAATTGCTTTCTGTGATGAACAATAGTGTCTGATATGGGTGTAAATCTGACCTAAGTGTAAATCTTGATATTTAGTACCAGTTATCAGTGAAGATTGCATTGTGGGAATGCTGTTTCAGATCTGCTGTGACCCACATAACATTTCTGAAGCCAAAACATGTGACACTGTTTGCATGTTTCAATATTGTAGTTATTAATTTTAGGGCTGCCACAAATAGTTTCATAGTTATCACAAAAATGATTCAGATGATAATTTCTACACAATCTGTAACCTGTTTACTGGCTGGGCGGCACAGTGGGGTAGCATTGTTCAGTTTTTCATTTGTATAGCACTTTTAACAATTTACATTGTCACAAAGTAGTTTTACAGAAATATATAAATTCCAGATATAAATATTAAATGTATGAATTTATCCATACTGAATAAGCCAGAGGCGACGGTGGTGAGGAAGAAACCTTGAGAGGAACCAGACTCAAACGGGAACCCATCCTCATCTGGGTGACACCGGATAGTGAGATTATAAATAATTCCCTTCTATAGCTGTATACTGTATGGTCAAAAAGTGCAATTGTGTAACCAGGAAGTTCATTATAGTTTTAACATGAAGTCTATTTTGTTGAAGTTATCAACTGTTCACTGATGGAGACTTGAGTGCAAAACTGTTTGTAGGAATTGCAGTCCTAAAGCTATCATAGCAATTGTAGTCCTAAGCCATTGTAGGAAAACTGCTCATATGAATTGTGGTCCAAACCCATCTTCATGGTTTTTAAATGTTATCATCCACAGCAATCTCAGGCTGTCCTGCCCCTGTACCTAAGAAAAAAACTATTCAGAAAAGGCTTGACTAAACAAATATGTTTTTAGTCTAGACTTAAACACTGAGACTGTGTCTGAGCCCCGAACACTAAGTGGAAGGCTGTTCCATAACTGTGGGGCTTTGTAAGAGAAAGTTCTACCCCAGCTGTAGCCCTCACTATTCGAGGTACCAACAAATAGCCTGCACCTTTTGATCTTAGTAGGCATTGCAGATCATAAAAGACCAAAAGTTCGCACAGGTACTCTGGCGCGAGATCATTTAGTGCTTTATAGGTCAATAGTAGTATTCTATAATCAGTATGAAATTTGATTGGGAGCCAATGCAGTGTGGATAAGATAGGGGTGATGTGGTCATCTGGTTTTAGTAAGAAGAATACGGCTGCATTCTGGACTAACTGGTGCTGGTTCCTGACTGATACATTTCATGAATGTTTTTCCTGTGTAGGTATGAGCATAACTGCCGTGCTGCAATGTTTTCTAGGATCATGGCGATAAAGGGGAGGTTTGATATTGGCCTATAGTTGGACAGCTGACGGGGTTGAAGTCAGTTTTTTTTAATCAGGGGTTTGATAACTGCTAGTTTAAAAGGTTTAGGTAAGTAGCTATTGCTAAGGGAAGAACTGATTATTTTTAGAAGAGATTGAATTATTTCTGGAATCATCTGTTTGAAGAAACAAGGTAAGGGCTCTAGTACACAAGTTGATGAGGAAATTGGTGAAATTAGCTCGGTCTCGAAGGGGAGTAAAACATTCTAATCACTGATCTGGTGTAATTATATTATTATCTACAGGGTTAGTTATCAAATTGTCTGGCTTTAAATTACTAGTCTGAATTGAATTTGCCAGATTTTTTTTCAATTTTGCCACTGAAAAAATTCATGAAGTCATCGCTACTACATAATGATGGTGTGCAAGTTTTTGTTGTGGTCTTAGTCCTACAACAGTATTAAATAAGAATCTAGGATTATTTTTGCTATCTTCAGTTAGTTTGGAGAGGTACATTGATCTAGAAGCACTAAGAGCTTTTCTATAGCTCAGGAGGCTCTCCTTCCATGCTGTTTGAAATACTAGCGATTTAGTTTGACATTCTGATTTTCGAGTGGTCTGTTTTAAGGTGCGTGTTTGATCGTTATACCAGGGTGCTAGTTTTTTTCTCTCTAATTATTTTTCTTTTAAGTGAAGCTACATTATCTAGAGTGTAGCGGAAGATGATAACGCTGTTTATATTGTTAGGAAAACAATACCAAACAACATGAGCAAGCTAGACGTTTATTGGCTCATATTTACGATTGGATAATAATAATCTGTAAGTGTGGTGCAGTTCTCAGGCTGTGATGCTTGTCAAGACCACATATTTCCTGTTTCTGTCTGCATCAGTCTTTCATTATGGTTAAGATACTGAAACTGATTCCACTGGCTAAGAAGTCTCATGCTGTGCTAGATGTCATCATGGTAACAGTGGCAAGAAGAAAAGGCTTAACCTTTGGAGAACAACAGAGAAGAATGCTTCTTTTCTTTTATGTTCTTTTCTGAACATATCGCACACTCGCATCTGTACGCTCTCATTCACATAATGCTTTTCAATCTGTCCATGTGTACTCCACTTAAAATAATAAGCAATATCACACTGATGTTGCTTTGTCATGTTGTTTTTATATATGCAAGCATGGAGCAGTGCTTAGATATAAAAAGGTGTGCAACATTACCACATATAAAAATATAAAAATATATAAATACCATTGTCACAGTACCTAATAGGTATAATGCCAGATGGAGGTAGTTGTTGCCAAGCCAACAACTTGTTGACAGTTACTGGTGGCCAAAAGTTTGTAGTATGCATATTGCATAAGCATAATACCTGTCAGTTTATGTCAGTAATCATATAAATGACTCAAACCAAAGGAGCAAAGAAAGTAACAATATTTTGTACTACCCAAAATATCCTGTGTATAATGTACCTCTCTACCTGAGAAACAACTAAAAGCTGCCTAGGACCATACTGACATCTTTTTTTCTCTTCTTATCAAAATGCATTGATCAATGAATATAAATGATGTGAAATTTGGAAATGTTCTCTTTTCAAACAGCTAACATAATTGTTACTACTAGTAAACAAATCCTCATTTATCATAGGTAGACATTAGAGGTTTTACTCTCAGTCTCAGGCTTTCACACAAAATGTTTTCTCAGTGCTTCATACAGTCTCCACTGAAAGTACTGGAACGGCAAGGCCAATTCTTTTGTTTTTGCTATACACTGAAGACATTGGGTTTGAGATCAAAAGATGAACATGAGATGATAGATCAAAATTTAAGGCTTCATTTCCTGATATTTACTGATGTGTTAAACCTCCTAGAACATGGTATCTCTGGTGGCGGGCCACTCAATTTTTAGGTGGGCAAAAGTATTGAAACAGATAGTCTTAAAGTAAATAAAAGTAAATAATATTTGGTTGCATATCTGTTGCATGCAATAACTGCAACCCACTGAGATCACCAGAATGCTGCATTCTTCTTTTGTGATGCTTCTTGAACATAGGGATGGGTGATGTTGCAAAACAAATAATAAATCTCAATTTATTTAGCTTTGTGAACAATTCTTGATTACAATTTAGATTTTTTTTGTTTTCACATAATGCAATTGAAAGATTATGCAATTTATTTATAAAGTTTTTTATTTATTAGAATGTACTTTAATGGCAGGTGGTGTGTGTGTATATGTGTATGTATGTATGTATGTATGTATGTATGTATGTATGTATGTATATGTATATAAATATGTACACAGATCTCAATTACAACATTTTGAAAATTGCATGAAAACATTAATTTGAATTAATCATAAAAATCACCCAACCCTATTTCCAGGCTTGTAGTGCAGCTTCTTTCAGCTGTTGTTTGTTTTGAGGGGTTTCTCCTTTCAGTCTCCTCTTCAGGAGGTGAAATGCTGCTCAGTTGGGTTATGGTCTGGTGATTGACTTGGCCAGTCTAAAACCTTCCACTTTTCCCCTGATGAAGTCCTTTGTTGTGTTGGCAATGTGCTTTGGGTCATTACCTTGCTGCATGATGAAGTTCCTTCCAATTAGACCGGATGCATTTCTCTGTAAATTGGCACAGAGAATGTTTCTGTAGTCTTCTGAATTCATTGTGCTGCTACCGTCATCAATATTACATCATCAAGCGTTACATCATCAATAACATTCCTCATCAGGTTGGGTTGATTAAAAGGAGAACATGAAATCTTAAACATTTTTTGTGGCTTTACAAACGTAAATATGAAAATACAAATAATATTCAGACCATTATGTGGCTTGAAATCCAAAGTCAGAATCAATGTATCTTTTGACCTTCCTGCAAAATTTTTAATAAAATGCACTTCCCAATGACACGTGAACTATTACATCTAAAATGACAAGAATCAATTGTGGATACTGCATTTTAAAATGTGAAACAAAAACATCATCACCTCTACTAATGTCTTCAGTTTTTGAAGGTGCAATTAATAGAAAGGTGACTGATGGGTGAGTGAATATTTAAATTGTAATATTTAAAATGACTTGGCCATGGTAGAACATTCATCTTTATGTTTTTTTAATCTCTTTTTAGCCATGTCTCCCATACAGTCCTTAATTATGCAGGGCTCTTGAAATGGTTGTCTGGTGCACCTTCACTCCACTCTCAGGCACTGTACTCTGTAAATTCTATAGAGTGTCTGCTGGCCTCACTGTGGACTCCCTCACCAATCTCTGTCTTGTTTTTGAGTTTTGAGGGAGAATTTTCGTTTAGGTAGTGCTAACAGTGCTTACTGGGATGTCCAGCCTCTTGGATATAATTTTGCACCCTATTCCAAACTTATGAAATTCTATTACCCTATCTTTAACTTCCTTAGAATGCTCCATACGGGGGATCCAACATGGCAGCACGTTGATCGCACATGTTTATTCGAGCTCTTACTGCATTTGGCAAATTATATCTTAAAACAGCCTCATTATGCTCTGAAATTGGACAAGTACCTGTACGTCACTATTAACAATACTAGGACAAAATGACATCATGTACAACAAAGGAAAAACGGGGAAATCAAGACGACTTCAACTCCCAGCCTGCTAGTCATCCTGCTAGCATGCTAGCTGAGGACAAGGAAGCCAGTGTAACTACCAACAAAAATCAAAAGGGCAGCATTATGAGTGCAGTCGTGAACATGAGAGAAGACTTTTCAGTCCAATACATAGGGTCCTCTCAGCCATACAGGAGGTTAAACAAGAAGTTAATGAATTTTCTAATTCCTTCTCTATGGCAGAACAACATTTCAGAGATACAGAGGATCAGGTCTCCATGCTGCAAAATACTGTAGGTACTCTCCAGCAACAGGTGAAACGCCTTGGAGTTAACCTGGAAAATCGGAGCCGCTGCAATAACGTTTGCCTTGTTGGTCTTCCTGAAGGTGTTGAGGGCTTGAATATGGTGGGTTTCCCCGAGCTATGGCTGTCTGAGGTACTGGGAGTGGACTCTTTTCCCAACCCAATCATCATTGTAAGAGCTCACCGTTTACAGGACCACCACGATCGCAACTTCCCCAGAATACTCATGCATCTCTTGAATTCAAGGAATAAAGACAAAGTGTTCCAAGCCACACAGGCCAAGGGCAAAATAGCATACAAAGGACACAAAGTGAAGTTTTTTCAAGACATTGCCAGAGAAAATTTTCAAGAGATGGAGATACTATGAAGTGAAACAACAGCTTAAAGCCCTGAGCATCCAATATGGAATGTACTTTCCAGTGAAGCTTCATATCACTCATGCAGGCCAATACCACACATTTGAGAGACCAGCGGAGGTTGAAATTTTCATTTGAAACACAAAAAGTACAAGCTGTTAATCTTTCACTTTCACAAGTCGGCCGATACAGGAGAAAGGAACTGACATACCAGTATTGGACTGGTTGAATATTCCAAAGGACATTACCTAATGATAGTTTTTATTATGGTTGTGATCAACAGCAACTAAAATTATGGAATAAGTGTTCTACTTCAGAGGTTTGCTTATTAGAGCTCTTTGAATTCTGCGAGTTAGGATTACGATAACAATTTGTGATTATTTCCATATAGTTGATGTTAATATAGACTGTTTTTCATAACTTCTAATAAGTTAAGCCATTTGTTTGTGGTGTATGGTATGGTAGAGAACAAGCACATGCTCTGCGTTATTCTGCTCCTAGCAGTAGGTTCGGTTGGACAAAGTGTTGAGTCTTTGGTTTTTGGGGTAGGGTGGGCAAAATGCTGGCAAGTTCTGAGTGCCAGTGCTAAGAGAAGCATTCTATGCGTATTTTTGCTATTTTTTAATTACAGGGCAAACTATACTTCATTGTAAACAGGCTAAGAGACAGAGTAGCAGTTTTGAGAAGTTCTAAAACTCTAATGAGCTCCTGCTCAGGGATAAAGATAACATCGTGGAATGTGAGAGGTTTGGGGAAATTAACTAAAATTCAGTTAATCAAGTAATACCCAGAATTAAACAACTTAATCCCTCAATCGTATTTTTGCAAGAATGACAAATATCATCCAATGACACAACACCAATGCGAAAATGTTGGAAAGGCCAAGTGTTTTCAGCCTTATTCTCTCGTAATTCTAGTTTTTTTTTTGATGCTACTACACAAATCGATCCCATTCCAAGGTTATACAGGATTACAGCAGGACAATACATAATAGTTCAAGGCTCTTTTCTTAATGAAACCATGATATTGGCTAATGTATATGGCCCAAAGATGGACTGTCCAAGTTTTTGGGTAAATTACCACTAGCTGGAGATTTTGATTGCACAATCTCTCCTAGCCTTGACCATTCGACAGGCTTAGATACAGCATGTGTATACTCTAGGAAACAGTTATGGGATTATATGAAAGAACTTAATTTATGAAACCCCTGGAGGAGTTCACCCTCATATTGACTACTTTTTAATTTCCAATGACCTTTTTCCATGAGTGTTGAAATGTCAATATGATTCTATTGTCATGTCGGACCACATTCCAGTTTCCTTAATTTACAAAACACTAAGTTGTATGAATGAAACTCGAATTTGGCTTCATCCAAAGTGGCTACATGAGCCGGATTTTATAAAAATTTAGAGTACAGATAGTCAATTATTTTAAAGAGAATAAAGATGAGATTTCTACTACGAGGTAGGAAGCATTCAAGGCTTATTCCCCAGCTTCAATTACCCTGGGTAGAAATAGAATCAGCAGTTGTAAAAGTTATGGACATGGACTTATATTTGTACTCGGACTTGTATAAGAATTTGAAAAAGACTACCAAAAATCCCTTTGTTAAAAACACTTTAATAGTATGGAATGAAGGTCAGCGCACACTTTTCCCCTATCTGGGGAAACAAGGAACTTTTAGACCAGGGAAAAATGACTTGGGCTTTAAACAGTGGGCAATAAAGAGTATTCGTAATATTGGTGGCATGTTCGAGGAAGATTCACTGATGTCTTTTAAAGATCTTCATGAAAAATTTGGTATCTCTGACACACTACTTCAAATATTTACAAATTCGTACTTGTATCAATGCCAAGCAAAATCATTCACTTATTAGACCTTCACTGACAAAACTTGAAAATGTCATGTTTTATGAGAAAATTAGCACAAACCAAATTTCATGGCTTTACTGCAAACTTATAAACAGCTCTAATGAATCATCTGAATCAAAGACGGAAGCTTGGAGTAAAGATTTGCAATACAACCTCTCAGATTTAGAATGGAGTCAAATATTTTTTAGAGCCAAATACTTGTCAATCAACACCAGATTTAAGATGATCCAATACAACTGGGTAATGCGTACTTATGTCTCCCCTGGAATGATAAATAAGTTTAACCTAAACATGCCAGATCTCTGTTTTACATGGCAAAAAACATAAAGGAATGTTTTTTCACTGTATCTGGAAATGTGAGGAGATCAAAACATTCTAGCAAAGAAGTAATAACACTATTTTATGTAATTATTTCAAAACCCATTCCAGTGAGCCCTGAAATATGTTCTTTGGGCTTATTTCTTGTAAGTTTATCATTGTCAAGCTCTCACACCAAAATGATTGACATTTGTTGAGATCTTGTAAGACGTTTGGTAGCAGTTTACTGGAAGAACACAGTAAGACCATCCATTGATCACTTGTTGAAGGATCTGTCACACTATATTGCATTGGAAAAATGATTTGCAGTATTAAGTGCAAACTAAAAGACTATTATAAAAGCTGGGAGCTTTTTATACACTTTCTGGAAAATAACAATGTATTATTCTAAATGATATAAGACACCTCTCACTCCACTGACTGATAGATATGTATTGTTCTTATATGTTTGAAGATATAAGTAAGTCTCAACCTCTGTATTACAACTTTTTGGCCTTTGTCATTTAATTTTTGGTTTCTTATGGAGGAAAGGAAGGCAGTTAATTTGTTTTTAAAATTTTTTTTTTTGTTATTTTCTTTTTATTTTTCCAGATTTTTGCAATAAAGGTATTTTTTTAAAAAAAAAAAAAAAAAAAAAAAAAAAAAAAAAAAAGAATGCTCCTTACTCTTCATTATCACTCCTGTGACAGTTAAACTAAGGTGGTTTTATTCAGAAAATGACAGCTGTTTTAATATTTCAAGAGTGAAGGCCAGTGGGTCAATTCATGTGAAATCACCTCAGAATTGACCATCTCAGATTTGCTTTATACTTTCTGATATCCACACACAACGCCCCAAAATCCCCCACAAACTCAGCTCTTGCATCTGACGATTTTGTTGTTTCATTTATTGTTATTTGGAGTGACACATGCTTAGAGCTTGAATTCTCCTTGTTCTTGATTCCGTCCATGTTCTCCACATTGGGGAAATCATAGGGCCCTTTATGAAAAAGTGTATATGGAAAAGTGTAGCAGCAATGTTGGGTGAAAGTTAGCAGCAAAGAAAGAGTCTCCTAATAGGAAAAGTGTCCCATAACAGCATTAAGTGCAGGTGTGCAGTGGTGTTTTTTTTTTTTTTTTTTTTTTTTTGGGGGGGGGGAAGGGTTTATTTAGTCCAGGTGAATGCTGGGAGGCAGCAGTCTGACTGCCTCAGGGAACAAGCTGTATTGGAGTCTGGTGGTGGTAGCACAGATGCTCTGGATCTTCTGCCAGGTGACAGGTGAAGTGTCCATGAGAAGGGTGGGAGGGGTTGTCCACAATGATGGTGGCCTTACAGATGCAGTGGTTGTTGTAAGAGGCGTTGATGGTGGGTAGAGAGCCCCTGATGAACTTCTAAGTTCTCACACTGTAGGTTCTCTCACTGTAGGGTCCCGTGCCGCCATCTTGCCTCATGGATTTGTTGGATCATAAAACCACCAAGTTAACATTTTCATGCTGAAATTAACATGCTATTTAGTGTCACGTTTTGTCACCCCGTCATCACTTGATCAGCTACTCCTCAGTGCACACTACAAGTAAGTGAGACTCAGCCCACAATGCTCCACTCATCCTCTGTCCATCTGCTGTAGCCTCTCTTGAGCTTCTCTCTGACTGCTCCAGCTCTGATTGTCTTCAGAGAGAAATAATTAGAGATCTTGCCTTTGGTATGGCCTTTGAATCCAGACTTTAATAAAGTGTCGTAGTTTGTCTTTTTAATGACAAGTTTGGGAGCACTGAATCCAATCTATAATCAAACTGCGTCAGTTTTATGTTGTTTTCCTCTGAAGTCTGACAACAGTGTGCATGTTTTTTAGAGAAATGGTCCAGGCAAACTGTGTGCGCTGGAGAACAAGGTTCTCGTTTCCATGTAAAATGAGCGCCAGTGCTGGAACAGGAGTTCTTGATCCTTGCATATGTCGTGTTTCTGTCAGAAAGGTACACTTGCACTCTTACACAAACAAAAGTAACAGCCAAAAGTTGTTAAATATTAAAATGCTGGTGATGAATTAATCGACTTCTTCACTTACAGGAACTGAAAGGTGGGAAGACTTACGCAAAGGTAAATGATTTTCAACTGTAATAAAACATTCATGCTGGAGGTGGTGGGTGGTGGGGGTGCGGTTGATTTGGTGGCATAGAATCATCATACAATATACAGTTGGGGTCATACGTTTACATGCGCCTTGCAGAATATGCACAATGTTAATAATTTAAAAAAAAAAATGAGGGATCATAAAAATTGCATTTTGTCTTTTATTTAGTTTTGGACTTACTAAGATATTTCACATAGCGGATGTTTACATATAAACATGTAAATGTTTATATGTAAATGGAGGGTGGGCTGGGGTAGGAGATGATCGGTGTAAATTCTATTAATATATAATATCTTATGTAGCTTCTGAAGTGCAGTACTAAATGGGAAAAAAAGAAGATCTTTAAACAAAATGACAGGAATTTACACTGATCATCCTGTTCAAAATTTTACACCCCCCTGGCTCATCATGTATCATGCTGCCTTCTTGAGCATCAGTGAATGTTTGTACCTTTTGTAATAGTTGTGTTCGAGTCACTCAGTTGTCCTCAGTGTGAAAAGATGGATCTCAACATCATATAGCCGCTGTTAGAAAGGGGTCAAATATGCAGACTAATATGACTGCACAAATGTACACATCCTTTGAGTAATACTTAACTAATACTGTTAATGCACCTTTTGCCTGTAATACAGCACTCAGTGTTTTTAATTAAGGGGTCTACCAACTTGGCACATTTTCATCTAGCAATTTTTTTTCCACTCTTTAGTGCAAAATGTTTCAGATCTATCATTTCGAGGGGATCTGTTGTGTGATTCCAAAGGTTTTCTATAGGATTTACACTCACTGTCCACTTTAGTAGGAACACCTGTACACCTGTACATTCATGCAGATATCTAATCAGCCAATCATGTGGCAGCAGCCAATCATGTGCAGTAAAATCATGCAGATGCAGGTCAAGAGCTTCAGGTAATGTTCAAATCAAACATCAGAATGAGGGAAAATTGTGATCTCTGTGACTTTAACCGTGGCATGGATGTTGGTGCCAGATGGGCTGGTTTGAGTATTTCAGAAACTGCTGATCTCCTGGGGATTTCACACACAGCAGTCTCTAGAGTTGACAAAGAATGGTGCAAAAAAACAAAACAAAAACATTGAGAGAGCGACAGTTCTGTGGGTGGAAACGCCTTGTTGATGAGAGAGATCAGAGGAGAATGAGCAGACTGGTCTGAGCTGACAGGAAGTCTATAGTAACTCAAATACGCACTTTTTACAACCGTGGTGAGCAGAAAAGCATCTCAGAACACACAACACAATATATCTTGAGGTGGATGAGCTACAACAGCAGAAGACCACATCAGGTTCCACTCCTGTCAACCAAGAACAGGAATCTGTGGCTTTCATGGGCACAGACTCACTGACACTGGACAATTGAATACTGGAAAAAGACCAGGTGAATTTATTATTATTATTATTATTATTTTTCCCCCTAATCTTCAACTGTCCAGTTTCGATGAGCCTGTGTCCATGCTGTGTTCACTGTGGTCTTCTGCTGTTGTAGCCCATCCACCTCAATGTTCGATGTTTTGTGCATGCTGAGATGCAGTGATTATTTTAGTTACTATATCCTGGCAGCTTGAACCAATCTGGCCATTTTCCTCTGATGTCTCTTATCAACAAGACATTTCCACCTACAGAACTCTTGCTTACTCAGTGTGAACTCAATGTGTAAACTCTACAGACTGTTATGTGTGACAATCCCAGGACATCAGCAGTTTGTAGTTAGTCTGGCACCAACAACCACGGTCAAAGTCACTGAGATCAAATCCTTTCCCCCATTCTGCAGAAGCTTTTGACCTGCATGCATAGTGCTGCTGCAACAAGATTAGCTGATTTTATAATGAGCAGGGATACAGGTATTCCTATTAAAGTGGCTGTTGAGTGTACATGCAGCATATATAGTTACTTCAATGTTTATTGAAGTTTTTATATTAAAAGAATAAAGAGATGATGTCATTGTTATATTTAGTTTTATTTATTTGTATAGCGCTTTTAACAATGGACATTGTCACAAAGCAGCTTTACAGAAATATTTATCAAATATAGCAGGGACAAAAATGATGTCATAGCAGCTCCACCACATCCATACAGTCATATTGATTAGATTCAAGATTCGAGATTCAAAGAACTATATTAATCCCAGGGGGAAATTGCTTAAAGGATATGCATTTCAAAAAGTAATCCTAAACCAGCTCTTGCATTGTTATGTGATCTCAGCTGGGCTTTGCTGATCTGAACCTGGCTGAGTTTGCAGGGTCTGGGAGCACCACACGCCGCTGTTTACTAGAGGGCTACGACACCAAGAACACCAGGCAGGACAATTCCATTCTCAAGGTACAGGCCACAAAAGCATGCAGATCAATATTTATTCATGTGTATATTTATTAATATTTTGTTTCCAAGTTCAATAAAGGCATGCAGACATATCTCTCATCATGCAGTACATTGCATTTCCAAATACAGCAGCAAAAAAGACAAGCAATAAAGAGGAATTTATGTCATTCCAGGTTTCCAGATAAAACATTTACTCTATTTTGTGCAACAGTATCGCTTCGTCTTCTTAAACAAGCAATACCAAAAGGGGAAGTTGTTTACCATGTATGGCAATTTGGGGATGTTTCTTTATGTACAGTGGGTTGGGAGTGTATTCAGCCCCCTTCAGTTTTTGCACACTTTATTGTGTTTTAGATTTAACTTCAGCTGGATTAAATGTACTTTTTGTCATTAATGGTCATACAATAATTTTTTATGCTATAATGACAAAGTGAAAACATGCTTTTAGATATTTTTGAAAGTATATTTATAATTAAAAACTAAAATCTTTCATTTAGATAAGTATTCAGAGGGTTAGCTAAGGAATCCCAAATTGAGCTCAGTTGCATCCTGTTTGTGGTAGGGACTTTAAAGGCTCTGAGAGCACGAGGAAAAATATTCTCTGGTTGAGACAGAAATGTAACTCTTGGGGCTGAACTCCAGTATGTCTGGCAAAACCAGGTACTGCACATCACACTTACTAATACCATTTCTACTGTGAAGCATGTTGGTGGCAGCATTGAACCCACCCATTTTTCCAGTGATCAAAAATATTGGAACTATATTGGGAACTATGGTGAGAACACCTGGAAATAATGTTTCCCAAGTGTGCCAGGTTAGATTGCTTGTTTAAACAATTAATAGCTCTGAAAGTCTACTAATGGTTAGAGCCCTGGGTTTCGCCTGTGAAGACTGCATTTGTTGTTAAAAAAGATAAACCAAAAGGAAGACCAGAGAGCTGTCTATGGGAGAATTTATCTTTACTGATGATGTAACTCATGACGGTAGCAGCAGAATGAAGTCAGAAGTCTACAGAAACATTTTGTCTGCCAATTTACAGAGAAATGCATCCGATCTAATTGGGAGGAGCTTCATCATGCAGCAAGACAACGACCCAAAACACACTGCCAACACAATAAAGGACTTCATCAGGGGAAAAAAGTTTTTAATTTTTTTAAAAACGTTTTTAGATTGGCCAAGTCAATCACAGGGTTTAACCCAGTTGAGCAGCATTTCACCTCCTGAAGAAGAGACTGAAGGGAGAAACCCCCCAAAACAAACAACAACTGAAAGAAGTTGTAGTACAAATCTGGAAAACCATCGCAAAAGAAGTAGTGTTATTTACTTGAATTTACTTTGAGACCATCTGTTCCAGTACTTTTGCTCATGTAAAGGTTGGATGGTCTGCCACTAAAGGTGCCATGATCTAAGGTGTTTAACAAATCTAGATGTAAATATCAGGAAATGAAAGGTGAAATTCTGATCTATTGTCTCCTTCATTCTTTGATCATAAACCCAAATGTCTTCAGTGTATAACAAAAACAAAAGAATTACCCTTGCCGTTCCAGTACTTTTAGAGGGAACTTATGGAACCTTTAAAACACTAAAAGCTTAGAGTTTTTCTCTAAATCATTTCTGTGTGCTCCTTTGTTGTTCAGGTGATCATCTGTACTCATCTTATGTCTGGAGACCCCTGTTTCAAAACGTGAGTGTTTTGCAAACCTAGGCCTGGTTTGTTTGAGTTTTAGTTCAAATTGGTCTTTCGTTACACTGTTGCAATTTTGTCAAGGTATGAATGAGAATCAAAAAGAATCAGGATTTGAAAAATGTGAGAAGAAATTGAGATGGCATTTTTGGAACAGTTTTATTTATATACACAAAAGGAATCACTTACTGCACATTGTGTATTCATTTATTATTCTTATTTGGAATTCTTACTAAAAAAGTCCTGACAGAGAGGATTTCTTGTGAGCTGAGCATGACTTTAAATAATTAATAAGATCATTCATTTGAGTACAGGAAGAAGTGTTTCCTCCAAGCAGCTTTCCAGAGAGATGGCTGCTTCACGCAAACCCAGGACTTGCTTAAAATAGGAGCTCTACAATTAGTCTGTTGTCAGTTACTCAGCACTTACTTTCTTTGTGTTCATTGGTACCATGACAAGACCACTGCCATGTCAAAGAACATTTTTTCCAAAGAAGCCACTGCTGGATAGAGTGGTGCATGTTGCCATGCAACATACAGACTAACTGACAGCCCAAGTGTAATGCTTTAAATTTAATCAACTATTGCTAGAATTGGAACTTTGTTTAACAATCACTAAAGCTAGGAGATGCTTGTTGGGGGGTATATTTAATACAGATTCAGTTTCTAGGTCATTTGTAACGTTAAGATTTATGTAATGGAGCGATGATGATGATGTGTTTTCGGAGCACTCAATTGGAAGTGTTGCCTGAATTCAGTTCGGTGTCTTCGTTACTGCTGCCCCATATACAGGGCTCTATATAGAACAGACTATAAATAGTGAGTGAGGGAGTGATTTCATACAGCACAGTTCTTAATTTGGGTGTTCAAATGATATCTCAAATGATGTCTCTGGCTTCCTAAATGAACTGAAATGATTGCATTGCAGGAGCAGACAGATAAATAGATTTATGTCTAAAAGTCAGAAGTCTGTTTTATATAGCTATTTATATATCCTTAAAATTCCTGTGTTGGATATGTTGTCTCAGAATTTACATTTGGGTTTTATAATCCCTGAGAGGTTGCACTGTATTACTATTATTAGAAATTTCACAGTAAACTGCTCTGTGTTTCTTTGTGTGTGTTCCCGTAATATTTATTATTATTATTATTATTATTATTATTATTATTATTATTATTATTATTATTATTATTTATAATAATAAATATACTTATTTATAATTATTATTTATAAGTATTCTTAATTATGAAGGGCAAAATGCATGCATGCATACACAAGTAAGCATAAAATTCCACCATGAGATAATGTGCTTATTTGCACACATGCAGCTTTATTTAACTCACGGGTTCCTTTCTGGGCAAATTACCTAAAATGGACACTATGAATTTTCTGCAACCCCGAAGTTGCAATACTTCAGTAACATATGTATGTGTAACGTAAGTGACTAAAAACCAAAAGGAATATTCCTTGCGCTGACTTGCCACACTAGTGGGAAGTGTTGTGTTATAAGCTCGGGTGGTGTGATATGACCCAACGTGAAGCAGAGCAGCCAGTTTATACTTGGAGGATGATTTTGTTTGTGCGTACAGAAGCAGCGGTAACACAAGTTGAATTATTGTACATCTGGAAGATTTAAAAGCGACATCCACTAGATGGCGCATCAGAGCTGAAACAGCCATGTCCTTCAGATTTCCAATTTGAGCTGTAAAAGGTTTAGCAATTTTATGCACAGCACCTTTAGACGCACTGACTAGCTCTGTCTTTATAAAAACTTTCCGCGGTTATCATGATTGTCATGGGCTGCATCTCAAATCTAAAACTCTGACCTTACATTCAAAAGTATTTAATAATCTTGAAAATCCAGAAGACTGGTATGCAAAACAGAGTTTTCTGTAGGTTTGAAGGTAACATGAGGGGTTGTTAAAATTCAAAACCTAACTGTAGTGGGAAAACCGGTTAGTGTTTGTACTCATTAATGGTCTAGAATAGTACGTAAGTATGCGATTTGAGATGCAGCACTAGTTTAGCAGAGGTATACTCTTGGGGAAATTTGTTCATTTGAGTGTCAGGATAGTGATAAAGACTTAAATAGCATGTATTAATTTAAATGTGGCTTGTCTGAATGTGTGTACCGGTAACATTTCAAAATATTACCACATAAAACCTGTCTTTGATATTTCTAATATTAATTTGTAAAACAATTAAATGAAATAAAAGAGGAGCTAAAAGGGGGGCAACTTTGAGTTAATGGCCTTGGTTTTGGAATGGGCCAATATGGGTGTGATGGCCGGGTGTCCATATACTTTTTGGCATGTAGTGTATGTGTTGCTATGTGGTAATTTTTACATATTTTCCCCACAGGGAAAACTGCTTTAAAAACACTTTTATTTAAAAAAAAAAAAAAAAAAAAAAATTTAAATAAATAAAAAATAAAGACAAATTGTTTTCTTTTGGTTACTGATTTTAAGGATGGTTTTAATTTTAGGTTTAGTCATGGCATTAATTAATAATAATAATAATTCAAATAGTAATTAAATATTATAAAATTGATTGGTTAAATAGCATAAATTATGTATATATTATGTTAGTGGAATGTCTACACTGTAGTTAATAAGGTAGCATGTGGGACAAGAGCCCTTTTTCATCTACATTCTGTCTCTGTTATAATATCATAAAATAGCTGTTCTGAATATGCATCAATTCATAGTCAACATTGTCAAGGGTACAGAAACGCTGTGATGTGGTAGAGAGCACAAAGGGTGTTTTTTTTTTTTTGGGTGGGAGTAAGGGGCATAATGGGCTTTTGTTTATATGTATGTATATAGCGTATGTGCATTTGACTATTGGATTTGTAGATTCTTAACATGTCATCTATCTCCATACAAGACCTCCATCCACTGCCACAGTGATCGGGATCCAGGGGGATGGAGAGAGTCTGCTGGAAGAGCGAAGAGGTGGAGACACCCAAAAACCCTTCCTGGGGCTCTCGGGTATGTCAACTCTTCTGATTGTGGTTGAAGATAAATGTGTAAGACTCCTGACTGGCACAGCAGAAGAGCATTTGCCCTGTTGTTCAAATCCCGACAATGCCACAGCCATTCAGGGAGTTCAAGAGCGGTAAATTGGCCCTGCTGTCCTGGTGGGAGAATAGCATTATTCTAAATATTCTCTCTTTCCTGTTGATCAGAATGACACTGGCCAATCGTAGGCATCTGTGAGCTCCTGTATATGGCAGAGGGCAATTAACGCTCTCCTTCAAGTGCTGCCCTGTGATGTAGCATAAGCAATAGTTCCACAAGATGTGGTGGCAGAACTGTTGATGTGGGTACAGAGCTGTACATGTCTTGCATCCTTTACCTTACTTGGTTGGTAGCTTTTGTGCAGGGGAGAAGTGCTAGGTGTGAGTCAAAATATTCCAGTCTTGAGATGACGAGAGACTGAACAAGCACCTGATTGGCTCCTGTGGATAGAAATGCCTAGATTCTCTTGATGTTGTAAAGTAGAAACCTGCATGACCTATTCAGGTTAGCAGGACTACCTCAAGGTTACGTGCAGTGTCAGATGGTGATAGCTCAGGATTGTCCAGGGGATCACAGGATCTTGATGTCCGGAAACATCTTCAGGGATGGCAGCTCAGTAGCTACAGCAGCTCAGTTTAGATGGGATTTAGTTTCAGCTGATGAGCTGCCATCCATGATGAGATGTCTGCCAGACATGCTGCGATCCATGTAGAAACACATTTGTCTGAGGGAGGAAAGGAGAGGTTGAGTTTGGTGTCATCAGCATAGCAGTGGTATGAAAAATCATGTGAGGATATGACCTGACTGAGAGAGGGGGCGTAGAGGTAGAACAAAAGAGGGCTCAGCACTGTCTGGAGCCTGCTCCAGACAGTGCTGAGCCCTCTTTTGTTCTACCTCTACGATGCATGGAGCACGTGTGGATCTCCTCCTAGTGGCATGAAGCATCTCAATAACAGCTACCAGGGCAGTTTCTGTGCATTGTACCACTTGTAACCCTTGCCGTCTTGAAGTCAGTGGCAATGTCAAAGTGTTATTTACTTTAGTTCACTGTAAGACTATCTGTTCTAATACTTTTGCTCACTTAAAAATTGGGTCGTCTGCCACCAAATCTGCCATGTTCTAAGTCAACACCCTTCCCTTTTAAAGTTAACACATGTAGGCGTAAACATCAGGAAATGAAAGCTAAAATTCTGATCATTATCTCATATTCATCTTTTGATTTCAAACCCAAATGTCTTCAGTATATAGCACAAGCAAAAGAATTGGCCTTGCCGTTCCAAGACTTTCAGAGGAGAAATAAATATGATGTAAATATGATGATGGGCGATTCACTAGGAAATGGTTTTGAAATGCAAATAGTGTCTTAATATTTACTCCTTAGACCTTTAGCATTACAAAACCTACTTTATGCATTTGTGGAGTTTTGCCGTTATATCTCCAAAAGGGGACTAGTACTGAGCACACTGCCATTGATTACTGGTTGCTTTGTCTGAAGAGAATGTTTTATTTTCAAATGCCTGCCACGTTCGGCAGTTTTAGTAAGGATGTTAAAAGGCGTATAAGATATGTCCCTTTCTTTTTGTGCTCCCATAGAGCTTCATACACTTGAGCCAAAGCAGTTATGTGTGCTGCACATATCAGCTACAAGCTGTAGGAAGTGAAAGTGACCACTAAAACAACACTTGAGCCCTTTACTTCTTATCAGTATTTAGTCATTTAGATGCCTCCACTACATTCAGCCTGCAGTCTAGCTGAGTAAAGCAAGGGCTTTGAATTAATCAGTGCAGCCACTTGTGCAGCATTTTTGAAAGCGGCAGTATGTCTGCAATCATGCAGAACATCATTACTGATATTTTAGATACTACAGGAAAACTAAAGTAGCAGTGTCAACTTTTACTGTATTGTACACTGTTTATTCTAAATAAATCCCAAACTTTATACACTACCAGTCAGTTCTAGACACAGAGGTTAATTCCGATAACCTTAATGTGACCACTGCCTGCGATTTCTCCTTCAACAAAAAAGACAATTTCACAAATTTGTGAAATTCTCAATGTCCCTCAATTTAACACACAAATTTTGCTGATTATGTACCAGTTTGTCATAGTATTAGTTTACTGTCGTACATTATTGTCAAAATATTACGATTTTTTTTTCTTGATACATTGTGACTTTTTTTCAACAAATTATTTACATTTGTCTTAGTTACAAACTTCATAAGCCTTTCTAAAATGTCTTTATGACAGTGAAAAATAAATATTGAATTAATGTTCTGACTGTGATTAACAAGAAATATAAGGGGGCATGTGTTAATATGTTTGCTCCAGTGATTAGGCTCTTCTCCCACAAGTGACTACTCGCATTATAGATCAGCCTAATGTAGACTGTCCTGTTGATTTGATAACACAGCCTGCTCTGGTGCATACTGGGGAGAGAGAGCACTCTATTTCTGTTTGATTGTTTCAGATTAGATTGGATCCATTTCTCACTTCAGCATCAGCCAGCTGCAAATAAAGCAACTTCTTCCCTGAAAAATGCCTAAAAGTGCAGAATAGTGTATAATGTAGAATGTAGAATAATGTATTATAAATATTAAGTTAAGCAATTTTTTTTTTTAAAAAGTAAGAGTTAAGAGGAAGAGAGGCTCCTCATGCTTGCATTTAGAGATGTGAATGTGTTTGGAGGAAGAGGCTTTTCTGTTGTTTTTATTTATTTATTTATTTATTATTATTATTTTTTACACTAACAAAATGAATAGTCATTCCTTCTCTCTCATTACCTCTGTTTAACACTAGTAAACCTGCCAGATGGAATGTCACTGAAAGGAATTTAGCAGATACACAATAACAGTATGGATGTGTGTTAAATACTGCCATAGTGTCAAGTATTTCTTTGTCTAATAATAATCTTTTTTGTCTACAGAAACCACAGGCAAATGTGGCTCTCTGCCGGAGGAGCTGGGTGTGTGTGGTCATTCCCGAACTTCCAGCTATGCTAGTCAGCAGTCTAAAGTATCAGGTAGGTGCTCTGTCCTGTTTCTGTTCTTTCTACTGACTGATTTCTGGAATTGAGTCGATGATTTTTGAACCTCTATTTAAATGTGTGTTGGTTTTTATCCTACCTCTTGCCTCCTAACCTTATTTGCACTTAGAAGATGCTATGGGACTACTATGTTAATATGTGTCTTTGCGTGTGTAAATGTGAGACTAGTCTTTCCTGCTAAATGTGCCCTGTGTGTTTGTGTGTCTTGTCTGTCTTCATGATGTCTCTGCTTCTGTCATCACTAATGCTGTTCTGAAATCTCATGCACTTAAACAGCAGGTGGTGAGACCAGAGCAGATGTCCATGATTATACAGTTGATTCGATAACACAGCCTGCTCTGGTGCTTACTGGGGAGAGACAGCACTCTCTGTCTATTTGAATGTTTCAGATTAGATTAGATCTATTTCGCACTTTAGTATCAGCTGTGAAAGAGCAGAAATGAAGCAAGCTCTTTCCTGAAAGCAACCTCTTTCTTTTGCCTAAAAGTGCAGAATAGTGTATAATGTAGAATGCAGAATAATGTAGTATTAAGTTAGGCAAAAATGTAAGAGTTAAGAGCACCCCATGCTTGCATTAAGAGATGTGAATGTGGGTGGAGGAAGAGGCTTTTCTTTTCTTTTTTTTTTTTTTTTCTTTTTTTTTTTAACACTAACAAAAAAAAAAAAAGACCTATAGACCAGTGAGAATTCTTATTATTCTGTGTCTGAACCAATCAGACCACTTGTGGTTCAACAGCAACACTGTCAAACATGCATGCTTTTAAATAAAATCTTGTTTGCACCTGCAGAAAAAAGTCTAAATAGTCTGTTATTACATTTAGCTGTAAGCTTTATATTGGATGTAGAGGTGCCAAAGGCCTGATGCATTCTCCACCAAAATATGTAGGAGATTAGCTGTTCAGCTCAGTAGGGGAAATTTTATAAACTTAATATTTTAATAGCTGATCAACTATTCGTCCAGTGATAAGTTGAAATGAGTGTATTTATTAATTGTGTATGGGATATTACCTCTGTAGCCACCGGTAATAATATCCTAAATATAGTGAAACACTATATTTAGAGCACAGTAACAAGATCGGCAGTTTAAGGCAGTAAATTATAAGCACAGTGACACAAGACATTGGCCTTTAAAAATCAGATGAGACTTTATCACTGTTCTAAAACTTAGAAACTAATCTAACAAACACACGCACACATGCATGCACGCACGCACGCACACACACACCAGTGGGGCTGATAAACAGAGTGAGGCGCGAACCCGGCGGGTTGTAGGCGGGTGGCAAAACTTTGATGAATGGTTCACAGCAGTGCGAAGGCGAGAGTTGGCGGCTTTGCAGAAACCAGTCTGGATGCGGAGTCTTGGCGCAAGCGCGATCTCCTTGTGATAATGAGGGGCAAAAGCTTCTAAAGCTCTTGATGAGGTTGATGAGACTTCCTTCAGATGTGGATGAAGACTCTCTTATTTTAAATTCCAACAGTTTGGGGAAGAATCTCTTATGGGTGTAGTGGTCAGGTCTCCACTAACTTTTGGCCATATAGTGTACCTCTCATCTTATACCATGATCAAAATGTTCATTTCATTATGCAGAACAAAGTATACTCCTTTCATAATTCTATAGACCCTTTCAGAGATGACGTTTAAAATTGTGTGCACAATTTTGTAGAGGAAGTGGAATATTTAGTTAATTGACTGAGTGTTAGATGTTTTAATCAAATTAAATGTAAGGGTGTTGCGTTTCTGGTTGTTCAAGCTGCCTGTTGAGGGACTGAAATTTTTACAAAATATCAGTAGGTGTTTTTCAGCCTGATAGGAGAAGGCTGTGGCTGTAGGTTATCAAAAGGCTTGACTGGCCAGGGGAAAGGCTTATAAAAAGGCAGTATAAGATGAGAGATACAGTGGGTATAGAAAAGAATCACCCCCCTTCAAAATAAGCAGATTTTGTTGCTTTGCAGCCTGAAATGAAGACGGACACAATTTTTGTTTTATCCACCTGTATTTACTCAGTGCAAATTATAACATCCAAGTGAAAGATATAACAGCAACAGGTCAGAAAAAATAAATAATTAATTAATTAAATAAATAAATAATCACTGAGCTGGATAAAGGATCACCCCCTTGTGTCAGTATTTTGTTGAACCATCTTTTGCTTTAATTACAGACTTTAGTCTGTTGGGATACATCTCTACCAAATTTGCACATCTAGACATTGCGATATTTGCCCACTCTTCTTTGCAGAACTGCTCAAGTTCAGTTAAATTTGATGGTGACTGTTGGTGGACTGCAGTCGTCTAGTCATTCCACAGATTTTCAATGGGGTTTAAGTCTGGGCTCTGACTAGGCCATGCAAGGACATTCTCCTTTTTCTCCTTCAACCACTGTGTGGTCAATTTTGCTGTGTGCTTTGGGTCATTGTCATGTTGGAAGGTGAACCTTCTTCCCACTGACAACTTTCTGGCAGGTTTTCCTCAAGACTTTGACGGTATTTTGCCCCATCCATTTTTCCTTCTATCCTGACAAGTGCTCCAGCCCCTACTGCAGAGAAACAACCTCACAACAAGATATTACCACCTCCATGCTTTACTGTAGGAATGGTGTTATTTGGATGGTGAGCTGTGTTGGCTTTCCGCCAGATATATCGTTTGGTGTTGAGGCCAAATAATTCGATTTTAATCTCTTCTGACCATAACACCTTTTTCCACGTGGCCTCAGAATCTTCAAGGTGTGTTTTGGCAAAGCTCAGTCATTACTGCATGTGGCCCTTCTTGAGGAGTGGCTTTTTTCTTGCAACGCCTCCCATACAAGCCACATTTGTGGAAAATTTGTGATATTGTTGTCACATGCACACAATGACCACTCTTTGTCATAAATTCCTGCAACTGCTTCAAAGTTACTGTAGGCCTCTTGGTAGCCTCTCTGACCAGTTTCCTCCTCGCTCTTCCATCCAGTTTGGAGCGACGTCCTGATCAAGGGAGGGTCTCAGTTGTACCAAACACCTTCCACTTAATAATATACTTCACTGTGCTTCTAGGGATTGATAAAACCTTTGAACTTTTTTGTATCCATCTCCTGACTTGTGCCTGTCTATCCCGGAGATCTTTTGACAGTACCTTGCCACCCATAGATGATTGTTTGCTTCAGTTGCACTACCAAGGACTGAAATGCTCCAGGAATAGCTCTTTTATGCGGAGCTAATCAAAATGACCACAGTTGATCACAGGTGGAAGTCAGATGGCTTGGTGTGCCATTGAGACAGTGATTAGCTACACCTGATTGAGTTTACAAGTCACTGTAGGAGGGGGGTGATCCTTTATCCAACTCAGTGATTCTGTTTTAAAAAAGCTGCTTTTTTTTAGTTTTTCTTATTTCCCAAGTGTTAAAATGGGAAAATTAGATAAAACTGAGAATTCAGAACTTGGATGTTTGTTTTATAAAACAGAACAGATGAAAACTGGATTGAAATTAAATGTATAAGGTCAATCATATCATTAGAGAGTATTTCTGTTCATTGCTCACCCGACCTGTTCTAACTGTGCTTGGTGTTCAGGTGAATTTTACAGGTATGTCTCATGTTTCAGCGAACATTTGACAATATGAAGGTTTATAAAGGGGTGTGTGTGTGTGTGCGTGTGCGTGTGCGCGTTTGTTTGTCCTTTCTCTTTCCAGGCTACAGCACGGGTCACTCTCGCTCCTCCAGCCTAACAGAGTTCACCCATAGGAGGAACACATCAGTTGGTAGCGCATCCACAGGCATTGCTAGCATCCCTGAGCCCAGTGAGGAGAGCCCGAGCTCCATAGTGCCTGCTGCTGCCCTTGGAGCCTGTAGCACCCTGTCAGTAAACCCTGCTACACCAGACCGAACTTCCAGCAGGTCAGGCAATAATATGCCGCCACTTGAAATAGTTATACTATATAGTATATTATTTGAACAGCACACCTGATTTAACTTGGCTGGTAATCAGGAAGCCCTTCACAAGCTGCTAGACGTTGATAAGAACAACAGCAGAAGACCACACTGGGTTCCACTCCTGTCGGCCTGTCCAGATTCAGTGAGTCTGTGCCCATGATAACCTCAGATTCTTGTTCTTGGCTGACAGGAGTGGAACCTTGATGTAGTCTTCTGCCGTTGCAGCTCATCCATCTCAAGATATGATGTGTTCTGTGTTCTGAGATGCTTTTCTGCTCTGCACGGTTGTAAAGAGTGCTCATTTGAGTTACTGTAGAGTTCCTGTCAGCTCAGACCAGTCTGGTCATTCTCCTCTGATCTCTCAGCAAGGTGTTTCAGCCTGCAGATCCTCTGCACACAGGATGTTTTTTGTCTTTCACACCATTCTGTATAAACTCTGAGAATCAGAGACTGTTGTGTGTGAAAATCCCAGGAGATCATCAGTTTCTGGAAAACAAACCAGCCCATCTGGTACCGACAACCATGCCATGGTTAAAGTCACTGAGATCACAATTTTTCTGAACATTAACTGAAGCTCTTGACCTGTATCTGCATGATTTTATGTATTGTGCTGTTGCCAGATTATTGACTCACCATAGCCATGGTGAAGCATGGTGATGGCAGCATCATGCTTTAGTCCTGCTTTTCTTCAACCAGAACTGGGGCATTTATCAAAGTGGAAGGAATCATGAATAGCTACAAATACCAGTCGATTTTAGTGCAAAACCTTCAGGTGTGTGCTAGTAAGCTGAAGATCAAAAGGAATTTCCCCTTTTAGCACGACAGTGATACAAAACATACATCTAAATCAACAAAGGAAAGACTTAAACCAAAGAAGATCAATGTTTCTAAATGGCCAGAGCCCAGACCTGAATCCAACTAAAACTGTAGTGACCTGAAGCAGGCTGTACACAGGAGATGCCTTTACAATTTGATGGATCTCGAATGTTTTTGCAGGAAAGAGTGAGATAATATTGCCAAGTCAAGATGTGCCATGCTGATAGACTCTCAACCAAAAATACTGAGTGGTGTAATACAAAGGTGCTTCAACAATGTATTAGTTTAGGGGTGTGCATACTTATGCAACCAGGTTATTGTAAGTATTTTATTTTATTCTATTTTTTTTCCTAAAATGTTTCTGATTGTTTTTCACTTGATTTTTATATGCTGTAATTTCACATTGATGCTGAAAAAAGTTCTGACATGATTCATCTTGGTTTAATTTTTTTACATCACAAAAAGCTGCCTGAAGTCTGGAACCCATGGACATCACCAAATTCAAGATTCAAGATTCAAAGAACTTTATTAATCCCAGGGGGAAATTACTTTGCCATGTTACAATTGCTTGCAAGAAAGAAAGAAATGTAAATCAATAAATTAAAAATGAATAAGTAAACATACAAATAATGATGTAGAACTGTACCAGTGAAGATGATAGTTTAGATTAGGTGTGAAGTTAATTGAAGTGCAATGCAATAACAAATGTTGAGTATGATAAGTCCAGTGTGGTAACGGTAATTAAGTACAGTAGTTATATACTATGTATTGAACACTAATCTTAGTATTAATAATAGGCAGTAATAATAATTTTGTATTGCACATGAATTGAACATGTATTGCATATGCATTACACATGAAAGTCTCAGCACTTATAGAGAGGAGTTGTACAGCTTGATGGCCACAGGGATAAAGGATCTTCTGAAGCGCTCAGTGGAACACTTGGCAGTGATCAGTCTCTGGCTGAAAGTGCTCCTCTGGTCGACCAGCACACTGTGTAGTGGGTGAGAAGGGTTGTCCAGGATTGAGTGGAGTTTTGACAACATCCTTCTCTCAGCCACAATGTGAACACGGTCCAGCTCCATGCCAAGTACAGAGCCAGCCTCCTGATTAGTTTGTCCAGTTTTTCTCTGAATAGTGGAGGTTATTACAGCAGCACATATGAGTGTCATGGTAAGGTCCATGGTAATGTCCACAAACATTTGGCCATATAGTGTATAAGAATGAGAAGATGGCAAGCATTGAAGTACACATCTAGTAAACATCTAATATATTGCCAATATATTGCTGCATGGATAGTCCAATGTTCTTGTTAAATTGAATCACTCTACAGTAAAAAGAAAATGTGCAGAAGGTTTGAAGGATAAGATGAACAAGCATTCTGCTACACTTGCTCATTATAAGATAATTCATAACTATCTATAATTTTTTTTTCTTGCTCCCTGCCCCAACATGTCTAATTTGGCCCCTGATGGGTCTTATAACTGATGTTTAATGATTTGGCTCAGATTTGTAAAAGTAGGAAGAAAGGAAATATGCAGAGCATGTGGCTTCAATTCCTTTAAAGTTTTCTTTAAAGAAAGTGAAACTTGAACTATAAAACTTCTCTATACTTCCCAACATAGTGTCAGAGTGTTCTTGTCCATTACTTTTTCAAAAGCTAACCTTTATTAGTGCATTATGCCTAAAACAATATAATAGAATCTCCTTGACCTGAACCCCAGGTGCAAGAACAAGTACTTTTATATAGCAGATTTTTCTCTCAGGTATCCCAGAATTTCTCATTCTGGCCCATATTTTCCATTACAGCCATGTGAAAACCCAGAGCCTCCAGTCTGTACAGAGACATGCTTGACTTCCCACTTTCAATCATTCAATAATCCCTGTCCTGTGTCTTTTATCTCTTGGTTCTACTGTGCCTATTTTATTTCCTTCCTTCGGAAAACACCCGCATTTGCCACAAGGATGAATAACTGAACGTACTAACAAAAAAGGAAAAGATGATGCACTGAGAGAAAATCCCATTTGCACTCTGCTGTACCTTTCAGACAACACCACTTTCAGAGGAAATGTCAAAGTTTTACTCTGGCAGATTTGCCCTGACAGAAATGCTGACACGCTACTTCTGCTAAAATCATAATTGCACTCTTCAGACACACTATCATGCTTTATTCAAGCACATATATGGGTGTAGCCATATAACAGATTTCAGAAAATTGCAAGCTGCCCAAAAATGCTTTATTGGGGATTTTCTCTGTTCACTGCTATCAGGTTCCACAACTCCTCCCCTGGCAGACTATTCTATGTTTCTCAAATCGAACAGACATAATTTCAGTATAAAATAATTATTATTCACTTTCAATTCTAAAATCCTTGCTTGATTGCACACACTGATGAATTTGCAGTGGTATGAGTCTTCCTGCACACTAAACCCATAACCTCACATACATGATGTAAATGTTTCAGTCAGTGTGGTCCTTCTTTGTCTTTGTAATGTGGGACTCAGAGACAGAAAGAAGAATCCATGTGCAGAAGGCTTATGTGGACACGGGCACAAAGTAAAAAAAAAAAAAAAAAAAAAAAAAAACAGGCAGGGATAAAACCAGAAAAATTACCAAACTGTGACAAATCCAAAACACAGTCCAAGAAAATGTTGAGATACCAGGCAGGGTTAAAATAACAAAAAATAACAAAGTAGCATCAGATGAAAAGGGCAAGAACACACAGAAAGGGAACAGAAAGGGCAAGGTCTGAAGTGACAAAGTCCAGGCTAGATGTTACAGAACCTCCAGGTATAGACAGGGGTATCAGGGCAATGTGGAGGTATGCGATAGTCCTGCTGGGCTCATCTTATTTCCTCCATGATTTCCCACTGCGCCAGAGCTGCAAAGCAAGACTTGGGAAAGATGGTTTAAGGGCTAGATAAAGTGTGTGCATAATTTGTGAGAGGGCATTGGCCTTACTATTCTTGAAATCGGTCAATAGGAGAGCACAAAGGTGAAGTGGGTGAAGAATAGTGCCCACCTGGCTCGGTGTGGGTTCATTCTCTTTGCTGCCTTGACATATTTGAGATTCTTGTCATCAGTAATGATAAGACTGGGTATTTAGCTCCATCCAACCAATGTCTCCACTCTTCCAAGGTAGCTTTGATAACCAGCAACTCCTGGTTCCCCATATCATAGTTCCTCTCTGCAGGGGTGAGCTTTCTGTAGAGCTTTCTGCACATGGTTAGGGTTTAGCTGGGTTAACTTTATTATTGGGAGAGGATAACTCAAACTTCACTTTCTGAAGCAAGTATGCTGCCTCCACTGGGTATTTGCCTAGAAATTAACACATTTCTGGTCAAATCCATATTTTTTCCATCTTGACATACAGATTATATGACCTACAGATTACCGCACATACCTGTGAGATATGTTCTATCTTGGTTCTGGAATAGATCAGGATGTCATCTATGTAAGTGATGATGAAATGTGCAAGAATTATTAGAGTACCTCATTTATGAAGGCCTGGAACACTGAAGGTGTGTTGACAAGCCCATATGGCATGACCAGGTACTCCGGTGTTGGTAATGAAAGCCGTCTTTCACTCATCCCCTTGTGTAATGCAAATCAGGTTGTATGCAATGCAGAGATAAAGTTTAGTGAAGTATTAATCTAATTTCACCTGTTTTATGGTGGATGGTACCAGTGGTAGAGAGTAGTAATACTTCACTGTGACCTTGTTGAGCCCTCTATAGTCCATACATGACCTGAATACACCATCTTTCTTTTCTACAAAGAAGAAACTTATGGCCGTATGCAACCTTGAGCCTCTTGTACTCTTCCATGCCATTTCTGGGCATAAAAGTGGGTACACATGCCCTCT
>CM074934.1:846110-871351 GCA_037576815.1 Pangasius larnaudii
CCTAACCTTACCCTAACCCTAACCCTATCCATTCCCTTAACCTAACCCTATCCCTAACCCTATCCCTACCCTAACCCTAACCCTAACCCTAACCCTAACCCTAACCCTAGCCCTAGCCCTAACCCTATCCTAACCCTAACCCTAACCCTATCCTAACCCTATCCCTAACCCTAACCCTAACCCTAACCCTATCCCTAACCCTAACCCTAACCCTATCCCTAACCCTAACCCTAACTCTATCCTAACCCTAACCCTAACCCTAACCCTAACCCTATCCTAACCCTAACCCTAACCCTAACCCTAACCCTAACCCTATCCCTAACCCTATCCTAACCCTAACCCTATCCCTATCCCTAACCCTATCCCTAACCCTATCCCTAACCCTATCCTAACCCTAACCCTATCCTAGCCCTAACCCTAACACTATCCTAACCCTAATTTTGAATTACACAATTCACTGCAATAGTGCACGAATTATGAATTATGTATATACGTAAGTTTAATAATACCCATAATGCACTTTCATACTAACCCATTCTTGCCATTTGTCTCTCATACAGAATACTCTCTCTCTAATCACTATATGTGTGTGTGTGTGTGTGTGTGTGTGTGTGTGTGTGTGTGTTCCTATACAGAGGGTGCATGCAGTCCGGTGTGTGAGGGCTGCCACCAGCCCATCGGTGAGCGTTTCCTGCTGCGTGTGCATGATTCTCTGTGGCATGAGCGCTGTGTGAAGTGTGCTACTTGTGCTGAGCCGCTGAAGAGCACCTGCTTTGTGCGAGACTCCAAGATCTACTGCAGACGAGATTACCAACAGTAAGATCCCCTAACCTTCTACTGATTCATTTCCAGGTGACCCATCTAAGTATCAGTGGTGAATTTGGTTCTCCTTCTTGCCAGGGTACCATGCATATAAAAAGGGAACATATGGGTGAAGCTAGAAATAGGGCAGATCATTTATGTTCGAAAATGGCTGCTAGAGAACTGTCCTGGTGTGGTTCTAATCGCTTTTCTATTGGACAGTATGGGACAGCTATTTTCAGTATTAATATAATGACTGTGTGGTTTCATCATTCATTCAGTAAGCACATTATCCTGGTCAGGGTTGCAGTGGATCCGGAGCTTATCCTGGGAACAGCTGAGTGCGAGGCAGGGACACACCCTGCCAGTTCCATCATATAGCACACACAATCACACATTCATTGATACCTATGGGTAATTTAGTGTAGCCAATCCACCTACCTGCATGTTTTTGGACAGTGCGAGATAACCAGAGGAAACCCACATGGAGAGAACATGTACACAAACTCCACACTGACAGTAACCCGAGCTCGGGACCCTGGCACTGTGAGGCGGCAACATTACCCTCTGAACCATCTTCAAGACTAGATTCTAGATTCAGTGTACAAAGCCAACTTGTTTCAATGAATCTAATTCAACTGAGTGATTTGACAGATTCAGTTTCCCAGACAGGAATATAAATATTCTAAATTGCACTACATAATATGTTTAAACTCATACAGTATGCACAACATACTTGAAGTCACAGTTTGTACCATTTTCTATGAGATTTTATAGATGTGAAATGAGATATCTATAGTTTTATATTGTATAAGTGAAAAAGGCACAAAACCAACATTTTAAAGTAAAATCAGCCAATTAAAAAAAAAAGAACAAACAAACAACAAAAAAAAAAAAAACAAACATTTTTTGTGCCAAAGAATTTTCGAGTAGCATTTTTTGAATCAGTTAGATGGTTAATCATTTTTACTTACTCCATTAGTACTGGATTAGTACTGGATTCATTGACTATTCATGCCCATCACTAATCACCACTGCACAACTCCTCCTACTTTAAAGCGTCATGTTATGAGATGGGAAACTGATGCAGGTACTTGACCAGGATGTGAATAGTTCTGGATTCAGTTTATTTACCATGACATACCATACTTTTTATTGGAAAAGCACTAAAACACTATACTAGCAGGCTACCAACAGTATAACCAGGTAATGGCCTTTAAAATTAGCCTTTAGGTTGAATTATTACATTTTACAGGTTTGACCTAAATTTAAACTTTGTAGTTGTGCTAGAACTGTATTTCTGGTGTTAATTCAACACTGTGGGCTTTAAGTCAGCACTGAGCTGTGTAGTCCTGCCTCTTGTAACTGAGAAGTCAGTGTAGTAAACTCTTAATGAAAATGCATATTCCAAAGCATTACCTGGAAATCATTTATAGCTAAATTCAGCTGGGCTGAAACAAAGTTCTCAATTGGGTCTTTATTAAGTTCCACTTGTTAATTTCCAATACAGACATACAACATGTGATGAGGGTTAAAGAAATTTACCTGTACTGAGGAAGAACAGTTAGACTAGTGAGTGGGGACAGAACTTTCTCTATATTTATTTCTGTATGTGTGTGTGTGTGTGAGTATGTGTGTGCGTATGTAGGGAGGTTGAGGCACTTGGCACTGAGTTCCTTCAAGACAAGGTGACTAAGAGGGAAGGGTTGTGATGGGCCAAGGAATGTGTGGACAAGCACACAAGCGAGCACACACACACACACACACACACACACACAAAGAGTGGTCCAGACCAGGACGGCACTACTGACACATTGTCAAAATGTGTTAAATTAGCGAGACTCATCAACGTGGCAACTGCAAGCTGGGGACAGCATATGGCCACGCCGCCGCCGTGTGCCACCCCCCCGTTGACCCCTCAAAAACATATCCATGCATTTTCTCCCTCACACATTTGTTCTCACCTCCAAATATGAGAACACAAGCCAGGCTAGAAGACAAGATGACCCAGACAGAGTCAACTGACAGCAGGTCCAAATAATAAAGAAATCGGCCTTGAAAGTTTCAAGTGTTTCAAACTATAACCATTACACTTGAACAATAATATTAGTATGACATAGATGTGAGACAAAGTCTTAATCAATACTTTTTGTTTGTTTTATCTGACTTTCCAGCAGCCTAGCCATACAGTAAAAAATAATTTGAGCTATTTATGCTTCCCCTGATGCTGTGTGCATCCATGGTGGATCAGATGTGCAGGATTACGAGGATTATTTCTTCTGCATAAGCATAGCCCCATCCCTCAAAGGCCAAATGACACAGATTTACAGGTTAATTTACACGTATGTATAGCATAAGAATTCATTTAGTGTTTTGCTAAATGTTTAATGAAAGAATTAAATAAATGCTTTTAGACTTTAATAATATGTGAGTCTAGAGCAACTTTCTCTGTTCCTTTCTCAGTACAGTGAATATTTTACCTTTTACCTTACAGCTGTGGTAGACAGAGATTTTGTTGAAAAAAAAGACCCTGAATTATTCATTAAAAAAAAAGACTTTATTGCTTCTTTGAAAGAAAATATAAACCTGACTCGTCTGGGCTTTCCAAGCTGTCCTCTTTCTTCTATTACACACACACACACACACACACACACACACACACACACACACACACACACACACACACACACACACACAGAGACCATGAGCTGAAGTGATAATAATGGAGGAATGACCACTGTGCTCTTAATAAGTGGACTTGCAGTAGGCTGTGAAGTTAATGGAGGATTTTAGGAGAAGTGAGGAGTAGACCATATGTTCAGGGGGAGCTTTGAGGAGGGGATTCTGTGTGTAGAGTGTCTATGTGCATGTGTGTTTGTGTATGCGTGTGTGTGGGTGTGTGTGAAGGGCTGGCTCCCAGACTGTACCTTGCACTGAGCCATCTGGGTTGATGCCTCGCTGTTCATCTCAGGGGCGCTGCTCGTCCAAGCATGAGCTTATATGACCTGACCAATTAGCCACATACCCAGTGCCTGGCATTGCCCACTACCTTGCCACTTAAGTGCAGGAGTCTACTTGGTTCCTGTCCACCAGGGCACTAGCTGGCACGTTTTGTATTCTGTTGAGGAGCAGAACTACTGTAAGTGGGTCAGTGCACTGGGTGACCCAAGGTTTTTTTATGAGATCGTACTGTACATACACAACATGTGCTGCCTTTCAACTTCAATAGCACAATAATAGAGTGCAATTCACAAATCAAAAATCACTCCCAAAGAAGCAGAAAGAAATACAGATAATTCTATCCAATTATATTTCTCCACACGGTGCGGTGGTGCAGTGGGTAGCGTGGTTGTCTCACAGCCCCAGGGTTTCCCGATCAATCCTGAGCTTAGGTTTCTGTCTGTGTGGAGTTGTGCAGGTTCCCTCCTGTGTCCTCATGGGTTTCGTCCCACCAACCAAAACATGCTAATAGGTGGATTGTTTACTCTAAATTGCCCCTAGGTGTGAATGAGTGTGAGAACGTGTGTGTGCATGGTGCCCTAGAATGGACTGGAGTCCCATTCAGGGTGTTTTCCTGCCTCTCTCCCAAGTATTCCCAGGATAGGCTCTGGATCCACTGCAACCCTGACCAAGATAAAGCAGTTACTGAAGATTTTAGTGTAATATAAGGTATTGTAGGAGTAACGCTCCATAAGGGCGGCTACTCCCTTATGCGTGTATCTCTTTCTCCATGTGAAAAGTTATTTAATTAATTCAGCTCAGTTTCACCTAGATAGTCCACATAATGTCTTTCTTGATTGCTATACTGCTCTATTATTATATACAGTAGAGTTGTATAATATCGGTTGGTGGTCAGTTGACTGTCAAAAAGATTTTGATTGTTGAAGTACTTGATCCTGAGATGCCTATAAGATAAAATCTTTGTGGAATTTGAGACTAATGAGCTTGAAACAGGCCCTGTGGCAGTGTGTTCACAGGCTTTCTCCCTGCATGACAGTTTTTAAGACCAGATTTAAAGACTAATGGCTCTAAACCTTTGCTTTATATTTAGCAAACGTAGGACCATTTACATCTACCTAAACTGAAAATCACTTGATTACACATTTGAGTCACTCATGTTCTTTTGCCATGGGATAACTTCTAAACCTTTAAGTCTGACAAATGTTCACAAACCAACATATGTATGATACTGACAGTGTGGGATTAGTTTTTGTTTCTCATGATGCACTGAAATAATTATGTAATTAAATTATATATATATATATATATATATATATATATATATATATATATATATATATAATTATAATTATATAATAATACTATTTAACCAATTAAGTCTCTTACTGTCTAAGAGACTGCCTGCATTAATGCAAGTATTTTTGGTCAGCAGAAATAACATGTTCTTCATAGACTCTCAGTAAAATGATTGACTGTATGACCAATAAGTCCTGCTTCTGCCCCTGTGAGCTCTAGAAAAACCTTACTTGGTTTCCCACAGCAACACTAATAACCCACAACAATGCAAGGCTTCGGGATGTTTCAGTTCATGCTCATCACAGGAGGATTTTCACTGTGTGTGTGTGTGTGTGTGTGTGTGTGTGTGTGTGTGTGTGTGTGTGTGTGTGTGCGTGTGCGTGCACACACGGTGCATACCAGGAGTAAATTCCTTTAGATACTTAGATGGCGTAATTAACACTGGAGCAGCCAGGTTTTTTTTTTTACAAAATCAAAAAATTAAAATGCAAAACAAAGAAAAGAGTTCTACATTCAAATTCACATGATTAAGTAATATTTGATACATGTAGAACTTTAACTGTAATTTGACTGAAATTGAAACATCATGAATTCCTTACTCCAAAAAGTTAGTGAGCTCATCTCCTCAAGAGCTGTCGCACCTCTGGAAGCAAACCTCCCCTGTCACCTGCATCCAAAACTCAGACCCAGCTCCCCCTCTGGCCGTGGAAATCTCAGCCCGCGGTTTGACAAACAGAAAATGCGACGGCTGCCAGGGCACAACAATGCGAGCACAGCTCGGGGCCAAGTTCTGCAATTGTCTGCAATCAGTTAAGTCGAGTTAAGACGGTTCCCTGGCTCAGCCTCTCTCGCCAGGAGGCCCTGTCGTGACTGCTCGGGCTGGAGCCATGGCCTGCCGAGCTGCTTTTTTCTCCGCTCCCTGGGAGTTCTGTCCTCGGACGCTGCAGTGGAGCCGACGGCCCACGTCTTAGTTCCTTCTGACCCATAGCTCCAGTTGCTAGGAGCTAAGACTGAGGTAGGGGCTATGCATATGTGTGTTTTAGGAGGGTCGAAGGGTGGAAAAACAGGGGGAGGCAGGTTTGAGGAAAAAGCCGACAGTTTCATCCAACTCCTATATGAAAAGAGTAACGTTCCAGGAATACCTTCAGTCTGTGTACTCTAGTTTATCCTGTTGCTGCTCATGTTGGTCTTTGTGCCCATTGTGCTGAGTGTTTAATTGGAATGTCCAGAATATTATACAGAAACAGTAGTTTCGTGTACTGTTCTTCTTGCCTTATTTGCACCTTATGCTACATTTACACTAGCAAGCAACCAGTCACCCATGTCACTTATAGTTTATCACTTGTGGGCATGTACTACCCAACATTTTTTAATTAATGATGACAAAGTAGTCGCTATATATATAGTTTCTAAAGCTAACAAGTTAATAATTAAATAATTATTAAATAGTGTGCTAATCAGTGTGAAAATTGGCTGTCTGGTTCATGTTACATGCTTGAATAACCAAGCAAGTTAACTGTACTAGTTATGTACACTCACCTGAGCCACCAACAATTTCTGCTACTTCCTTTGAAGCTTTATTCTGCTAAGTATAAAATGAACATTCTCCTATCGCTGGCTAGTGTGAGCGTAGGGTTATAATTTCCTTCACCTTATCCTTATCCTGTTTTGTATGTTGCTGATATGTATGTTATGTCATATCAACTCTCTCTCTCTCGCACTCTCTCTCTCTAGACTGTTCTCAGTGCGCTGTAGGGCTTGTGCTGAGGTTATCTCCCCGGCAGAGCTGGTGATGCGAGCGGGTGATGCAGTTTTCCACCTGCACTGTTTCTGCTGCTCAGTGTGTGACTGCCGGCTGCAGAAAGGAGATCGCTGTGTGCTGGTGGGAGACAAGCTGCTCTGTACACAACATTACCAGCACACACTGAGCAGTCCCACCACCACGGACTCAGGTAGTGCGCAGGGACTCATGTTTCCAGGCCTTGGGATTATAAGGTTGTATCAGACATTTCTGGCAAGAATGAATTGAGTTATGATTATAAATATGTACATCCTACTGAATATATGTGTGAAGTTTTATACCAAAATATTGATTATAAGTCTAAAAAAGGGCAATGTTGAAAAGTTGTAACTGTATTTATGGCTTAAAATCTTAAAATCATAAAAGTGAATCTAATAGTTTAAATGTGTCTACTCGTTCCATTGACATTTTGTAATACACCAACAACAGACACACACTCAGATACTAAATTACTAAGAAATTTAAACTTTTATGTCACTAGTGTTACTAGATGAGTTTGATGCACTAGTTGATCTTGGATGCCTTCTGGGAAGGTTTTGGTAAAAGATGTTTTACCTGGTATGAAAGAATTAGAATTTAGACATTTTGTTTTGTTTTTTGTTTATTTGTTTGTTTTTCAAAATTTGTCATTATATATTAACAGGGAGTTAGGAGTACTTCATTTGATTTAATCCTAAACCTAAAATTTGCTTGTATAATTTATGAAATGTTTGCCCCAGGAGCTGACCATCTCTTAATCAAACACACAGCTATAAATATTTTTAAAAAAGAAACAGTCACAGGTTGACCCAGGCATCTCTTAGAAATGCTAGACACTCTACGTATGTTCTTTTCCCAAAACTATAGCAGGCATTCTCAAACTAAGAATAAATAAATAAAATTGTGGACTGCCTGACTCAAGGATTAGTTTGAGGACTTAAAAAGATATCTCACACACACACACATGCATACACACGACTTTATTTGTCAATACCTTTTGCAGGCCGAAGTGAGGACGAGGATGATGAAGAGGATGAAAGCAACCTTAAGGTGGCAGGAGACAGAAACCCCAGCAGAGACGGGGACCATAAGAGACCGAAACGGCCACGCACCATCCTCACCACACAGCAGAGACGAGCTTTCAAAGCCTCATTTGAAGTCTCATCCAAACCTTGCAGAAAAGTAGGAACACCTCAAACTGTTACATGTTCTGCAGTTATGGAACTGCAGTGCAGTTACGTAAAATAGTGTTAGCAATTGATTGTAAGTTAACACACCTTTTTAAATCTTTTTTTGGTATGTCATGACAGTATACAATATTTACACCCTTATATAGAATATAGATCCTTGTTTATACAGAAAGGGAGTTTTATATGATAATATGTAACCCACATTTAAAATTATTCTAAGTTAAGTCCCATTTTACCATTTTAATAGTCTTTTTATATTATATAAGCTAACACGCTTTTTAAAGAAAATTGCCATAGATTTTTAATGAAGTATTTCCAGTTATTCAAGAGTACATACACACTGCATACAGCGATTGCAAAGAAAAGTGTGTGTGTAGTGCTGTCGCTCTGGGTACTGACTTGTATTTATCTCTGTTGATCTGATACTCCATAGAGGGTCAGTACATCACTTAGCCTACATGACCCACAAACCATGAAGGTCATGCTATCTCTCTCTCTTTATCTGTCATTCTGTATCTATCTCACTCTCTCTTCCTTCTACCGTAAGGTAAGGGAGACCTTGGCAGCTGAGACGGGCTTGAGCGTACGAGTCGTCCAGGTCTGGTTCCAGAACCAAAGAGCCAAGGTAACATGATGCCCATCATGGACATAGAGACACACACACACACACACACACACACACACACACACACACACACACACACACACACACACACACACACCAAAAGCAACATTTAAATTTAAAACTTTCTGCCAGATCTCCCTTGCCAAGAAGTAGGCAGTGTTAGTGGATCATGCAGGAAACTGATGACATGACTTTAAATGACCTCCTGTATTTCCTTACATCAGATGTCCTTGGTGTTCCTAGTGGGTCTACATTGTATAATAATGCATGTCCATGGTGTCCATGGTGGGACACATAATCAAAACGTAAAGCAAATGCATCAGCTGAATTGAGAGAATTTGAATTCCAACTGAAAATGGATTTTTTTTTTTTTATGAACTATAGATGAAGAAATTGGCCAGACGACAACAGCAGCAGCAGCAGCAGTGCCAGTCCCCTCAGGAGCACAGTGACAGCAAAACACACACCAATGGTATGAACACATGCAGGCGCATGCCAGTAAGGCTTGGATGTTTAAACCCTAGAACTTGGGGATGTAGATGGGGTAGGACTGCGGGTTAGTAAAGCCAGTATGTAAAAGTCTGAAGTATGTGAGCTTTGACTTGCCTTTTTATTCTCCCAATGATACAGCGCCCTCTGTTGGATTTTCAGCTGAGCTGGAGAGCCTCAGCACATATTTATCTGCAGCTCAGCAGCAGGAAACCCATAGCTTTAAGATGGACCTCAGACAAGGTCTCACACCCCCTCAGATGCCTGGAGATCACATGAACCCATATGGTACTAGAAACTACACATTCCTATTTGTACACACAGTGTGTACAAATGTTACTTACATTCTTTTTCTAAGCTTTGTTTCTCTCTCTGTAGATTGTACAGATGCCTGGTACACTGACATGGACAGCGACCCGCTTCACCCACTCAGAGACTGTCTGTCATCTGGGGAGACATCTGTCCTGACACCGATTGACCGATTATATTCTATGCAGGACTCTTATTTTGCCTCCTGTGTGTAACAATGTGTGTGTGTGTGTGTGTGTGTGTGTGTGTGTGTGTGTGTGTGTGTGTGTGTGTGTGTGTGTGTGTGTGTGTGTGTGGTTCAGCATTCTGGGATTAATAGTGATTAATGAAGAGAATGTGTCAGATTGTGATTTGGAATGTTCTCTGTGTAATTTATATTTATTGCTGTGTTTTCCCTGTAATACTTTTGGATCATTGGACTCAATTTGCTATTAAATAAATGACTGATTAAAAAGGCCATTGTATAACTATGAACAGGTGTGAGGTGTGTTATTTTAAAATAAACTGTTATTTCAGTTTGTGGTGCAGAAGGTATTTTAGTCACCTCATAATTCTAGGGTCCCCGGTTCAATCCTGAACTGTCTATGTGACATGTTTATGTTCTCCCTGTGACTGCACCTCTCATCTCCCAAAAAGATAAGTGGCTTGGCTATGCTAAATTGTCCCTAGGTGTGAAAGAGAGAGAGAGAGAGAGAGAGAGAAATAGATGCCCTACGATGCACTGGCATCCCATACAGGGTATATTTCCACTTCATGCCCAGGGTCTCTCATGGATAAAGCAGCGATTGCTTTTGGTTTTATAGAAATACAAATGTAGCATTTGTAAGTGTAAGAACTCAATATATCTTAATCTCAATTGTTATGGAATATTATTATGGGTCTTATGGTTGTAGAGCCTTCTGGTTGCAGGTGAAGGTCATATGACTAAACAAGAGCCAAACATAAACAACTTTCATGTTGGAAAAAATAATTCTTAGTATTGTACTAATGATTTTAACACAAGCTCAATATGTGTTAATACACTGTTAGTAAAATATATTTGTGCATCACTATAACTGTTTTATCATTTTCAAATCTGAACAAAAGTACCCTTTAATATCATATTTATAAGGAAAGCAAGAAACTAATAGACACACCTTCAGGTTTAATCTTCATCCCCATACTTATATTTAAAAACTGCTGATCCAAATTCTCAGCTTTGTGGCCCTTACACACCACAGCTTAACAGGTCAGCAGTCAGAATGACCATTCGAGCAATGGACCCAGTCCATAATGAATGCCAGTATTGTGCTCTTTTCGTTCACTCTCGGGACAGTCCAAAATTCTTCTGCTTCCTTTTGTACGTCCAGACCACCCAGTACCACTGGAATGTGCAGGGGTTGGGAGGAGAGACTAGAACTATGGATGACTGGCTTCAGAGCCATGTCAGGAGAAAATATTTGGCATGCCAATATTGATATGATCCGTGTGGCCTTCTTGCCCCAGCAGTGAACCTTTGCTTTCCACAACCCAGGAGCTCATATTTCTTGAGACTGAAATCTGAGCTTGAGATGCTCGATATGCAAGAGCTGGTCAGGAACAATCTAACTGTCTGTCACCTGGCTCTTGACCTGCCAAATGAGAGTACAGTATGAAAGTGAAGATGAGCAGAGGTTTAGACATCTATGTGTCAGGAATTATAAAGAAAGTCACCAAATTGACGGATACAGACTTATATTCCTAACTCTACACAGCTATTAGTTTCACGTTGGTTGCTAATTCATAATAGTTACTAAATAATATCTTACTTTAATATGATTTACTGAAAATAAGCAAAGTGTTTAAAGAGTTGTTTACATTATACAACAACAGCAATTTCTGCTTTTCCACCATAAGGTGCACAAATCCACTAGACCCAGTGATTGTTAGGGACTCAGGACTGTATTCAAGTGCACACCTGCTTCCCCATGCCTTCCAGTCTCTGGTGCATTCCTTGGCATAGGAAGGGCAGTTGGCTTGCTTCTTATGCAAGCAAAGGAAAAATAATCAAACGGCTATCATGCGGGCACAGCAGGCACCAATAGCCTCGTTATTATTCTGATAGCAGCCAAGAGACTTGCAGTCAGCTGATCGGTTATTTATTACTCTGACCGTGCCAGGACAGGCAGCAAACCCTCTGTCTACTAACCGATATAATTGGCATCACGCTGGGAAACTGCAACGACAGATGCAGCGGCTTTTTTTTTCTTCCGCCAAATATTCTGAAATATTGAAGATTGCTCGTCAGTGTTTTCTGCAGCTTAACAGATCTGGTTTTCTTTTGTTGCCCTTTAATTTCATAATTTGTCACCCCTGGGCAATTTGTCTATCTCTGAGGATAGAGAGGTTCTGCTTGACATGTGTAGCAGAAGTTGCAAAAGAATTCAAACACAGAAAATTTTCTTTTAATGATACATACATACATATGTATACATATATACATATATATATATATAAACAGAACTATTAAAATATCTTCTGCTGCACCAAACAAGCAGTCAAAACTACAAATAAAATAAAAATTCATAAATCTATCTTTTTTATACATCTATACAAAAGGAAGTAAAATGCTGCTGTATATTACATTTGCATGCTGACCTTAAATGAAGCACCCAGGATCTTAAAAATCTTAAAAATCCAAAAACAAATTCAGCATCAGATCTGTCCATCACCCCACTCCAGAGGAAAAAGAAACAGCCCCAGTCCCTGTGACCTTAAGAGTCTCCCACACAGAGAGCAAGGTGAATGGGCAGAGGTCAGTCTGCGGGCAATGAGCAGGCGACGGCGGGCACAGTGCCTGGAGGCAGCATGCTCTGGGCTGCATGCCCGCTCTAGGGCGATGGTGTCTGCGGTGAAGATGGAAGAAGCCATGGGTGTGTGAGCGATCTCACTGTGGGGAGCCACAGCAGGGGCCACTCTTTATCCTCCCCAGCAGAGATATAGAGAGAGTGAGTGAGACAGCAAGAGAGATACCCAGACATTGAGGAATAACACTGCTGCAAGTCATTGGCAGCCAGAATGTTTACTGTATTGTTCTATAATATCTGTCTTTAACCCTGAGATATATTAAACCTGATATACACATAACCTGAGGACTCCAGTGCGGGTCCCAAGCCCAGATAAAATTGGGGAGCGTTGCATTAGAAAGGGCATCCGGTGTAAAAAAAAAAAAAAAATGTGCCAAATTAAATATGCGGACCAATGCTCCGCTGTGGCAACCCCTAATGGGAGCAGCTGAAAAAAAACAACAACATACACATAACCTGAGATATATTAGGACTGACTGAGATAATGGTTACATAGACAGTGATTTTGAAATAAATAAATAAACTCTTATTACTTGGAATCCAGCATTTTAATGTTATTCAGTATAATGTAACTTCAGTATAAAGGGTCACATATTATTAGTAACCAATATGTAACTAATAAGCATGCAGATAAATAGTGAATACAGCAGTTATTTGACAATATTAGCAGCTTATTAGTGCTTTATTTAGTGTTTTCATATTCTTACTTCACACTGTAGGTGTTATCTGCTTCTCCTCTTCTGGAAATGGGTAGGACTCTTAATGTAAAGTGTTATCTATATTTTAATTTTTTGTGAAATATTCGTATGAAATTGATATGTATCTGAATATTCAATTTGCTTCATTTTCATAGTCTCCTGTAATATCCAAAACCTGTTAGGCGTTTTTCACTGTAATTGAGTTGGACTGTCTTGGTACCTACTATGTTTTTAACCTGACAAGGAGTAACTTCCCAATACTGCGTAGTTTTCACTGTAAACTGCATGCAATTAAAAGCAATCATTTATAACTTATCTCTTTATAGTTCTTGTGTAAATACAGTGGATTCAGAGCATAGTTAGGGTGTTACAGTAATATGACTAATTGTTAATTAACCTGCATATTTCCAGAAACCTGATAATGTAAAATGATATATCTGAGCTAGTTTATGACTTATGACAATATGGAACAAAAAAACATACATAACCATCTCTCCTTTTTTCTCCCTCTCTGTCGAGCCTTCTGCTCTCCAGACCTGCCTGATGAACTACTTCTGGTTGGAGTTCTTATCAGCTGAGATCGCTCGCTGCTGCTGGGTTTGGCCCTACCTGGACGGTCTGAAGATCATTGGGATTGCTGGGGATAGTGCTGCTTGGGGACCACGGAGATAGCTTTGGACTGCGGTTTATATGGGGAGTTGTACTGTAATGGCTTTGGGGCTGCAGTTGCTGCGAGCAGTTTTGCACTCAGGTCTCCATTAGTGGACAGTGAAGAGGTTCAACAAAACAGATTTCATGTGAAAACTGTAATCAATTTCCTGATTACACAATTGCACTATTTGACTATTTTTAAAGAAGGGATTTTTTTTATAATCAGACTTTCTGTTACCACCCAGATGAGGATGGGTTCCCTTTTGAGTCTGGTTCCTCTCAAGGTTTCTTCCTCATATCGTCTCAGGGAGTTTCTCATCACCACCGTCGCCTCTGGCTCGCTCATTAGGGATAAATTCATACATTTCCAATTTATATCCTGAATGTATTTATTTCTGTAAAGCTGCTTTGTGACAATGTCCATTGTTAAAAGCACTATACAAATAAAAATGGATTTGAATTGAATTGAATTGAACTGAACGTATGCCTACAAATTTCCTGGCAATTTCAATCTGACAACCCTGACACAGAGCTGAATGTGAGTTACTGTTACATGACTGTTAGGGTGACTCACAGACACATCATATTATTATTTTTTATCCCCTGATACAATAATCATGTTTTTTCTTTCACAGAAAGACATACATGTTTTGACTGATAAGTATGCATATGTGTAGTGACTAAAGCACACTTAGCCATAAATTAAAAGACTAATATCTAACACATTACCATTATGGTACTATCTGTAGTAATCAAAACCTCTGATCAAAATATTTCTCCTTTATTCATATTTCAGATCCTCAGGAAGACAGTTAATATGGTGCTCATATTTCATCCAATCAACATTACAATTATTATGTCATGTCCTAGTACATAATGAAGTATTGTATTTTATCCCTAAAATGGTTCATTTTCTTCAAATACTGGATTTAGAGCTCCATCCCAGGCTGAGTAATCTGGAGTGAACTTATCTAGAGCAGAGGAAATACACAGACATATGAACAATTTGTTCCTGGCATGTAAAAATAACATTTGAGCACTGTCTGTGAACGTTTATGAGATACAGTAAAATATAAGAAAAGCATGTCTCTTACCCTTGCTGAACTGCCGCACCAACAGCATGATCACTCCCCCCATCAGCAGCAGGCCAAGTGATGATGCTGCTCCTACTGCAGCATATACAAGAAAGGCAGTACCTAATGGCATGTCCTCCACTGAAATACACACACAAACAAGACCAAACACCCTTTATATATATATATATATATATATTTTTTTTTTTCACACTTTCAGTGTTATTTAGTATTTGCCATAATTATGCTTAGTGATAAACACAGGAAGAACAGTTCACTGTAGAAAGGCTTACTGATGCAGGTAGGCAGAAGATCAGTCCAAAGTCCAGCAGGAGTACAGATCAGGTCAGTAGTTCCATTCAGCCTGTAGCCTTCAGGACAGCTGAACACACACTTGGAGCCATAACTAAAGTTGCCTCTTGGATGGAAGCAGTTCATAAGGGGGACAGGAGTGGAATTCAATTGCGAAAGAGGTGCCCACAAGAGGGATTCACACTGAACGACTGTGTAAATGTGTTAGTATAAAAGAAAAAGAAAGAGAAATAGATGAGAGAAATACTATAGATATTCCTTCCTTTGCCTTTTATGTATTTTTTTAATTGCTTTTTTTTTCATTTTTGACTGACATTTACCGTTACAAGAAGGTATCTCCTGACTCCAGGTTCCAGCTGATGTGCAGTCCAGTTTAGATTCCTCTCTGAGCACATAGCCCATCTCACATCCAAAACTACAACGTGAGCCGTAACTGAAGACGGAGTGAGGGCCAGAGCAATTCATCCAGCCTTTCTCTGGAATGGACAGCGAAGGGCACTGTCGAGCTGCAGAGAAGGATGAGTGCAAATTTAATGTCAACAAAAAGTGCTTTATACAGATCCAGTATAAACCTACACCTTCACTCATTGGTGTGCATGTTGTAATGGATATATAATAATAATAATAATAATAATAATAATAATAATAATAATAATAATAATAATAATAATAATAATAATAATAATACCTTTTATTTATAGGCACCTTTCAAGACACTCAGGACACCATACAATATAAAACAAAACAATAAAATACAAGACATAGAAAAGTCCAACATTATGTATGACAACACATCAAATATCAAAAATTATTAAAAGCTATTCTAAACAAATATGTTTTTATCTGAGCTTTAAAATGCGAAACTGAATCCAGTTGGCGAATGTGCAAGGGAAAAGAATTCCATAACTTTGGCGCTGCATAACTAAAATCTCTACCACCAAAGGAACTCATCTTGAAGTTTGGAACAGACAATAAGTCTGCAGAGGATGATCTCAAAGAGCGCAAAGGAGTTTACAAATGAAGAAGATCTGAAAGATAATCAGGTGCCAAATTATGAAGAGCTTTATTATGTAAGAAGTAAAATTTTATAATGTATACAGTAACAAACAGGAAGCCAATGCAACTGGAAAAATTTGTGATATATAATCAAAAGTACGTGAGTGGGTGACTATCCTAGCTGCGAATTCTGGATTAACTGTAATCGATAAAGTTGTTTTTCAGGAATACCAAATAAAAGAGAATTACAGTAATCAATCCGAGATGTAACCAATGCATGAATAAGCACTTCAGTACTATGTTGAGAAAGTGAAGAACAAAGTCTTGCAATGTTACGTAAAAATGAAAAAAATGCAGAACGTGAAATATTACTAATATGAGAACCAAATGAAAGCAAACCATCCAGTATGACCCCAAGACTTTTCACCTGGGTGGAAAAATTGACTGGGCAATTATCAATAAACAAGGTAAAGGACTGAGTTCTAGATAAAACAGACCTAGAACCCACAAGGAGGGCTTCAGTTTTATTGGTATTTAACTTTAAAAAATTATTAGTCATCCATATATTAACGTCCTGCAAACATTTAGTGAGGTCAAGAGGTGGTTGAGAAACATTGGGTTGTGTAGAAATATACACTTGTGTGTCGTCAGTGTATATCATAAATACTGATCAGTATAGTTCCATGTGCATATTTGCTTAAAGGTGCAATAATCGATTTGTAAAAATTTCTAAAAAATTAAAAAAAATTCTTACAGATAACCTGCAAAATATGTAGAACATGATAAAAAAATGTTTAAGCCATGACCTCAGGAGAAAAGTATAATATGGCTGAGAAAACCCATTTGGAAAACTGACTTCTGGTCTGGAATCCTTGTTTGGGTTTGGATAGGCCTCCCATTAGTTAGTTTATACTATACTGGCTGAAGATCCTAGGTGCGGAGGTTTGTAAATACAGACGAAAATTTTGAAGAGGTTCAAGCAGTTTAAAGGTGGTAATCTAGACACTATTGAAAAAAAGACACCTTTACTGAAGACAAATCTAGCAACTACACGCAGCTTACTTTAATAATCTGAATGCGCCATCCAGAAACTTCACTTCAGCAGCTGTGCAACTTGAGTCTGAATATGAGGAACTTTCCCCACATAAATATTGATGTAACCTTTGACTCTAATCTAAGGTTTCTTCCTCATGTCATCTCAGGGAGTTTCTCCTTGACACTGACACCACTGACACTGACCTCATGAGGGAGCTAGCTGTAAATTTGTTTCTCTATTAATAAGCATTACATGAATAAAATTCAGTCGAACACTGTACCTTCACATGTTGGTGTTTCTGCTGACCAGTTGCCGGTCTTGAGGCAGGTGAGTGTGTTCTCTCCTCTCAGTGTGTATCCTTCCTCACAGGTCACAGCACACGAGGAACGAAACGAGAACTTTCCCAGTGGATCAGTGCAGGTCAGATGACCATTTACAGGGCTCACTATACGATCACAGGTCACAGCTGTAATAGGCATCATTATAGAGTATTGAGGAGTGAATATATGGTAACACATGGTAACACATTTAACAGTTAAGTATTTAAAGGTTAAAAGGCTAAAAGGTTATTGTGGAGGTGGGGGCGTGGTCAAGCGCTGGTTTGTGAATGGAGGGCGGAGCCGGGAAAAGAGAGTGCTAAGGATCTACACCTGGGATCTACACCTGTGCGGGATTGCTCTAACGTGTTCTGTGTTTCAGTAAGCGGCAGCAAGGATAAAGTGGGGAGAGACAAGAGCCACGCGCGCGAGAGAGAGACAGAAAGAGAGAGCTGAGCAGCACAGAGCCGAGGGTGTGTGTGTGTGTGTGTGTGCCTGTGTAGTACAATAAAATCACTGAAAAGCAAAAAAAAAAAATAAAGAGCTCATTTGATTTGTCCCAAGCCTGCCTCCCGTCTCCTCATTTCCGGCCCAACCCAGGAAAGTGTCACAGTTATAATGGTTAAAAATTTTAAATTGAAAAAAGTATGTCTAAAAGTTAAAATGTTAAAGCACTATGTTGAATGGTTTACATGTTAAAAGTTAAATCATATTCAAAGACTAAAGTGTTAAAAAGTCAGAATCTTAGGTCCCCACCAATGCCAAGAGCAAATCTACGCCCTTGGTTAATTGGTTGCTATAATATTCCAGATGGTTGCTAAGATTTCAGTAGGTGGAGCAACGCAGTTTTGTTTTCAGTATATCTGATTAAGAAGGATCAAGCTGAAAGGAAGGAAAGCAGGATGAATGAACCATTTCCCATGTATTGCTATGTGAGAAAAAAAAACGCACATTGGAGCGTTGCTACGTTTTTACTACAATTGTAGTTCCGATCTTTCCCACAAAGCACAAGCACACGATTCCTGTATAGGATTTACAAATATGCTGAATTTCATGGATCTACGTCAACAATGCAACCTGTGAAAATGGAAAAAAAAATTCTAATATAATAATAGTAAGAAGATAATCTTATGGAGAACAGTATGTTGGCTCTGTCAGGGTCACAGCAAAACTCAGGTGCACCAAAGGGCAAGAACCTACTGTTATCAGTGGATTATCATTTACTTAAGAACAAAGCATAACTTCTCAGTTCCTGCATTTACACAGATGCACAGGGCATGAAGTAAATATGGTCATGTTACACAATGGCAAAAACTGTTTCAAAAAACCGGAAGGGAGGGGCTTTGACTTCCTGCTGGAGTTACAGTGATAGCACAAAGACATTTCAGAGATAAACATGTCATTTAAACTGTGCCAGTGAAGCTATATTATACTAAAAGTTTGTTGCATATATTTTACTTCCCCAGCAAATATACATATGAATCAAGTGAATCAATGTATAGCCGTACACACCCTATTTTTTAGTACAAACTTTGGCCTCTTGAGAAAGGAAAAAAAAGAAAGAATAGAAAAAAGAAAAATTATAAGGTTGTGCAATGTCAAAAAATTATTTCCTGGGAATTTTTCTTTTATCACAGTCCTAAAGGGACAATAATTTATGATACTTAAATCTTTAACAGAGCACATTTCTAGCAGTCAATACAATGTTCGTTTACCTTGACATACTGGAAGACTGTGGGTCCACTTCCCCTGTAAGTTACAGAAGGTGTAGTTTGAACCCATCAACAGAAACCCGATGTCACACTCAAACTGACAAATGGAGCCATAAGCAGATTTTTCCAATCGGTCCGTACAACGCATGGAGCCATGAGGAGCAGAATTGAGAGCGCTGCACCTTACAACTTCAAAATAAGCACAGAAATATACTATAATGCTAACACACATACTGTGATTACATAATACTCTAAGCAGTAATACATTTTAACTGTAATCACAGACTACATCTATTAAAACTGTACCTTCGCATGTTGGTGTTTCTGCTGACCAGTTGCCAGTCTTGAGGCAGGTGAGTGTGTTCTCTCCTCTCAGTGTGTATCCTTCCTCACACGTCATAACACAAGATGAACGGAAGGAGAACTTTCCCAGTGGATCAGTGCAGGTCATGTGACCCTTCTCAGGTGTCACAAGTGGGCCACAGGTCACAGCTGGAATAGGCATTGAGGTATTGAGGTGTGGTACAGACTGTTGTGTAATGCACAGCCTACTATAATATTAGCATTGATACTGTGTAGGAATGTGAATTCACTTAATTCACATTCTAGACATAATTTTACACTAAACAGGTCATAGCAAGCTCATAACAGTTGTAAGTGAATATTTGGACTACCAGATAACACATTTCTTGAATGTAGGAAGCATCAGTGATCAGAAATATTTTACCATGGAATTGAATTTAGAGAAATCTGATTGATTGTACTGACTCACATGTAACGTACTAAGGGATTCTTGAGTCAAGAAATAGACTTAAATTCACACATGTGGTTTTAAATGCTGGAATGACTGTAGCACCTGGAATTCTGAGCCTAACAGGAAGATATTTTATATAGAGCAAATGAGCTGCTATAATACTGGACTTTGTACCTTTGCAAGTGGGGGTCTTGGGTGTCCACTGTCCAGTGTGATCACACTGAGTTTTATAGGAACCTATGAGCTTAAAGCCCTTGACACAGTTAAAGACACAAGTGGAGTTGTAGCTGTTGGTGGAGAGGGGATGAGTGCAGTTCATTCTCAGATCACTCGAGTGAGCAGACAGTGGAGAACACTGTACCGCTGTGGATCCACACACAATACAGTGTATTAAAACAAGACAAAGCACGGAGATATGTTTTATGTTTTATAATAATGAAGCTGAGAAATCTTGAATTGTCTCTTTCTGTGACAAACTTTGGCCTCTTGAAATTATAAGGTTGTGCAATGTCAAAAAATTATTTCCTGGGAATTTTTTTTTTATCAGTCCTAAAGGGACAATAATCTATGATACTTAAATCTTTAACAGAGCACATTTCTAGCAGTCAATACAATGTTCGTTTACCTTGACATACTGGAAGACTGTGGGTCCACTTCCCCTGTAAGTTACAGAAGGTGTAGTTTGAACCCATCAACAGAAACCCGATGTCACACTCAAACTGACAAATGGAGCCATAAGCAGATTTTTCCAATCGGTCCGTACAACGCATGGAGCCATGAGGAGCAGAATTGAGAGCGCTGCACCTTACAACTTCAAAATAAGCACAGAAATATACTATAATGCTAACACACATACTGTGATTACATAATACTCTAAGCAGTAATACATTTTAACTGTAATCACAGACTACATCTATTAAAACTGTACCTTCGCATGTTGGTGTTTCTGCTGACCAGTTGCCAGTCTTGAGGCAGGTGAGTGTGTTCTCTCCTCTCAGTGTGTATCCTTCCTCACACGTCATAACACAAGATGAACGGAAGGAGAACTTTCCCAGTGGATCTGTACAGGTCATGTGACCCTTCTCAGGTGTCACAAGTGGGCCACAGGTCACAGCTGTTATAAAAAGACCAATAACAGCCTAAATGTAAAATGGATTACAAAAATGAAATACTTATAATCATAGTATTATTTATTTGAAAAAGTTATTGTTTATAGATTATTTCATTATATTTTGATGTCAAGGAACCAAACTCTATTACTGTGTAATTTACTAGGTGTGATCATAATATCACAACAGATGCAAATACAAATGTGATATCAGGTGCTTCCGGTTTCCTGCAGCTCTGGTCCTCCAAGCTAACTGTTAATAGTAGATGCAGTGAGACTGTTAACTAACTACATAGTTATCCAGCTGAGGTTAGGACAGTGGGGTTCGTTTACAATGCAAGGTGTTGTGTAAGAGTTCTCTGAATGATATGTGAAACTACATCCTTATTTCATTTTGACATGCATCCAAAAGAAAAGTTATCCTAAATGTTCTTGTGTTAAGTAGTTTATCGCATTTTAATGCAATATTGTGAATTACCATGATATTAAAAATGTTACATTTTTTATATGTAGGCAGCTACCTTTGGTCATGAATTCTGCAAGATCTTGTGCAAGCAAGGAGCAAAAATCTCATGTTGCATGTTGCCATCAGTGATCACTTACAGTGGATATAAAAAGTGTACACACCCTTGTTAAAGTTGTGGGTTTTTGTGATGTAAAAAAAATTAAACCAAGATACAGCAAATCATGTCAGATCATTTTCCACCTTTAATGTGTTATAGCAACCAACAAAATTCAGGTGAAAAACAAATAGAAATATTTTAGGGAGAAAAAGAAAAAGAAAAACTTACAATAACCTGGTTGCACAATAATAATACATAATACTTTGTTAAAGCACCTTTTGCCTGTAATGCATCACTCTGCAGTCTACCAACTTAACACATCTTCATTTGGCAATTTTATTCCACTCTTCCTTGCAAAAATGCTTCGGATCTATCAAATTGTGAGGGGATCTCCCGTGCACAGCCATCTTCAAGACATTCCACAGGCTGCTGTATCCCATTAAAGCTATACAAAGATCTGACATGATTTATCTTGATTTCATTTTTTACATCACAAAAATGTACAATTTTAACAGTGATGTGTCGACTTTTTATAGCTGCTGTATTAGCAAAGCTTAATATCTCAATTCCTGCATGTACATGAAATAAAAATATGCTCATGTTGTGCAACTTTAAAACTGTTTCACAAAAAGGGAAGGGAGAGGCTTTAACTTCCTGCTGGAGTCACTACAATAATTGAAAGAACTTTTTTAGTAATAAACATGTCATTCTGAGTGTGTAAGAGAAGCTATATTACTGATTTTTATTTTTTTTTTAAAAATCCATATATGTTATAACGTCATCAGATATATACTGATCTGAATAAGTACCTGTGCAGGTTGGGGTGTTATGTGTCCACTGTCCAGTGTGATCACACAGGGTTGTGTGTGAACCTCTCAGCTCAAAGCCCTCTTCACAGCTGAACACACATGTAGAGTTGTAGCTGTTTGTGTGCAGAGGATGGCTGCATGTCATATTCCAACCACTGCTTCTAGCGGTAATTGGAGGACATTCAACAACTATAATTATTAGAAAGAAAAAACAGTAAAAAAAAAAAAAAAAAAAAAACGTTATGAAGCAGCTACAAATCATCTATGCAATGCAGCAGTTATAAGTAGTAATAACAGAAGGACAGTGTGTACCATTCCCTACCCTGGCACTCGGGAGGCTCACTATCCCACTTCCCCAATGATAAGCAGTGTAGATGTTTTGAACCCTGCAATATGTAGCCACGGGCACAGTGGAAGTGGCAGGATGAATTGAAACGAAAGTCTCCATAAACATGGTTACACTGAGCAAAACCCTGCTCTGGATTTTTAACCATGCCACACTCTACAGCTGCAAAGAGAGAAAGAGACTACAGCATGCAGCACACATACTTAGACACAATCTTGAGGTTTGGACTATCTACAGTACCTTCATTACAGCGGGGTCCTGTGAACCCTGGATTACACTTGCATATGTAGTTTCCAATGTTCTCCACACACTCGGCATGCTCACTGCATGACCCCTCAACACACGACGCTACACACAAACACACATCAACAATATATGCTTACAATATGCTAATTTAAAAAGGTACTCAAATCAAAATAGAATTTCCATCATCTTTTGTGAATGTAATGGTCAAATCTAAATCTAATGAGTATCATTCAAGTAGATTATTTCTGATCATTTCTTTTCATTTATCTCCTCACTGTCCTGGTCGTTTAAGTTTTTTTTACTCACGAGTGAATTTGGTCAAATGAAATGAAGCACTCAAACTCAAAATGTTATCAACAACACTGTAGGCTTTTAGGATGTGAAACATTACAAGTTATTAAGTACTTTGTATTGTTGTGTCTTTCCTGTGATTTCAGGGCAGGAAAGCTGTGTTTACTTTTTGTCACTCTGGATAAGAGTGCCATCTAAATGACTAAATGTAAATGTAAATACTACCGGTGTAACAAAGCGCTGCTTTCTTTTTGCTGCACTTGTCATCATTCCACTTTCCCGGGTCCTTGGACCTCTTGATATAGATCTCCACGCAGTCCTCGTTAGTTCCCTGGTTATTGGGTTCTCCTGTTGCCCAGCTGGCTGCCTCGGGTGCCAGGGGCTTCATGGTACCCACCCACGTCCACTGGTCATCCATTTTCCTAAGGCCGATCCAGTAGTACGAGCTATGGAAGGGCAACATCTGTTTCAGGTAGTTAACCTCTTCCTGGTTCTGGATGGCCACCATGTCGGTGTAATGCTGCTTGCACCACTGGCGAGCCATCTCCCACCCCATGTTGCTGTTTGTGTTGTAATGGTATGTCCAGGCCTGGACTCCTAATTGGCATATTGGCATACTATACATGTCAAAATTTTATGAGAATATTCTAATTACTCACCTATTGATTCAATGAAGTCTGAATGGATATTAATATCATTGCTCTAAGTTTAACTCCTTGAGGCAGATTATAAATATATTTTATAATCTAAAAATATAGATTTTTAGATGACCATGCACGCAAGAAATACATTTATAATCTGCCTCAAGGAATCATCAAGAGCACTGCTTTACAAGAAGACAACAGCACCAAATAATATGCTTTAGGATTAGAAAATGAATAGCTTATCATTGATAAAGTAAAAACATACCATTATTCACCATGATCATAAGCACTACCCATCCAAAATGCATCCTTATATGCTTCCAAAAAAACATCTGATGGACAAAAGACAAGTTGAAAGAACTCAAATTGTTAAATATACTATGCATTATGATTTATCATGCTATCACTACTAAAACAAGCCATCAGTAATAAAGCTCACCTTATCAGCATCTCCAGAGCAAGAACACTCCTCACTCTTCTCACATTACCACAGTGTATCTGGTTGATTGCAGTTCTACTTGCTGTGCCAAGCTGAATTACGCCTACTAGGAAATGATGTAACTTGTGGTACGAGCATGGTATAGTCAACCAATAATGTCTTTATTATTATGAAAATTAACAGAAAGTACTGTAACTGCCAAAAAGATTGTATAGTCAAAAAAATTACGAGGATGAATGTGATTAGGCAAACAACATTTATTTGACTGAGGTGTAGCAAGACATGGCAGTTTACACAAGTGTTACTTCAGACAGCTGAGATGGGAACTTTCCCAAGTCTTTCACTTTAGATTTTTTTTACACTCAAAACAGACCAGTTGTAATTTTTGGTAGTTGGTCCAAACTTGTCTCAGTCTCTGGTCCTAATTTGGGGCCCCAGGTAAAAGGGGCCCCAAATTAATCAAAACCTATGAATAAATATTTACATTTTATCTGCTTTACATTGTGTTGTATATAGGTTATATCTGGCTTGGGTTTATTAGTTTATACAGTGGAAGGAACATAGGGCAGTGTAGTCATGTGGGATTTTAATATTAGCTAGTTGTGTTAATGTTGGATTACAGAAAATATAATGGAAAAACATGCAAAAAAGGGGTGCTTTGCAGAGTAGATTTTAGAAAGTTAATTTCATATTCACACATTTCAGGTCCATGGCACACAAATGGCATGACAAACTATTGTAAGATTACATGATTTGAATGTGACACCCATTTAATCAGGACAGGAAACAGCTGATTTGAGTTACATGCAGTGTTGCCAACTCTCTTGAGACAAATAAGTAACCCCAGCTTCAAAAACAAGCCTGATATTAATATGGCATTCCTCTTCTGTTTGTCTGCGCTTGCATATTGCAGTAAGTCTGCATGAGTATCCACTAACTAAATATACTAACTACTATATTAACTATCATC
>CM074934.1:931031-948329 GCA_037576815.1 Pangasius larnaudii
TTGGTCACTAAACTGATTTAATTATTTTCCCTTCGTGTATGTTAGAAATTAGAATTTTTATTTGGGTTGAAATTCGACTACAAGCCACCGAGCAATAACAGTGTCATACGCAGAGCACTTTTTCATACCCTTTTTGGGCTGTAACAGGTGAGGCAGGAAGCTTTTCACAGCAGTTGGTTCAGCAAATACCAGAGAATTTAACAGTTTAGGAGCCAAACGTGCGCCAATTAGTTCCTCAGGGAGGCTGTGAACTCGGTCCAGTAGAAATCTGGAGAAAAACAGACACATATAGAGCACACGTTTACTATAGTGTGTTATACCCTAAAAAAATACAATTAAAGCAGAGTAGGACAAAGTCTTACTTAAAAAACTCGTGCTTTTCCTCCTCGGATTTTAAAGTCAAACTCTTTAGAAAGTTCATGATGTCCAGAAAGTCATTCCTGCTGAGATCAATAGAAAAGTTAAGTTCTGAATATGTATCTATTTAACAAATCCAAAAATGCTTAGTAGTACTAGAACGGCTATTGTCATCTTTGTGCTGCTTGGTCAACACAGTACACACACACCTGAAAAACTCATGAGTCAGGAGACTGCTGAGCGCCGGCCGCACCGTGGGGTCAGAGGTTAACAGGCTGACCTGCAGCGTGCTCCTCAGACTCTCGAGCAACTCGTCCGACACTGAGACACACACAGACAGACAGAGGTCACCAACATGCTCGAATGGAAAAAAAATAAAAACAATGAATGAAAGATGAGGGGGAGGAAGGAATGGGAGGAAGATGAGAACATACTGGACAGACGCTTAACCACAAGGAAATGGAAAAACATGATGCGTAGTGGAACATGACTAAGCGTACAAAGAGTAAAATAACAAAATTACAGACAAGCACATGGCTTTGGATTTGGATTTGGCTTGTCCAGAGAAACACTTTACAGAATGCTGTTAATAATCTGGATCTGGATGAAAGTGAAGACTAAAGGAGACCGCATTCACTGATCGTACTTTAGCAAAACTGCGTCCTTTTTTGAATGGGGGAAGTCGTGGCCTTAATGGTTAGAGAGTCAGACTCGTAACCCGAAGGTGAACCCGAAGGTCGTGGATTCGATTCTCGGGTCCGGCAGGGATTGTAGGTGGGGGGAGTGAATGACCAGCGCTCTCTTCCACCCTCAATACCACGACTGAGGTGAGACCCTTGAGCAAGGCACCGAATCCCCGGGCGCCGCAGCTAAAAATGGCTGCCCACTGCCGGGTGTGTGTTCACTACTGTGTGTGTGCACTTGGATGGGTTAAATGCAGAACACAAATTCCGAATATGGGTCACCGTACTTGGCCACAAGTCACCTCACTTCATTATTCGCACTGATCCCCTGGAGGCTCATCGAATGCACAGGGCACGTTTCTCAGACACACAGTTCACTTTTGCTGCAGAATTAAGAATACTAACCATAACTGCTCAGCAAGGGGATGAGGGCCTCCACCAGCACGCCGAAAGAGAAGGCATCCCGCGCGTGGGCGTGTTTTTCGGGAAGCGTCTTGAATCCGCCAAGCTATAAACAAAAAAGCAAAAAAAAACACCATGTTTTTGTGTGACTGAGTCACTGAATCGTAATGGCGTTTGAGGTAATGGAAATCATATAACGTCAAACGAGAGGAGAGTGCCTCACCTTCTCCTCTGGAGGCACAGCGCTGCTCTCTCTCACGGTCTGAACACTGGTGAGAAACTGGTACAACACAAAAAAGCTCTCAAGCTGCAACATTATATAATAAATCATGCCTATAGGATTATTTTAGGAGGCTGACATGATGCTGTGGCTGTAATGCTACTGTCTCAGAGATGTGAGCAAGGCGACGGAGGCTCACTTTGTCGCGTCTTACCTCTGGTGTTGCTTCTGAAAATTTGCAAACCGTTTCCATCCCGCCGAGCTTCCAGTGTCCGTCATCACTAACGAACACAGAGGACATGCACACATTGTTGTGGCTTGATTTTCCCTGAGGACACACAGGCAGGTGAGAAATATCACTACAAACTAGAATATCTGAAGTATAACTCCGAAGGGAAAGGGTGGCTGTGAGTTTAAGTCCCTGGACTGCCTGAGTACGACTGTTTTAGTGCTTTACTGGACTATGGCTTCCAGCTTTAGACAAAAGTTCCATAATTAACAAGCTCTACCTCTAACTCTAGTTTCATGAGCCTGGTTTCTAGCATCCTCTAGAGAGTGAGGTACTGGTCATTAATCAACATGACCAGTTTGACTCTCCTGGCACATGACCAACCACACTTTTTCCTGTAGTCTGCTGGAAAACACAAACTTCAATAATTAACCTTTAACTCCAATCATTTTTGAAGACTGTGTTCTCTACAGTTTTACAGTTTCTTCCAACACCCAGTACATGGTTGTCGCAGAGGTCCAGAGAGCCAATCGGATTGCAAGCTTAATTAATGTTTTGCCTTTGAAATTGATGCTTGCAACTCAAGCAGGGGCAACTTGTTGTGAACATTGTGAAGTGTTCAAAAAAAAAAAAAAAAACAGGTTAAGCACGTAATGCAACCATGTTTGGGTATAAAGGAGCATCCAAGAAATGCCTCGTCTTTTTGAGCAAAGATGGGTGCAGGCAGACGACTTTACCAAAAAATGCGTCAGCAAATAATCCAATCATTTAAGATTCCTCAATGAGTGGATGCAAAGGTTTCAGGTATTTTAACCTCTACAGTGTACATCATCATCAAAAGAATAATAAAAAAAAAATCCAGAGAAATCTCTGTGTGTAAAGTGCAAAGCCGAAAACCACAACTGAATTCCTGTCATACTCAGTCCCTCAATCCCTCGTGCCGTTAAAAAGCGGCATGCCTTTGTGAGGGATATCAGCACATGGGCTTGAGAACACTGACAAACCGTAGTTAATAAACACAGTTCATCACTGCATCCACAAGAGCAGGTCAGGACTGAACTATACTATGGCTGCACGATATTGAAGAAAAATGCGCTATGCGATAACTTGTTAAATAATGGGATATGCGGCACGATATTGCTGTAAGTGTGTAAATATATATATTTAAAAACCGAAAATGACAATAACCAATATACATGTCATGATCTTTTGAGGAAAAGAAAGCATTCACCGCTCTAAAACTTTGACTTTTCACTGAAATCATTCAGTTATCACAAGCCCTTGCGCTGTGCATATCGTGATATTTACATTTGCGATATTTCAATAATTTGGATATATTGTGCAGCCCTAAACTATACACAGTGTAACAACAGCATCCAGAAATGCCACGGACTTGTCAAGCACAAAATCTGGTTGTTCTTCTGGTTGTTAAACCTGCGTCTTCTGGGCAACTAGGAATAAAACACTAACAGTCTGGTCACAAAATCTGCTTGACCCGTGCGCCAGACTAGTGCTTTGTCCACGCCTGCGTATGCCCTCTCAAAGAAATCAGATTATTCAGACTTAAAGCACTGTGACTGCTCTTACCCTGTCGTGCAGGAACACGAGGGCCTGCAGCAGATCATAGATGCCAGCGCAGATCTCCTCAGGTGTGAGGTTCTCCAGCAGCAGCTCCAGAGGCTGCACCCTCTCCGTCACCAAGTGTATGCCTCCATCCTGCACGGAGCAGGACAGGAAGCGCAGCAAACACGGGTGTCTCAGAGTTTTCAGGTGCTAAATGGGAACAGAGCACAGGTTTTTACACTGTAGACAACATCATCGCTGAAGTACACTCCCTGAGCACTTTATTAGGAACACTATACTAATATAGTGATTGGGAAGGCCACTGAAGAACACTGAACTCATTGTCATGTTCATGAAACCAGTTTGAGACGACTCCTGCTGTGTGGCATGGTGCATCATCATGCTGGAATAGCCATTAGAAGACGGTAAATTGTGGCCATGAAGGGATGCACGTGGTCAACGACAATTCTCAAATATGTGGCATTCAAGAGATGATTGGTATTAACGGGCCAAAAGTGTGCCAAGAAAACTTTCCCCATGCCATTACACTACCTCCACCAGCCTGGACTGTGGACACAAGGCAGGTTGGGTTCATGGATTCAGCCTGTTGGCACAAACTCTTGTTGTGAGTGAAAATCCCAGATCAGCCGTTATAGAAATACTCAACCCAGCCCGTCTGGCAACAAAAACAGGCGTGTCATGGTCAAAGTCACTGAGATCACATTTTGTCCTCAATTCTGATGGTTGATGTCAACATTACCCGAAGCTCTTGACATGTGTCTCATTGATTTTCTGCACCGCACTGCTGCCACACGATTGGCTGATTGGCTAATTACATAAGTGAGTAGGTGGACAGGTGTTCCTAATAAAGTGCTCAGTGCTCATTTATTCCTTTGACAAGAGCAGGTTTAAAACTGGAGCTGAGCAGCTACTAATATCGGAAAACAACTAGCCACTGCGGTTTATTTCCAGCCCTGCACAAGACACTCTCAGCTCCCGAATACAAGAGCTTTCTTTCAACATACGTACTGTTTGCACAGATGTTCTTATAGGAGTGGCTCAGGTGGAAATTAAATTTACACAAACTTTCCACTTACATCAAATGCAGTCACTAAATAACGGCTGCTGCAGCTTTAACCTAAAGCTAGTGTTGTGCAAAATACATGCTCATATAGCTTTGGCCCAGACAACACTGTCTGGCTAATTAACACCATTAACCAGAGAGAGATTGATGAACTCAGCATGGATTGAGATGTATGATGTATGATGTATGATGAACTGATGAAACTGTTGGTTACAAGCTTTTTTAGAAAAACTAAAGAAGAATGGTTTGGACAGCAAACACTGATTCTGATCAGCGGTATTCAAGGTGAGTTTTTCCTCCCGAACCATTTCTTCAGTATCTTCAGCACCGTACCTTGGCAGCTTTGTTCACGTTGTCTTCATTGCCCTGCTTGTAGACGAAGACAGAGGCTGGTTTTCCATCCTGCAGCACAGCGGAGAACATGGTGAGGCCTGAAGGCAGCGTGACGGACGGCTCTTCAAGCACACAGCCCCTCAGCCCGCTGCTCTCTGCTCCCATGCTGCCTCTGAGATCAGCCCAACACACTGGCAGGGCAGAGAAGCGTCAGTGGGGATCAAGGACTCTGTAGCAGTTTAAAGTGCACACATCACTGTCCTCTGCAGTGCAGCGAAACAGCTTGTCTCGATATTTGGGGAACTGAATCAAACAAAACTGCAATCTAATGTTAAACACAGAGACTACGTTGAGACAGAAAGCTCAAATCTGACTATCAGATATAAGCAGGAAAGATGATCAACAACAACAACAACAACCACAACAACAATAAAAACAACAATAACGATGAGCAATCTGACTCGAATCAGTGTGTGTGTGTGTGTGTTAGAGCACAGGAGTGTGTGTGTTTGTGTGTGTGTGTTAGAGCACAGGAGTGTGTGTGTGTGTGTTAGAGCACAGGAGTGTGTTAGTGTGTGTTAGAGCACAGGAGTGTGTGTGTGTGTTAGAGCACAGGAGTGTGTGTGTGTGTGTGTGTGTTAGAGCACAGGAGTGTGTTAGTGTGTGTGTGTTAGAGCACAGGAGTGTGTTAGTGTGTGTGTGTTAGAGCACAGGAGTGTGCTAGTGTGCAAGATTGTGTATGTGTGTGTTAGTGTGCAAGATTGTGTATGTGTGTGTTAGTGTGCAGGAGTGTTTGTGTGTGTGTTAGTGTGTGTGTGTGTATTACAACACATATGACTGGGTTAGCACAGCTAGCTGATTAGCCTAGCTAGCTTTGCTACCTACCTGTATGGCCGGATCACCTCCACACCTCAATGCTAGTCAGCTAATCGGGTAATAAAAGTTAGCGCATAACTAGCACTTTTCTGCACAGCGCGTCCTTTACAGCGACTTCAGGCGAGTCATCAAAAAATTACTGTTTTCACCGATTGCATCAAAAACCGTAGACTCTCCAAAACACGGTGAACTTCCTGTTTGCTAACTGTGAACATCGGCTCAATCCCAAATCTCTACATGCTACCTTCCATTAGCGCTACAAACAGGAAAAAACGTCATGGATTAGTGCCCTATGTAGTGCACTACTTTACAACGTTGGAGCCATTTGCTATTCGCCCTCGGGCAAGACGAGACCAAGTCCTTCTGTGTTACGGGGGTTGTAGATTTAAATACTACAATCGGCTACATTTTGAATATAAGATCTATTTTTGTGTTAATCCTCCCTCCACAAAAAATCATATTTCTGAATAAACAATGACCTTATAATTAGCTTTCTTGCATGAATATTTAAGAAGTTTTGTAAATGTGGATTTATTTGTTTACCCTCAGATGACAAGAATGGTTCACGCCTCGGTGGTCTGAGCAGGCGGCAGGTTGATACGCGCGCGCTGGTTGCAGGTTGAGTGCAGGGAAGTGTAAGTGAACCTGTGTCCACTGTGGTCTCAGATTATACACCGACCAGCCATAACATTAAAACTAAAACATTAAATCCTTGGGTCCTGGCATTCATGTGGATGTTACTTTGACATGTACCACCTAGAGAAACATTGCTGCAGACCCAGTACACCCATTCATGGCAACAGTGTTCCCTAATGGCAGTGACCTCCCTGCTACTGTAACCCCCTTATCAACCTCTCTTGCTGATAAAAGTCAGAGGAAAATGGGCAAATTGGTTTCAGCTGCCAGGAAGGATATAGCAACTCATATAATCACTCTTTACAGCCCTGGTGAGCAGAAAAGCATCTCAGCATGCACAAAACATTGAACCTTGAGGTGGATGGGTTACAACAGCAGAAGACCACATCAGGTTCCACTTCTGTCAGCCGAGAATCTGCGGATATCATGGGCACAGGCTCACCCAAACTGGAAGTCTTTTTCCCGTTCCAGATTAGACCGGATGCATTTCTCTGTAAACTGTCAGACAGAATGTTTCCGTAGACTCTCGAACTCATTGTGATGCTACCATCATGAGTTACATCATTTAAAGATTAAAGAGCCTGTTCCAGAGGCAGACATGCAAGCCCAAGCCATGACACTACCTCCACCATGCTTGACCGATGAGCTCGTATGTTTTGGATCACGAGCAGATCCTTTGGCCTTTCCATCACTTTGGTAGAGGTTAATCTCGGTTCCAGAAATTCTGTGGCTCATCTCTGTATTTCTTTGCTGTTTTTCTTGTGGTATGGCCTCCATATTTCTGCTCTCTAAGTTTTCTTCGAAAGGTGGATTGTGATACCTTCACCCCTGCCCTCTGGAGGTTGTTGATGTCACTGACTGTTGTTTTCGGGTCTCTCTCAATTGCTCTCACAATGTTTCTGTCATCAGCTGCTGTTGTTTTCCTTGACTGAACTGTTCGACCTGTTGACCTGTTCTGATTTCTTTCTTTTTCAAGACATTGCAGATTGTTGTATTGGCTATGTTCAATGGCTCTGATAGATTTCCCTCTTTTCATAGCTTCAGAATGGCTTGCTTTTCTCCCATAGACAGCTCTCAGTTCTTCAAATGCAGCGTTTTAACAAGAAATACAGTCTTCAGTTTATAGCAAAAAAAAACACCCACTAGCCTTTGCATTCCAATACTTTTGGAGGGAAGTGTGTGTGTGTGTGTGTGTGTGTGTGTGTGTGTGTGTGCTGTTTTTACTGTTTTTTCTCATCTTCACTATTATCCAGAGTGCTCCCTCTGCTTTATACTTCTTTGTTCAGTGGAAAAAAGAGAGATTCATCTCATACATAATGGAATAATTTATAAATGTGTAATGTATGTAGGCTCAAGGCAACATGCGTATTCTCTGAATTTTCTAACACACGTCTGCAGTATATTTCTGATATCAAGTATTCAAAATGCATCTTTACTTACCAATAAACGTGTAAAATTTTTAATGAGATGAACAATGACTGGAACATTAGCTGAAAATATTGGTGCTGCCATGGACCATGGACGTGCTAGCCATTAATCCACAGTACATATATATATATATATATATATATGTGTGTGTGTGTGTGTGTATGTGTGTGTGTGTGTGTATAGTAATTCAGAAAAAGTTTTGTGTTACAGTTACTAATGTGTGAGTGGAGAACTGAGTAATGAGTAATTAGCAATGACAAAATTGGGGTAAAATCCAGGTTAAGTCAGAACATTTTGTCTTTGATGTGGAGAGAAATGTACTCTCAGTGCTCTCTCTGTAAATAACTGTTTTTTTAACTGCACTCTGGCCTTTACTCAGAGAGGGTGGAAACCCTGATGTTTTCCTTTCACAGCCAGACGCTTACAAATCTCACAGTTTAGACCTAAGAGACTGGATGAGACCAGCCCATGACTCCTACACCTCCGCTACGTCCAGCGTCTATAAAATCAGAGCCACTTCACACGGACATTCTCACAGACACTGACGGCTCACACATACGCTCGTATTCCAGGTAAGGCACAAATACTTTGCTGTGATTTTTACTTTGTTGAGTTGTTTTGCACATGTAGGAAAGGACTCACTGTCTTCATGAATCCAATCAGGTTCCTGTCGAGATGAGCAGCTCTGTGTCTCTCCTCCTGCTGTCAGCATGTGTCCTGTTCACATGCTCCTCAGCCCAGAGTGAGTACATACGAAATTGTGTGACAGTCAGATGAAGTGTATAAGCTGCAAAGTGTGCTTCTTGGAAATGGATTGATTCAAGCTTCTGTAGCTACACCTACCTTCTTGGATCTTGAATTTAGAGACTACATTTCATATTTCCATGCCTAGTTTGTGTTAAATGTCGTCGAGGGTAAGTTTCCGTTCATGTTGGATGCCTTGGCTGGTGGATTGTTTCTCAACCCAGCAGTGACACTGAGGTTGTGAAATCTCTGCTATACTGCTGCACTCATACTAGAGCCACAGAAATATACAGACATTTTACATTCATGGCATTTAGCAGATGCGCTTCTCCAGAGTGACTTACAGAAAAGCTTTGAATTCTCTATAAATAAACAACAACAACAAAACCTGCTGGTTGACTAGGTCAGGGACTAAGAGTATTATCAGGCTGAAAACTTATTGGGGAGGTTATTATAACATGAAAAAAAACCCCACAAGGCAACACAAGATTTTTTAAAATAACAAAATGCTAATTTAAGTCCAAAAATCAAGATGTAGGTCTTTTGCCGTCATTTTAAGACTGCCAGTGACTGAGCTGTTCAGACATCTATGGGAAGTTCATTCCACAATTCCAGTTCATTCCTGGGCGCCAGAACAGAGAAGAGTGTTCAACCGTGCAGTGCTAGAGGATATGATAATAATAATAATAATAATAATAATAATAATAATAATAATAATAATAATAATAATAATAATACTATGAGCAGTGATGGTCCTGTCTACATTGGTGCCTATCCAATTTGCATAGAAGCAGATGGGCTACATTGCGTCATCATATACAAACAAAATGCAAGTTTATGGACCGTGTAGCTGATAAAACAGCATCCTCACCATTGGAGGTTGTTTTGAACTTTTCACTTTATATATGGCTTATTATTTCATCTATAAATGAGTTAAAAACTATACACAGAAACACTGAAAAAATCTGGAACATCCAAGATCACAGCCCACCAAAGTTGTGAGCGTATGGCATTGCACTGATGTAGGTGAACATGTCATCTCATGTCACTTGATGTGATTTTGCAGAAAGCTGCAGAGGTCGATGTGGAGAAGCTTATTTCCGAGGCAACGAGTGTCAGTGCGACTACGAGTGCCTCTCACACAATGAGTGCTGCAGAAACTATGAATCTGTCTGTACTTCAAGTAAGTCTTCTCTGTTCTCATACCGACATAGACATTGCTTAGCTTGTTCGAAGCGAGGCCATGTGTTTTTAAATGATAGCAGATGAGGTGAAGGTTATGTTAAAGGTGCTTATTGGTTACCTTTAGAGGAAGTTTGTCAGGGCTCCTATACCAAAAGTTCACCACTGGAGCTCTTGCATTTTTTTAAAAGTTAAAATCTGGTATAAAGAATCAAATTAAGATGTATTTCCATGTGAGGTGGAACAGTACTGAAAATTGTGCACACAAGACAGGTTATATGATATACTAAAATATATGGACTTGTTGAGGAATATTATTTTTCTATATTCCAGTTATGTTTGTTTATAAAAATGGGCTATGTTGTTTTATGGTGGACAATAGTTGATATGACTATACAGGTAATGCCTAGTGTTATTAAACTGAAAACCCACATACACATTCTTGTGTTTAATGCTATGTAGAAACTAATCAGGAGCAATCTAATCAATCAGCACACACAAATGAAAACAATAAATCAAATCAAATTATTTGGTAAACAATCACATTGCTGGAATTGGACTGAAGAAAATCTCTAAGAAGCATGGAAAATGTCACTTCACAATGTCAAAACACAAATGCCTGATTGAAACTGTAAAGTCGAGCATGACTGCTAAAAGGACTTTCTGTATTGCGCTATAGGAGACTCCTGTAAAGGCCGATGTGGTGAGCGTTTTAAGAGAGGGAGACAGTGTCACTGTGATATTGAGTGTATCAAATATAACCAGTGCTGTCCAGACTATGAGACCCAGTGCAACATTGAGGGTAAGTTCACAATCTTCTTCTCAAACTTTACTTTAGTTCTTGCAGTATACAGTGTCTTTCAGAATTATTGCCCCCTTCATAAAAATAAGCAAAAATTAATATACAAAAAGAACTAGATATTTTAAGCACAAACACAGGAACATTGAATAGTTTTATTTAAAAATGTTTTTTTCCTCAAACACAAAAATTTTGGACTTCCTTCTTCTGTTCAGACGACAGGTTTCATATTTGAAGACTGAGATGGTCGTCACAAAACATTTATTTTGTGTTTCTTTGGTCACTTCTGCGTTGGTATGGAAGTACATTTGACTCCTCATCTATGGCCAAATCTGAACCTTATGGCAGGGACAACAGGCTTTGGGCTGAAATGTCCTGGTTATTTAGCATAATTCATCTTTACAATAGCCCCAAAGCATCACTGATCACGTCTGATCACGTCTGACCAAATCACTATCGTTACTATGCTTGTAAATGTGTGTGTGTGTGTGTGTGTGTAGGTGTAATTGTCAGAGCTACTGCTTTAAAAACTCACAGAGTAACAGAGCTATAAGTATAATTACTGTAGACTCAAGTAAACCAATCATGTGCTGTATTTGTGAGTGAGTAATGCTGTAATTACTCCATGGTTTCCTGTATGAATGACTGATAGATTCCTCAATGGAGGAAGAATATGGGGAGCTTGAGGTGACCACTCCTCTGGACGACATGGCGACTGAAGGTAATGTTTACGTTTCTTTTTAAAAAGTATTTTGTTTGACTATTTTTGGGTAAAAGTAAAAAATGTGAGATGTTGAGCCACTTGAATGACAATAAAATGTTTAAATGGCTACCAGTGCAAAAAAAAAAAAAACTAGTACCCATCAAATAATAAATGCAGTTTGCTATGATAATTGGGTGGCTATTATGTTTTGCTGACATTTCCTTTAAATATGGTAGATGAATAAAGGAATTACTTGAGAACTGGGGATCGAGATTCCATTCAGTGATGATGATGCCATTAATGGACCATCGTCAACATTAAAATTTATTTCGACAAATGGCCATTTGCCCATGTTATCTCTACCCTTCAGAGGCAGCACTGCTGAGACCATATATGGCAACTGCTGGGGAAGGGCTATTGCCAAAGAAATGGACCTGCATCCTGTACTACATTACTTCATTATCAATGTCATTGTTGTGATACAATAGTAAGAACAGGTGGTTGCAATGGTCTTCCCTTACAATGAAGCAATGGCACAGTAGAACTCCAAGTAGACCATTATTCATGTTGGGCCCTGATAGAAGGGCATCATTCAAGAAAGTACCTTGGTGTCATGTACTTGAATCAAGCACATCCCTTAGTAACTAATCAGGTTTTTGAGGGTGATATGCTCCAAAGATTGGTAAATACCAACATTGTTCGTTATCCTATATGAATGGGGCTAGCACTGCATGTCTGTCCTCATATATCTTGCTCATGAACTCTATGAAGTTTTTCTTCATCCCTGCACATTTCTTAAGCATGAGCAGTTCCTGTCTAGCTCACAGTTGTTGGGCAAGCATTTGGGCAAACAGTTGCATCTTAGGCAAAGGAAAACGGAGTGGGGCAGTCTAGCTGTTTGATTCACTTTGGTAGAACTCCTCTATCAGTTCTCCCTGGACGGAGCTGGTTTGTCATCATGTATTCAGTTGTGCAACTGTATCTGTATCGGCCCAAATTCCACTGATAGCTAGCTAACACACATGCTCGTTTTGAGACTGAAGTGGGACATTCGGAAGCTGGTTTTTGGTGGGGGCTATAGATCCCCTTCATGCGTTTTCTACTAAAGCAGAGGTCCAAGGGCAGAGTTGTCCATTTTCCAGCATGTTACTCTTGAAGATGTTAACAACTGAGGGTCTAGGCACACTGCCAAGGCAGACATTTGTAGAACTGTGATGCTGCTCTAGCACCATTTCACCTTCTTGATTGGCAGCTTCTCCAGAATGGGACTGATACCATGCACTTTATCCGGGTATGGCAGTCCAGGCAAGTAACCATCGTCTCTGGCTACCTCTAATTCACAGAGGAGGTTGCTTAGCTCTTGTAGATATTGAAGATCGTTACTGGAGATTTTAGGGACTTTAGAATTCAGTCACTCTCAAAGAAGGCAAACTCCATTCCTTCAGAGGGTCTGCATCAGTGGTTAAGGCATTGGGTTACAGATAGACTTGTGAGTTCAAGTGAGTTTAAGTCACTTTCGATCAGCCAAATGCAATAAACATAAAAGTCCTCAAGCCAAGTCAAGTTCCTCACCGGGCCTCAAATCAAGTCCTTCAGGATTGTTGATGAAGGTGGACTTCCAGGTCTGGTAATTCTCTGGTTTGAAAGCCCATCTGTGATGTTGCAGTGTGTGTGGCTGGAACTATAACATTAGACTGGCCAGAATTAGACTATAGACTTGATATCCAGGTCATGTGACTGATCAGACTTAGTGACATAGCAGTCAGATGAATATGGTTCACAGGTATCATATATTGGATGTGAGGTCTCTGTGGTCTACTTAAACACTTAATGACATGGATTGTGCTAGTGGAGCAAGAATATTTATCATGCTCATTGGCCTGTCATGTTTCCTGCACTCCTCCCCTCTAGATGCTGTAAGCGGTAGCAAGCCCTCTCCCTATGACACTGCTGAGCTTTTGGACCCAGTTGAAAACCAAGTGGCACCTCTCCCTTACCTGCCTGATTTTGGAACAGTGCCAAGTGAGGCCATGAATATGTCTTCAGAGCTTTAAATAAAATGAAACAGCTTCCTTTTCAGTATGTTTCTTCCCACTAATTTAACTCTTACAGTGCTATTCCTTTTCAGGTATAACTGGTTCTCCTGTGCCTGACAAGGGCCCTGAAAAACCTCAGGATAACTTTGAACCTGAGCAGCTATCTTCTAACAACTCAGATCCTAATTTTCCTCCAGCCTCAGCTAGGCTGGCGCACACACAGCAACCTTCAGAAGAGTATCCAACTATCATAAGCCCAAGATACACCACGCCTGCACCTGAACAGACTGACCTGTATGCAGAAACAACCACTTCACTTAGCACAGAGCCCAAAAGCACTGATGTGTATGATTATCCTGAAATACCTGCTTCTATACCAACTGCTAAAAATCCTCAGTCTGTCTCTGAACTGGAACAACTTTCTTACAATGCGTCAGTTCCCACTGTTCCTCCTGAGATGGCCTCAACTAGACCAAATTCCACACCGATATCTGACCAAAGTGCTACAACAAACTCTCAGAGCACCTCAGAGCCCAAACCCACACTTTCAGCCACTGTTCAGGCCAATAATACAGACCTTAAGCCTTCTAACCCTGTCCAATCTGAAGACAGACAGGACCCAGGGGTAAACCTTGAAAATCAGACAGACGCTCAGTTGGAACCAAGTGAAAACAAAACTGCCACTACCGAAATAACAGAAGCACAAAATGAAAATCAGGATATAAAGGGCATTCTTTCTACAAAGGATTCTCCAACTTACCCTGCCTTAATAGAAAGCACCCCTGCTTCTGTGATGGTTAGCCCTTCTCCAACTAAAGAACAAGAAAAACCCACTAAACCAAAAGATGCTAACAACAATCTTCAGGACCTTCAGGATTATCAGGCAGGTAAGGATGCCTCTATGATTTCCTTTACTTTTACTTAATATACACTGCACCAAAAGTGTTCCCTAAAGTATTAGTAGCTCTTTCTGAGGGATATGGCACCTCATTAAAAATGAGAGCACTCACTTTAAATACCAAGACACAATTTACTGCAGTGCATATATCATATTTGTCTTCATATCTGCTTCCTTTTCACAGATGCCAACAGAGACACTAATCTCTGCAGTGGTCTTCCAGTTAATGGCTTGACTACACTTAGGAATGGCACCATTGTGGTTTTTCGAGGTCAGTACTAAATACCCAGTCTTTACTTCCAGCAAAGTTTAGAATTTTCTTAGATCATTATGTGCGAATGGCATAATGTAGTTCTTTAGCCCCTTCTGAAACTTAATGAGTCATAAACGCAGTTTTCACCCTAACCCATTTTTTAAAACAATGCCCAATAATTTATGGGTGATGTACAGCATTAAGCACAATGGTGCAGTGGGTAACACTGCTGCCTCAAAGCTCCAGGGTTCCTAGTTAGATCCTGAGCTCAAGTTACTCCCCCCAGTGTCTGCATGGGTTTTCTCTATGTTCTCTGTTTCTTCCCCACCATTAGAAATATGCCATTATATGCTCTACTGGTACTCAAAGTATGTGTGTGTGTGCATTGTGGTCTTCAATGGACTGGCATCCCACATGGGGTATATTCTCTCACCTTGAGCCCAGTTTTCCTGGGATAGGCTCCATAGTGACCCTGACCAGGATGAAGCAGTTGCCGAAGATGAATGAATGTATTTCATAAGTCACTCAACTATTTATGGACAGTTTGAGTTCATCCAAAGGGAAAACATGATTTATTCACAAAAATAACATACATGCAAGGAATTGTGACTACAGTAGTACCATATATGCCTCCCCACCACTAGGCCACTACTTTTGGATGCTGGACTCCAGAAGAAATGCTGGGCCTGCTCATTTAATCACAGACATTTGGGGAATCCCTTCTCCTATTGACACTGTCTTCACACGCTGTAACTGCCAGGGCAAGACCTACATCTTCAGGGTACTGCTACTAATAACTGTTCAAGTGCTAATAATCATGTAAAATCATATAAAAGTAATTCTCAGATTTGTTATGTTGTGTGTGTGTCCCCATAGGGGGATAAATACTGGAGGTTTGAAAATGACATTATGGATGCCGGCTTCCCCAGACCCATCAGTGAGGGCTTTGGACTTGGAGGCCACATTGTCGCAGCTTTATCCATGCCTCTGTACAGAAGCAGGAAGGAGTCCGTTCTATTCTTTAAAAGAGGTTCAAACAGTGGGATCTTGCATCAAAGTTCTGCTGAACATCAAAAAATATACTTCTCCCAGTTTTAAGAATATTTTTTTAACAATAACAGGTCTGCCAACCCCCTAGAGGAGTAATGAGTAAATTGTTCAATTTGATCTGCTGCTAAATCTGTTTTAATGCGTCTGTGCTGACAGGCGAAGGGGAGCAAAGAAATCAATGTTTTTAATCACTTTTTAATTGTTAAAATTAATCATAAATTGATACATTTTGTTACTGTGTTGTGGCCCTATTTCATATTTTTTTCCTCTTTCAGTCTTTTCTTCACACTTTCTGTGACTGAATTTTTAATATCTATTTTTGTGACTGCATAGATTTCAGTTCACGGTAATTAACTCAAAACTTGAAACGGAAAATACTATTGCAAGATGGGGAAGGGGCAGGGCTTCCAGTGGGTGTCAGTTATCATCAAATTGTTCAAAATACCTGCGCAACTGACAATCATTCCAGATTCATATGTCGATTGGCTCATCTGCAGTGGAAAAAAGGTCTATTTAAGTGACCCCAGTGTTAAAATGGAGTTCCTATTCAAAATGTATGATGGTTGGCAGGTCTGTGATAAATAAAATGTATTTATTAATGTAATTTTGCACATTTCATTCATCTCTGGACAGTTTAGTTTTTAAATAATTGGTAAGATTTTCTTTCTAAAGCAGATACATTTTTGCAGCAATTTATGTGGCTTTCCAAACCTCTCATGTTGTTGCACTGTCTGTAGGTGGACTGGCTCAGAGATACTCCTACCTCAACACACCTAACTGTGGCAGCAAGTCAGCTGCAATCATAGTAAAGAAGAGATTCAGAAGGGAAGCAGGTAACAGCCTCAACGAACAAACTGTTTTCTTAGTACGGGTTCTTTGCTCGGGGGAGTTGGGGGGGCTGGAAGGATGAAAGAGGACGTGGGTAAACTCTGTGTGTAGATAAACCCTGGTGTAAACACAACACAGAGATAAGACCATGAATACACTCTATGGCTTGCCAGTCAGTGAAGTAATCCCTTTCTCCAGGAATCTCGCCATGACACACACTCAATACTGTTAGAACAGAACATTATTCCAGAAGGAGCCAGTTGACCTCACACACTGATGGGAAGGATGACACAAACCTTGAATTTATGCCTGAACAAAATACACAAGCTGAATGATGCCACAGCGGATAAAACTTTGTGATTTTCTCTCTTTCAGTCCCTGCGCTGGGTCAAGAGATCGTCATTAGCAAGACTTGGGTAGGCTTTCCACCCACAGTGACATCAGCCGTGTCAGTACGCACTACAGGAGGGGATGGATACAAATATTATGCGTTCTCCCCAAGTGAGTACATTACGAGACCTGGTTCCAAAGTTTCTTTAACACAAAACAATTCAGGGTATGAAGGTTCTGAGGAAATGAACACTATTTGTAGAACAAGGGCCATATCCACGTGCTTTTCCTCAACAAAATACAAAGGTCTTGGAATATAGTCTTGGTTGTTCCAAACCTTGTTTGAAATCATGTCTAGCTGGGGTCTCTAACACGGCTGGGTGGAGTAGGAACGTTGGCAGCTTCTTTAAGCCTCATAGACTAGACACCAGTTAAGAGGCCTGAGATCATGGCAGACAATTTTAATCTCTGGTCATGCTGTCATTAACAAAACATGACAAAGTCACACTTAAGCTCATCCCAAAAAGTGTTAGATCACTACAGATGTGTTTTAAACCAAACCTAGCTATTCTTATATGGTATCATTTTATATATATATATATATATATATATATATATATATATATATATATATAGAAACACACACACACACACACACACACAC
>CM074934.1:958369-979949 GCA_037576815.1 Pangasius larnaudii
AATACAAAGCAAGGGTGTCGATGTAGAAAGAAATTATTGATCCATTTGTACCTGATGACGATTTAATGAAAAGTGCATTTCCTAAAAAAAAGGGTTTGTTTTTACCTCTGCATTGTCGCCCTCATAGGCCTCACTGGGATCTCCATTGCCACTCCCCTCATTGCTGTCCTCTCCTTCCACCTCGATTCCTCCCTCCTCATCATCATCATCATCCTCATCCTCCTCATCCTCCTCTTCCTCATAATCCTGAGATATGAAAACAATGACACACCAAGCTATAACTACTCACCAAGAAAAGCTGTGACGTCCAAAAGAAGCAAGTTACTTCCCAAAAACGGAGGAATCATTTACACTGTTTATATATCATCATCATCATCATCATCATCTTAATTAGTAGAATGCTTTTGGTAGCAAAAATGGTAGCAAATTAAAAATGTGTACCTTTCATACTTTTTGGACATACCAAGAAGGATACCAACCATTTAGCAGACATAAAGAGCAAATCTTCACAATAGGTACTAATACTATTCACCTGCTCCTCTTCGTCCGTCTCCTCCTCCTGCTCTTCTTCACTCTCTGAGTCGCTGACAATGACGATGACTGGTTCATCTGGCTCTTCCTGACTGTGTGAATCAGACACCTGGGAGAGAAGGAACTCCACAGGTACAGACTGAGATGCCCCAGACTCCTCATCTACCTCTTCCAGGTTGGGATAGTTTTCCAGCTCCTACAAATAATTACATTCCATAGCTTTTAGGCAATGATGCACACATGCATGAACAGGCAATATTTATCTTCTGTCACAAACTTAAGTCCATAAGTCCATAAGATGTCACATTTCTCATTTTGGGGTTATATTCTCACTTTTGACACTAGATTACTTTTAGATTTAAATGCTGCTACTTCTGATATAGGAACCTGTGCCAAATTCCTCTACAGTATGGGAACACTTTACATTACACTACGCTGCTGGCCTCATGGCTTTACTTGTATTTATGTGAGCAGTATTTCCCTAGACAGCCAGTGGATATTTATTTTGCTCTTATTTGGAATTTAACAAATCAGGGCTTAAAATGTAGTTAAGACATCATGCCACAAAACAAAGTGTGTGGAACCAGTAAAAATATACAGCATCTCCGTGTGTTAGTTTGGTTGTATGATATAGTTGTCAGTACTGTTGTAGTCTGCAGTAGTATTAGTTGACTGAAATGTTGCAACAACAACAACAACAATAATAATAATAATCTCTTGTTATAATACACAAACTTACCTCAACAGCATCAGCTGCTTCCTGGCTTCCTCCCGGTACAACGCTCTCAGCTTCAGTGCTGTCCTCAGCGAGCATCTCCATCTTAAAGCAAACATTAAAACATCACTAAAGGCTGAGACATGAACAGCACTGATCTCAATAGCTCTAGTGTGTGGGTCCAGTTTTTCATCTGCGTGTGTTTTAGGTGGAAGCCTCACCTCCAGCTCCACTCTCTGCATGCGGAGCTTCTTGGAGATGGGAGGCTCAGTGGGCTCCTCCTGAGGCTCTAGCTCCACTGTAATGTTATCCAACTCCTCCTCTCGAGGCCGCTTAGTTAGGGTGCTGCCAGGTGTCGCAGAAACTGCACAGTAAAGGACATGTTACTTTACATGCTCCTTAGACTGAAACTCGTCCAACATCATTAACACAGAAGTTAATCCTACAGTCTCTAATGGACTGAAACTCGTTTTGTGTGAATGAACAGTTTTTTCTTTAATATCAAACGGATCATAGTATACAAGCTCATGCTCTGTTATAGTCTGATGAATGGTTATGATTTCATGACATATGGAAACCATGTATTACACTCCCAACAAACAACTTAAGAGAACCATGACTTTTTATAGTGATCATAAATGGCCAATAATTATAGCTAGCATTTTCCAGGTTTTTATACTAGTTAGGCAAATTAACAGGACTTCTGTTCTTGAAGATTATGCTTTTCCAATCATACAAGGGACTTCACCAGTTCTATCACTCCATAGGGAAATGCCCTGGTATTTAAACACAGTCAGATACGCAGTGTACCTGGAGGATACCCTTGGAACACTGAGCATGAGGTGGGAATACACCCTGGATGGCACATCAGTGCATCACAGGGCACCATGCACACACATTCAAACCTAGACGCAATTTGTCTTGGCCAGTTCATCTACCACATGGTCTTGGGAGGTGGGAGGAAAGTGGGTCCCCGAAAACCCACGCAAAAAAAAAAAAACCCACAGGAAGAATACAGGGAGAAGACTACTGTAACCCAAGCTCAGAATCGAACCAGGGACCCTGGAGCTGTGAGGAGGCGATGCTCACCGCTGTGCCACCCTTGATATGTACGGCATTAAAGAAAATCACTCGCACAGGCATTGGCTTCAGGGCAATATCAGTGCAATACAGACAGCCAGAATTGGATCGGTGACTTCTATTCATAAAGCCACTTTATGCATATTAAAATGTTGTTCATCATTAGTTAACATCAGCCAGTGGGATCTAAGATCACCTGTTCCAAACACAGACGTGGATGTGGAGGGTCTCTCCATCTGGGAAGTGCTGGGTGTAGCCTCCATCATCATGGTGGCAGAGGCGGGCTCCTGACTCGCAGGCTCGGTCGGGGGTAAGCTCTGCTGCTGTGTGGGCTGGACGAATGCAGTGGTCTGGCTCTGCTGGACACTTAACATGGGCTGAGCCAGAGTGGTCTGAATGTTGGGGCTGGTGGAGCGCACAGAGCCAGTGGTGCTTCCAAACACGGGCACGTGCTCCAGAGGAGCCTCCGATGACAGTGCTGGAGAAAGGCAACAGGCGATCAGAAAATAAAATCTCTAAGTGGCTAACTGCCTTATTTTTCAGATGTACATATGAATTATTATTACTTCCATTAAATACCAACACCAATACCTACCTTCCTGGCTTTCCTGCTGGGTGGTGGGCATCACTGTTGCAGTAGGAGTGGGTGTGGGCACTGCGGCAGGGGTGATCATTGGTTTTATACTGGCCCTCGGTGTGGGCTTGTTCCCTGGAATGGCTGGGGGCTTGCTGGGGGTCGCCACCAGGGGAGTGGGTTTTATATTAGCTGTGGGGGGCTCGGAGGTGCTTGCGCTGAAGAAACAAAGAGTGAGCAAACACTGCAAAATTAACAGTGTGAATTCTTCATACACTTTACTCATTAACAGCAATGAAAAGAGCATGAATACTAGCTTGTCTAGCAGAACACACCTGCCCCTTTCAGCCACTGGTGTGGATTTCAGAGAAATCTGCCTCTGTTCTGTAGTCCTCTGTTGCTCCTGAGTCTGGGAACACAACACCCTGATCAGCACTGAACATTGTTGAGAGAAAAATAGTGGCTAAAAGCCTATTAACAGACCAACTCCTTGTCAAGTGAAACATATAATTGTTTAAGCCAATATTTCTGAAAGTTACCTTGCTGGGGCCTTGCTCCACTGGCTCATCTCTCTGCTCTACATGTCTCTCCTGCTGCTCGCGCAAGTCCCGCAGCTCCCGCAGCTCCTTCTCCTGCCGGCTCAGGCGGCCCTCGTACTGTGAGCGCAGGGCATTTATGCGCACCTCCAGCTCCTCACGCTGCTGCTTCAGCTCCTCGTTCTCCTTCACCAGCTGACCCTTTACATCTGCACAAGGAAGGAGGAATGTGTCACAGTGCACACTCTACTATCACTAGTCTCTGGGCACCATTAGATTTTTATTAGAAACATGTTTTAAAATGTTGGACGACATGGCTTGAACTTCTTACCCACAAGGTGATTGATTTTCTGCTTTGCCCCTACAATTGCCTTTCGGGTTCGTTCCTCCTTCTCGGCCAGCTGCTGCCGGAGCCGGTCTTCCTGGGCTGACTTTTCCACCAGCTCTTGGCGCATGCGCGTCAGCTCACCCTGCAGATGGGATGCCTGGTCCTGTGCAGTGCGTGTTTCTGTCTCACGCTCCCCTATTGTCTGCAAACAGACAACACGTCCAGTTAAGCACAGAGGTCACCAAATTAATCACTTATCTGTGTAACTTAGAGATACTGTTATAAACTATTGACGGTCCCCTTTCAGTTGGTTTGATTGTGTTAAGTTTTTGAAAGTAAACTGAAAAGCACGGTGGAAACATCATGTTCTACTCACTGTATTTGCATTCTTATTCTGTTGGACAATTACTAATAAATAATAAATAAACTAATAGAATTACTAGTAACTGTATCCACAGCAAAAAAAGTCACTATATTAAAAACACAACATCAAAAAAAAATTACATTACAAAACAATAGTAAACATTACTGTAATTACTAGCAGGAAACTCACCTTGTTTAAGGTTTCTAGTTGGCTCTCCAGCTCCCGAGCCTTGGCCTCTGATTGGCTGAGGGAATCTCGGAGGCTCTGTAGCTCCTGAGCAGAAGCCTGCTGAGCCTCCTGGTCTTGGACTGGAGCAGAAGCAGCAGCTGCCACCATCTTCACAAAGAAAAATTAAGAATTGAGCATGATAGCATCTTATCTGAACCATGCAAACTGGTCCCGTCGTAGCTTCCTAGGATGGTTTGTGCTAGAACTTAGTGCTAGGGCTTATTGTTATTACTTATAGGTCATAACTAAACTGTTGGGTCACTAAATATGGGTTCTTGAAGAGTGACCCAAAAAAAACCAAAAAAAAACAAAAACAAAACAAAAAACAAAAACAAAAACAGCTCACTCGCCTTGTCATGTTCAACTTTTAGCTCCTCATATTGGGTTTTATAGCGACGCCCAAGCTTCTTGACCTGTGTGATGGTCTTAAGCTTCTCCTGGATGTCCATATTCTTGGCCTCTAGCTCTTTCTTCACAGCATCCCTTTCCACGGTCACTTTGCCAAGATTCTCCCGCAGGTTCTGCACCTGAGACTGCAGCGTGGTGACTGAGGCGCTACTCCTGCAGATGAAGCAGAAGAAAGCTTAAGAAATACAGACATGCACAGTGCGCCAAATGCTCCTGTTGGTTTTGTAATGGGACAATGTTTACAGTGGAAGTGGAGGAAAAAAGGCTGTCTAAAAGTAATGATACTTTTAGCTCACAACCTGAAGATTTTTTTTGTTGTTGTTGTTGAAAGCAATCAACATAAGTTCTGGTCCATGGCTAAACTTCATGGAAGAAGTTGTTTTTTTTTTGTACCTGTTTGCCTCCGCCTTAAGTCGACTCGTTTCTTCCGCGAGTTGCTGGATGCGTTTAAGATGGGCTTCCTTCTCCGAGTGCAGCCGCTTGTACTCTTCTGGGTCTGTGTCCTTCTGTTGGCTCACCAGGAACTACACACAGACACAGTTATCATTAGTACAATTACAAAAACTGTTACACTGTACTTTATACCATGTGTCACATTAAAGCATTATACTAATTACGGTCAGGTGTGTAAATGTTAGGACACTGACAAAGTTATTTATTTCAGCTGTTTACTACAGTACATTGGAGCTGAACTTAAATGAATATGAGCTCAAAGTGAAAACTGTCAGCTTTAATTTAAGGGCATTTACATCAAAATCAGGTAAAGGGTGTAGGAATCTCACCACTTTATACATTTATACATATACAATATATACACCTTGTGTGTGTGTGTGTGTGTGTGTGTGGTTTTTTTTAAATAATAGTTTAATAGTATATAAAGAGGGTACAGTGGATATAAAAAGTCTACACAACTAATGAATCTAAGATGAATCATGTCAGAATTTTTTCCACCCTCAAATGTGAAATTAGTGAAATTAAAGTGAAAAACAAATCAGAAGCTTTTTTTAAAAAAATAAATAAATAAATAAAAACTTACAGTAACCTGTTTGCATAAGTATGCACACCCCTAAACTAATACTTTGTTGAAGCACCTTTTGATTTTATTACACCACTCAGTCTTCTTGGTTAAGAGTCTATCAGTCTATTTCACTCTTTCCTGCAAAAACATTCGAGATCCATCAAATTGTAAAGGCATCTCCTGTGTACAGCCTGCTTCAGGTCACTACAGTTTTAGTTGGATTCAGGTCTGGGCTCTGGCCATTTAGAAACATTGATCTTCTTTGGTTTAAGTCTTTCCTTTGTTGATTTAGATGTATGTTTTGTATCACTGTCGTGCTAAAAGGGGAAATTCCTTTTGATCTTCAGTTTACCAGGAGACACCTGAAGGTTTTGCACTAAAATTGACTGGTGTTTGTGGCTATTCATGATTCCTTCCACCTTGATAAATGCCCCAGTTCTGGTTGAAGAAAAGCAGGACTAAAGCATGATGCTGCCACCACCATGCTTCACCATGGCTATGGTGTTCTTTTGTTTTTTTTTTACGGATCAATTCCTTTTGAAAGTGAGACTCTGTACAGGCTTTGTAGGCTCTTTGCAGACAATGGGTTAAGCAGTCAGATGAAGATGTGAAGAAAATCCTACAGAAAAAGCTGATCTTTATTTGAGGTTAATCAGAATAATTTCATTGATGACAGCTGTATGATAATTACTTTTGAACATGAGATTGAATGTGATTGGTTCATTCTGAACACAGCCACATCCCCAATTATAAAAAGGGTGTGCACACTTATGCAACCAGGTTATGTTATGTTTTTCCTATTTTTCCCTAAAATGTTTGTTTTTCACTTAATTTTTATACATTATAATTTCACATTGAGGATGGAAAAAGTTCTGACATGATTCATCTTGGTTTCTTTTTTTTTTTACATCACAAAACCCTTCTATTTTAACAGGGGTGTGTAGACTTTTTATATCCGCTGTACTTTTTTCCTGTTTAAAAAAAAACAGGAGTTAGGAGAGAGGAAAGATTTCAGCAAAAAGCCAGTGTACAAAAAGCCGGTGTACACACCCAGAGGTGTGTTTTTATTCACTGGTCTGCTCTAGCACACGCATGTGATGAATGTGTGTGTCATTGCAGTGTATTTTCTGCCAAAACCTTTTCTCCTATAGTCAATTGCACCGCTTATTGCACGCTAAAGTGAAACAGAAAAACAGTTCTGATTTGTTTTTTTGTTGTAAAAATCAGCTGGAAGTCTGTCCATCCATCTATATACTTATATCTGCATTTATGTACCAAAAAGCAGGTTAAACCAGCAGCTAGTTGGGGTGCTGACCTGAGTGCGTGCTTTCCAGCGCTTGATTTCTTCTTCTAGGAGCTTTTTCTCAGCCTGTAGCATGCCACTCTTCTCACTCAGTTCGGCATTGGACTCCTGCATGGGCAAGATGTCTGACTGCAGCTTGCTCACCTGAGGAAGACGAGTGCAAAATGTACCTCACCTCATAACTGTACTGTACCGTACTTCACCAGTCATCACACAACACTCACTCAATAACAGTCCAGAATATCACATAAGGGAAACTCGTACATTTTTAATAGCTGATTTCCTGCACTAGTGGTCTGGTTCAGCACATACACTGTTAATTACTGTCCCAGTAACAGAATATCAGTGCACAAAATAATCTCTAGTAGTAATCTGTAAAATAAACGAATGAAAGAAAAAGAGATTGACTCTCATGATCCAGTTTGTAAATCAAGTGATCCCACGTAGGGGTCAAATAATTTAAACACCAACCAGTCTGTTTTCTTTTACCTTGGCTTGCGTTTGCTGCAGCTCCTGCTCCAGTCTTTCCTTCTCATCTCGTAGCATCTTATTAGTCTCCACCAGCACATTCATGGTCTCGGTCTTCTTCATCAGCTCATCATGTTGGGACAAGGTCTTTGCAGTCACCTTCAAACAGTGTAAGATATAAGACAACAGGGTCTACAGAAGAGTGCAAAGCTTTAACTTAAAACACAAATTAGAGCTGCCATACCTGCATCCTCTGTCTCTCAGCACTGAGAGAGTCCTGGACCTCCTTCAGCTCCCGCTCCAGATGCTCCACTCGCAGCCTGTGCCTCAGACTCTCGCCCTGAGCCACCTCGAAACGCGACTCGGCTATCTCTTTCTCCCGACGAACAAACCTTTATGTGCCCACAGCAAGGTTGTAGTACACGGAAACAAAACAAAATTATTAATAGAAGAAAAGGTCATGAAATTATTTTTAATAAATATGATAAATTTAACTGAAGCTGAGAAAAAACAGTCATTAATCTAAAACTGAATAATTGGTGCTTAGTGTTTGTTCTTCTTCAGCATTAGGCTTAACTCTTACTCTTGGTCTTTTCCAGTTGTAATGAAAAACGAAATAAAAACTAAGCAATCCTCAGTTAAACTAAACAATTTCCTAGAGAAATGGAACATAGAAACTAAAAACACAAAACTACTAAAAGGTACAAAAAGAAGAGATTCACACATTTTCAAGGTGAAAGAAAGAAAGACAAAATGCAAGGAGGCAAATATAAAGGGAGGCAAGTACTGGGCCAGTTAAGAGTCGGTAAAGTTAGAAGCAAGTGGAACCTGAGGATCTCAAGGAGCTGCTCCTGAGACTTCCCCTCCTCGGTGAGAGAAACGTTCAGTGAGCTATCGCCGGCCGTCTGCAGCAGCTGGGTTGCCATCTTTCCACTCATGGCCTGAATCTGCTCATGTAGCAGCTCGTTCTGCCTCTGCAAGTCTTGACAGCGTGACTCTATTTTAGTCTGCTCCTCCTGAGAGACAGAAAGCAAAACAGACCACAGTAAATAAGATGTTTTAAAAAAAAAACACAACTAAAATATGGTATATAAAAGGCACAAGTAGTACGGTGCTCTCACCCATGTGTGTGTGTGTGTGTGTGTGTGTGTGTGTGTGTGAGAATATATATATGGTTTTAAATTAGTTTTAAATTAGATTAGTCAGTACCAAAACAACAAATAATTTTAGATCATGGTGCAAAAATGAGTTCACCCCAATGAAAGGGTGAGGAGAAAACATAAAATTATAGTGATTAACAGGAATTCGCCAGCAGATGAGTCTAATCAATCATCCCACAGGTGGCCACAGGATAGTTGACAATTAAGAGTGGTATTTAAGAGAGAAATCTGACAAAATGGCACCACATGGAAAAGAAATCTCACAAGACCTGAGAAAGAAAATAATTCAGAAAGTTCAGCACAGTTGACGAAACCATTAGAAAGTCAAACTGGGGCGAGTGTTTCCCGTGACACCACACGACACACACTGCAGAGGAGTGGCATGCATGGCTGTCGCCCACTGCGGAAGCCACTGCTGAAGCCCATGCACAGAAAAAGCCCCACTAGAATTTGCCAGGGCTCATGCTGACAAAGGCGAAGACTATTGGGACTCTATACTTCGGAGTGAATAGACCGAGATTAATGTTTGTGGCTCTGATGAGTTCCAAACTGAATGGCGTCGCAAGGGTGAGGAGTACAATGAAAACTGCACGGTACCAGCAGTAAAGCACGGTGGTGGCAGTGCTGTGTGGTGCAGCCTGAGTGCTGCAGGTGTTGGGGAGTTGCATTTCATAGATGGCATCATGAATGCACACATGTACTGTGAAACACTGAAAGAGAAGATGCTACCATCACTCCGTGCTCTAGGTCACCGGGCACTCTTTCAGCACGATAATGACTCAAAACGTACATCTAAGGTCACTGGTCCATTTCTGATGAACAACAGGGTAAAAGTGATTCAGAGGCCAAGCATGTCACCAGACCTCAACCCAACAGAACCCTCGTGGGGAGTTCTGAAAAGACAAGTCGAACGTCATTCTCCATCCAGCACCCAGGATCTAAAACAGTTCATTCTTCAGGCATGGAGAAGGATAGACATAGTTGCAGCAAATTGGTCTCATATTCACTGAGAAATTGATAAAAATCTTAATTTGCAAAGTGTACAGCTGATCACTGTGTGTTTGTATGTGTGTGTGTGTTTATATACATATATACATATATACATATATATATATGCTGTAACATACTTTTAGGATCTTCTCCTGCTCCTCCCAGGATACTCGGGCCTCGAACAGCTGCGCGCTGACCGACTGGACCTTATCTTCAAGCTGCTGGCGGAGCTGGGAGGCGTGCTGCGCCTGGGCTTTAGCTGCCTGCAGGGCCTCCACATCGGCTGCGTGTAACAGCATCTCCTGCTCGTACTTGTCCTGGGCCTCGGTGGCGAGACGTGCCTGCTCTTGGCTATCCTGCACGGCCTGCTGCTCTTGAGCAGCCGCCATAGCTGCCTTCTGCAACGCTTCCTGATGCTCGGCCTGCAGACTGCTCAGGTTCCGCTGCAGTTCGCTCACCTGAAACCAGGAATGAATTAGGCTGGCTGCTTTACCCCAAAAAAAACTCAGTTATCATCTGCTGCAAAGGTAATAAACAGTGCTGATGAATGTAAACAATGCCACCGGAGACGTCAGAACTGTTTGAAAAATGGAAATGAGTCATAGCCCTGTGTAGATTGTGTAGAGGATGAATTTTCAGATAATTGCACAGAAAGTGACAGAAAATGTTATTGGTATTCACAGAAAACTGAAATGATTATAATGATCCTTTCCCTTGGAACTATAGTACATAAATTGGTTCCTTGTTTTTTATACAAATGCCACAAAATGAAAAAAATATATATATATATATTTTTTGAAGTGCAAAATGGGAACTGCACCTGCTGCTCAATGGCTGCCACGGCTTTCTGTTTCTCTTCCTGTATTTCATTTTTCTCCTTCTCAGCTTCTAGAAGCTTCTTTTCCAGTTGCTGAAGCTGCTCATGAGCCTCCAGAACCTGGCTTTCAACTGAAGTCTTCACTTGTTCGGTTACCTGAAGGAGAAACCGCAAATCAGCATTGATCAATTTAGGGGTTTTTCTAAATGAGTAATTTTTCAATAGAACTTTTTCTTAGCAACATACAGCCACAGCAGTTAATCAGTCAGTAGTATTATTTAATATATTATTCATGCTTGAATAATCCCTAAATGCCTGAACATTTCTATTAAATTCAGCCTGCGATTGTCACCTGTTTCTCTTTCTCCAGGGCCTCCTCTAGGCTGAGGCACATGGCTCTGTACTGTTCGAGAGAGGCAGTGGTGCTTTCCAGTCTCTCAGCCAGATCCTCGGTGCTGCTCTTAGCTTCATTCAGACGCTTACGCAGTTCCTCTACATCCTCATCACCACCCTGGAGTCCTGTGGCAGGTGAGGAATGAGGTGTAAAACGCATTTAAATGACAGCATTAACAGTATCATTGCTTACGCACTGCAGTAAGTCAGCATGATCTCTGGTTTCTCCCTGCGGTTCACTGATGTAGAAGGAAGCAGTGATGAATTGTGAGCCATAAACCAAGATTTCACAGAAGAACTGCTACCAGGAGATAGCCATAGTCACGGATATTTACATAGGAAAGGACTGGTTACAGCTGACAGGGGAAAGGCCCACATTTAACTGCCTCTAGTTAATCAGCAAACAACAAACTATGTTTATTCTGAACAAGCTAAAGATAACGATAAACCAGTACAGGCTAGTATTATACTGGGGGGGAAGACAAACATCATCCAGGCTGAGAAACAGACTTTACTTTCAAAAATTCAGATTTTTCCTTTTTTCTTTCTCATGAAAAACCTCATTATTTCATTACTCTGTTATCTAAAGGGCAACACAACCAAAAAAAAAAAAAAAAAGTCCAAAGTGGATTAATAAATGGTGGGCAGTGTGTGTTACCTGTGAGGCCTGCGTGGGTGCTGGGTGAGGAAACCCTTCCCTCTCGGGTGCTCAGTTGCTGCTGGAGACTGTTGAGCTCCTGCTGTGCGGCATTCAGCTGCTCTCTGGTCCTTTGGTGCAATGCGCACTGCACCTCCAGCTGCTTCTTGGCATCCAAAAGCTGCTTCTGTGAACAATGACCCACATTCAGGCTCCTGTGATTATCTTTATACATGTGTACAATGAAATGAAACATCGCACACTCATTACTGCGGAGCAACATTCTGTGAACTACAACACACCGGGGATGTGAACGGAACTACATTAACCTGAATCTTCTCGACTCCAGAAGGGTGACGGGTGAAAGACAACCACTAAATGACAAACTCCTGGTCCTGCAACCAGGAACAAACTGACTCGCTTATTGATCTTTATAATGAACTGGATCTTCAGCGGCATCCAAGATTTATTTTGTAATTCTGAGTTGACTTTTTAAGTTTAAACTTCTGTCATTTACATGACAGTCTGTTTTCACTTTGGCTGACAGTTTCCTACATTTCCCACAATGCCGTTCCGCCAACTGCTGACGGTGACAACACAAATGACTGCAAACTGACCAAGGCCAAGACCAAGCACTTACATCATGATTGCGTCCTAGCGCATGTCTCTGCTCCACCTCATGCTCCAGTTTCTTCTGCAGCTGGGAAATCTCGCGCTCCTGCTTCTCCACCTGCGCTGTGAGCCGCTGCCGGGTTTCTGTCTCGGAGCGCTCTAATGTGGCCTGAAAGAACACATGAACACCTCAAAACACACCATCTGCTTCGGGAGTCGGTGAATGTTTGAACAACGCTGATGGCTTCGGTACCTGGATGGATTTAAGATTGGTGAGCAGGAGGTTCTGGCTCCTCTGCTGAGTGAGGATCGACTCTTTCTCCTGGCTCAGACTGGACTCCACCATCTTCAGCATGTCTCTCTCCTTGCGCAGGCTCTCTGCTTGCGACTGGGTGGTCAAGACATCAGTCATAATTCGTTACACAGTCCTGAGGACCGACTGCCATGCACAGTTTCGGCCCTTATCTATATTAGATATCTATATCTAAATTTGTTAAGTTGCCTCTGGTGTGTTGCACTAAAATACCAACCTAACTGCACCTGTGTCCCTTCTAAAGGTCATATGCCTTTTAACATTTAACTCAATGTCGCTTCAAAGCATGTTATCCTCTCAAGGTGTCCTGTGCTGCTTCTGCTTATATTTCATCAACATTAATACTAAGTTCATTATATAACTCTAGGCGTAGATTTGCTAACGTACACTGGAGAATGACAAGAGAACGTACAGCAGCATCAGCACACTTACTTCCACCATGGACAGTTTCTCATTAGCTGTGCGCAAGTCTTGCGTGAGTGTGTGGACAGTCTGCTCGCTCTTCTGCCCGGCAGCAGCCTGCTTCTGGGTCTTCTCCCTTAGAGAGGCAATCTCCTTACGGTAACCTTCCACATTATCCTGCAGCATCTCATATCTGGCACACACACACACACACACACACACACCACTTTTCTATACATCTGTAACAAATTACATGTATGTAGTGAAATACATTGTATATGGGATATAAGTGCATTGTGAAGCGGTGTTTAAAGATGAGTTTGCGGGCCTCAGCACTCACCTTTTAGAGGCAAACTCCAGCTGAGTGGAAACCTTGGCGTTCTGGGATCTCAGTTCTGACACCTGCTCTTGCAGCTTCTCGCACTGCTCAGTCAGAGCCTTCGCACTTTCAGCCTTCTCTTTCTTATAGGCCCCAAACACCTCTTGGAGCTACGCGCACACACACACACACACACCCCTCAGAGGTTTATTCCAGAGTCAGAAACACGCACATTACTGCAGGAGATTACAACATGCCTAATTGTGTCTGTTATTTCATAGTTAATGCAATGTGAATAAATAAATATCAATTTATTCAACCTTTTATCATATACAAGTTTTACTACACTGTGCACGTCACTAAGATACGAAAAATAATACAATAAGAAATAAAAAGCCAAATAACTGTTACCAGGTAAAAGAGCAAATATTTGATGTTAATCTGTTGTTCATGGAAACCTGATCTCAAATGTACTACTGAGAGCATCACTGAATAATAAAAAGCAACACAGACAGAGAAACTAGATTTTTAGTTTAGTTCTGATAGCACATTTTCCCAGCAATGTCATAAGCAGCTGTACAGGTGTGCACACTTTCACAAAACCCACTACACGTCGGACTCACGGTTACGTCTACCTTCCCTGCGTGTCCCGCTGTGTTGTTGCACAGCTAGTGTACTCTCTCTAAGTCTGTGTGACAAATAAAGCTTGACCAGGAACTCAAGTTCACTACAAGAAAATCTCCCTGCAATCAGACTATGTGAGAACTTTGCTACACTTACGTCTTCGTAAGATCTGAATGAATATGTGCCCACAGTAACTCCGCACTCAGAGTTTCATTTCTGGTCGCTGCACAGATCATTGTGTTACATCTGCACAGATTATTCCGGTATATCATCCAGTGTGGGTAAGTAGTTAAAACCGTCTATGCTATATTTGAAATGTTAAGCGTTTACACTTAACACATCCCGGGTCTCCATCTTTTGTGAAACAATGCTAATATTTTTCCACAGTGCAACCAAGCATTGCTAAATACACATTTGCATGGGATTGGTTTCTTGCATCGACTCTAACAAGCATTCAGAAAAAGAAAAAAAGAAAAAATAAATAAATAGTGCATGGTTTCAAAATGCAAAATTTGTTAATAGTTTAGCATAAAATTGGCTTTATTTTATTTTGAAAAAAGAAAACATGACTTTTCCAAAACTTTCTGCATTCAACTGTTGATAATACCTCATAACCATAAATGAAACAGGTAGATAAATGAAAAAATCTGTAGTTTCATACAAACCTCCAGTCACGTCAAACCCACAAGAAAAGGCTTTCCACACGTTTCCATTTCTCCTTTTATTGTCATTCTTGCCTTTGTGTACTAGCGATGGATGTTTTTTCATCAAACTGATACGTTGATATAAAGCATAAAAAAAATCTCAACAAATAAACAGAAGGCTGTGTGTGTGTGTGTGTGTGTGTGTGTGTGAATTGCCTGAGTGCTGTTTTCTGCTCTCCACTCTTGAGCATTTGTAGTGATCACAAAATTGTAAGCCTGCTATTAAACAGCTACATTAAACGGCTGTCACCATTTAATTTGCATTTCAGCAGCACAGAGCACGTGTCAGTCCTTACACTCTTCCTCTAACCTTCATTTTAACCTTTAATTTTGATGACACTGCAGCGCGGCAATAAAAAAGGCCAGTGTGGGTGCAGGTTCTCATTCCAATCAAGCAGGAGCCACCCCTGATTTAGACGATCTATTTACAACTTATCTCAAGAGTCTTATTCACAAGTTGCTCATACAACATCCCCTATTATTATCAAAACATTTTGTACTTTTTAAGGGTTTTTTCCCCACTACACGACTGTTTTGCTATGATGATCAGACTCACACTAACCGACGTCACCCAGAACAGCATGGGGTTCCCTTTGGAGTCTGGTTACTGTCAAAGTTTCTCTTATCGTGCCTCAAGGAATTTTTCCTTGCCCTTGCTCATTAGGGATTTAGACCTCGAACTAGATTTCTGTAAAGCAAATTACAAATCTCGTGGCAATTTCTATTGGTAAAAGCGCTTTAAAAATAAAGCTGAACTGAATTATGCAGAACTGATTATTGGCGTATGTCTGCATACAACTCCTTTAACCGTCATTTATGCCCTTTTTATATTCTGTACAGCAGTTGCCTGCCCTCTAGTGCGCACTCTGTGTATTAGCCAGTATCACTCTGCCTGCCTCACCTGTTTCAGGGCAGCCTTGGCCTCCACCGTCTCCGTGGACTCGATTGCTGCGGCGACAAGGCCGGTGGGTGTGGCTGCAGTGGGTGTGGCTGCAGGGGAACGGCGGGGGGTGGAGGTGAGGGAGAACTCCTCTGGGGAAGCACCTAGGGGCCGATCATTACATTAACACAAAAATAGTCTTAAATCGTCCGATTCATTATAAAAGTCAAGTCTGTCAAGCTGCTGTCACCTTGCTGAGGGAAGCTGACCCCTGTAGCCTGGGCGAGCAGGACACGGTACATGTCTCGCTGGCGCACAATGGATTCAACCAGCTGCATCTGGTGTGCGCGCTGCTCTCGAAGCTGCTCCAGCTCAAGCTGGGCTTTCTCCAAACTATTCTGCAGCTCTGTCTGTCTGCAAACACACAAACACACACACATTTTGTTGTCCTTAGCTCTACCCTGTGCCATTGCTAATTTTGTGTTAAGTTTCTTAAGAAAGTCTGTACTGTAAAAAGCTTTATAAAAATAAAACACATATCCATTGTGTGTAGTAAACTGCTCTCCCTACTAAAAGAAAGAGGTCACAGTTGTCAGGTAATGTTGCTGAGCAGTTGAGCCACTCACTTGGTGCTCTCAGCCTCCATCTCTCCTCTCTCCTGGGCTTCTCCGAGCTCACGGAGGGCCACCAGAAGGCGCTGGTTCTGCTGCTGCAGTTCCTCCACGCTGCGGAACGTGACCAGGTGCTGCGATATTACCTCAGACGTGCTGCTCACGTCCGCCGAGCACACATCGTCCTCATCCCGGACCACGTGATTCCCACGTGCCTCCTCCAGCTCGATCAGCAACACCCGAACCTGAGGCACAGAGGAAGGCGTAGTGAGACAGTGGGATGCTGGGAGTACCTCAACGGAAAATACCTTCAGGTTTTAGTTCGTTAAAAGGAACTAGACAGGCAGAGACCCAAAAATACTGGGTTCATGGGACAACGAAATGAGCAGCATACCAGATAAACTGCAAGAACCTCCCTGCTGAGGGTCTGTTAGACAAGTTTACATCTGCGAACACGATATGGCTTTGCTACAGAACTGTAGTTTCGGGTGTGTGTTGGAAAGTGTGCGCGCATGCGAAACTGTCAGTCACTTCATCAGCCACGCCCTTTAATTTATCATCAAATAACTCGTATGAAATGCTTTCGTCATTTTATATTTGGTGAACTGAACGCTATTCCTGAAAGTAATTTATGGAGATGCAATGACGTCCACTCATTTATACAAATGGCCTTTTCTTCCAAAAAGCCTCACCTGGTGAGCCATGTCACTCAGCTGCACCTCAAACCTCTGATTGTCTCTCTCCAGCAGGGATGAGTGCTTGTTGGCTTCGTCTGCCTCCTTCTGCAAGCGCTGTACCTCCTGCCACAACAAGACACACGATTATTCGAGGCTAATCTAAGACTATTTAAAATACTTCCGACAAGTTAAACTGAAGATTTTACACATTTACACATAGCGAGACAGCTGAACAGAGAAGACTCTCACTACGTTTCTCTCTTCTTTCTTACCTGCACCGCATGCTCCAGCTTGGCAGACAGACTGGCCACAGATTTCTGCGCACGCTCCAGCTCCTCCCTCTGCCTCTTCAGTATGGGTGCTTTAGCCTCGACCTCCTGCACGATGTCATCCAGGTACTTGTTCACACGTTTGCTCTCCAGTTTCTCCAGCTGCAGCTGCTCCTGGGACTCTACATATGCGGTGTAGATCTGGATGGCAAACATGCGAAAACGGACACAGCACATTTAAGAGCCAGGCAGCAAGGTGCCATGCAAACCTCTGAAAACATCTGCAACATGATTTCCCGCTTTTCTCTTTGCTCGGTTGACTCCAGACTACAGGAACATGTCTGAATCATCTGAAAATGACTGAACATGCTAATTATGCTAGTGTCAAGCACTTAATGTTAACACGATTAACAGCCACCAGTTAGCATTTGTAAATATCAGCCGCTGGGTAAAATACCTCGGTGAGCTTCATGCCTGGCTTGATCTTGGTGACAGCTGCTGCGGTGGGAGACATTGTGCTAAGCGGTTCATCTGGGAGAACTGCTGCAGATGTGGTGCCAACTGTCGAAAAATAAATAAATAAAGAAGAAGTTACTTTACATACACACTTTCTGAGCACAAGCAGGGAAGCCACAGACGTTGTTGCTGACCTCTGCGTGTCGTGTCTGACAGAAGATCATTGGCGTTGTCCAGTTCTTTCTCCAGGATGCCAATACGCTCCTTCAGGTCAGCCACTTCCTTCTGTTTGCAGCTCTCCGCCTCGGCCAGCTTCATCTCCATAGCTTTGTGAGCTGCCCACAAAACACCTACTGTTCAGTCCACAAAATACCTGTCTCCAGATATTCACTCACTAATGGCCAGCAGTTTCTTTAGAGTCTACAGTTAATAGAAGGATCAGTTGGTCTTGTCAATATCTGATCAGTTGTGGTCATAGCGCTATTTTTTTTTTCCTATCTTACACTGACCTACAATACTAATTCATTAGGGAAAAGCCATGCTCAAACTCTCTGCTTTCTCAAGGACTGAAAACACTGATCTAAACGGTTACTGATAAATGTACAGCTCTGTTGCGTGATTTCTTACAGAAACACACCCATTGGGAATTTCACTGCATGTTAATGCTAGAATTGTGTAACAGTCGGAGAACAGCGTGTCTCTCTCTCTCTCCTCTCACCCTCTCCCGCGTCCTTCAGCAGCTTGTGCAGCTCTTCTACGGCCCGGCTCAGCTCTTCACCCTTTGCCTCTGCATCTGCTGCCGCTCCCTGATTAAATCAACACAACGTCCAGAAAAACACAACACCCAACTCTTTTTAGTGATGAATTCTTTTTCTTTTCTTTTTTTTTCTTTAAACAGGCCAATGCCTATACTGAACAAACACAATGATACTCTACATTTAATTTCAGTTTCAATCATATTATTGAGAACTGTGATAATTATTCTGATGTGAAAATGTTAGACTGGCCCACACTCATACCCAGGATGGCAAGTGAGTTACCTTGTACAAGTTGGACAGCTTGATGTTAGCATTAAGCTCATTGCGGAACTTCTCTTCTGAGCTGGCTTGCTGTTCTTTGGCCTAAACAAGAAAAGCTGGTGTTGGTCGACGTGCTGCAGTGACTGTGACACGGTAAAGTAAAGGAGCATTGACTCACCTCTTTCAGTTTGCTGATCAAGTCCTCGGTTTGCTTCTGAAGGTTCTCGTTGGAGGATTTCAGACTGGCCAGCTGGTCCTGTACTCTGGCACACTGCAGGAAAAGTATACACAAGCATTTTCCTTCCTTTCTCATTCAGAAATTCATGGCTGTCAGACTTGAACCCTGCTCCGTCGTACCTCGTCTTCTTTGTTGTTCAGGCTGCACTTGAGCTCTAGAATCTCGCTGCCTTTCTCCCGTGACAGAGAGAGAAGCTCCTCACTTTTAGTCTTCAGTTCCTCGCTCAGCCAGGTCACCTGCCCCTGGAGCAGATCCTTCTCCTGCTCCAGCCGTTTCTCTTTGTACTGCACACACACACACACACACACACACACACACACACACACACACAGTTAGCTGCAGTGGGCTTTCCTAACAGAATACGAGGCACTACAAACTGAAGTGGCAGATTAACATTTAACTCAACTACTGTAGTCAATGTCTCCCATCACACCAGGAAAGTATCGACAGCAAAGCTCTGGATGAAGGAGAACTTTCTTAGATTAAAACAGACCCCACACTGTAAATATCCAGGCTGCCTGATTTCTCTACTGATACTGTCAGTGCATCTGTCAGGAATCTTGGTGTTCTCACATTCACTTGAGTCTCACATGACATTTCTCACCAGATCTGCTTTGTCATAGCAATGCCTGTCTTCATCCTTCCCTAAATATGAAGGAAACAAATTTTTGCTTCGCATATTGATTATATAGCAACGCTCTCTTTATTGAGCTACCGGCCAAAACTCTAAATAAACTTTAACACAATCACGACACCACTGCTGGACCACCTCTGATGGACACACAGATGGACAAGTGGAAAACAGAATGCCACCTAGTGGTGGAGGCATAAAAAAATGCTCAACAGGAAGATCACAAATCATCATATTCACAAAACCTTGTCTTGTAAAGGCGTACCTTGATCGAGACTTCCAAAGCCTCCAGCTCATCTAGCTTCAGCTGCAGCTGCATGTTTGTAGCGTTGACATCCACCAGCCTGTCACTGAGTCGTTTCAAATCCTCTGAAGGAGAAATAAATCCAACGGTTAAAACCATCTACAGCGTTCCAGGTGCACGGTGCATTTACTGCTTTCATAAAGCTGTTCCCTTTACCGCTCTGGGCCTCGACCTCCTGCGACGTCCTTTCCAGCGTGCGCACCAGGTCTCGCTTCTCAGCCTCCAGCTCGTCCTTTAATTTGGAGAGCTCCTTCTGCACGGTGATACAGAACACGTGAGTACATCACGCCGCACGGACTCGATATAGTTTAAGAATAAGTACGTGGTATTATTTTACCTGCTCTGACTCCAGCTTTGCATATGAGGATTCATGTTCCTTCGTTTTCTCTCGGAGAGATTTTAGCTCTTCGTCTGTAAAAACAACAGTATCAGCACGGGGAACCTGGCTACAGTCAAGGCATCTGGGTTTGTGGAGCAAACAAAGGCGTCGCGTCACTCGTCCCACAGAAGCTCGGCAGACAATTTAAATCGAGTAGACAATTAAATATTTTTCGCAGCCGCTTTCCGACTGTATATCAATGAAAAGGGATCGGACACATATAATGATAATGACACGGCATGTACGTGTGATGTACTGATGTCACAGGGGGATGATGAGAGTGCAGTTACTGTGACTGGCGTTTTGTTAGAGGAAATTTTTCAAGTATCTGAAGCAACAACTCCTAAGAGCTTAGCATGTGCTTAACATACTACTGAGAAATGCAGCTATAGAACAAAGCTGCACTGCGTCAGTGACTGTGGTCAGCAACCATCTCAGCTCGACTACTTAACACTCTACAGGTGACGATGATGGCGGTATGTATCTGTTGGAGTGGAGTGTACAGATGACAAGGTAAGAAACCTGGACAGACTTAACGACTAAAGCATCGCTGCATCTGTCTCTTTGGTTAGAGAAACGAATGATGGGGCAAATGCTTTTCTGTTGCACCAGTCATGGGTGGGAGTGGCAGGGGATGACTGGTGGGTTTCTCGAATGGGTTTTTGGTTAACATAAGCACAAGATATTTTCACGTTTTATTCTACAACATAAAAAAGTGTTATGTCTTTTGTTGGTCACAGATTATTTTTTGCAATAATCCAAAAACCAGTGGAAAAATCCCACTGGCTTTCTGTCAAGGGAACCAGCGTGATGCTAACCTCCGGGTTGGCTACAAAAATACATCATCACCGCAGCACTCTTTAGTGCCCACTGTTGCTACGGGCAGTGACTTTGCCTTTTTTTTTTTTTGATTAAATAAGGCACAAAGTATTACAAGCGCTTACCATGTGATGTGAACTCCTCCTGGAGTTTCTGATGATCTTTTGTTACAGACACACACTGATCCTGGCTCTCCATGTACCGCTTCTCCAGGTCAGAATACTGTTGCTCTAAATGAAACAACCAAAAAAGCCCACAATTTGTTTTTTTTTTTAAAAAGTGTACTTAAATTTATTTTCTATATATTTATGTGCTGATTACAGAATATAACTGAGCATTCAGCAGCTCCATCCCTACTCCAAGCCACTAACACAATTAAGTACCACAAACTTACAGAATCCCTCCAAGGCACAGCTAAGCAATTTTTCAAAGTTTGCCAACCATTTCACTCTTGTTTCTTACAAAAATTTGTATCTGAACGTTAATTACAGTCTCCGATGCTTGAGAGGGAAGGAATTGTGGGTGCTAAGCTGTAGGCTTGATGTTTAGGAATGGCAACTTAGGCAAACTTACAACAACCAAGTACACAGGAATATTCAGACACCTGTGGGCATTTAAACATCGTATTGGACCTCACACCCCCCCGGGGACGGGGACCTCACACCCCCCCGGGGACGGGGACGGGGACCTCACACACCCCCGGGGACGGGGACGGGGACCTCACACACCCCCGGGGACGGGGACGGGGACCTCACACACCCCCGGGGACGGGG
>CM074934.1:979959-1000088 GCA_037576815.1 Pangasius larnaudii
CCCCCGGGGACGGGGACGGGGACCTCACACACCCCCGGGGACGGGGACGGGGACCTCACACACCCCCGGGGACGGGGACCTCACACCCCCCCCGGGGACGGGGACGGGGACGGGGACCTCACACCCCCCCGGGGACGGGGACGGGGACCTCACACCCCCCCGGGGACGGGGACAGGGACCGGGACCTCACACCCCCCGGGGACATGGAGCTTAAAGGGAATGGTGATGTGCACCAGAGAAACACCACAGCGTGTATGCAGCTCTTCCTGATATGAACACAATAATTTATTCATCACAGGCAGCGCAATAATAATACTGCAGCTGCTATTGTTATTGTTATTACACGCTTATTGGCTTTAGCTAGCGCGCTAACAGCTCAGCCTCGTTAATGCCACTGAACCACACAGAGCCGCTCACAGCCTGCTGCTGTGTACAAACCGTCTGAGGAACTTAATCAACGAGTCTTATTTCTCAAAACGCTACACATTTCCCTGCGCTTAGCCAGCTAACTAGCCCATACCCAGCTAACTAGCCCATACCCAGCTAACTAGCCCATACCCAGCTAACTAGCCACTGCTGGGTGAGGGAAGAAGCAGTATATTTACCGCTGTCCGCTCGAAGCTGCTCATACTGCGCTTTAAAGTAATCAGCCTCGCTCTGCTGCTCCGCCAGGTATTTCTCCAGTTTTCCCTGCACCGCCTTGGACAGTTTGCACAACTCGCCCCGCTCTAAAACCCGCTGCAGCACCGCCGCCATGTTTTCCGCCTGTTTGCGCTCAGGCTTCTTCTTCTTCTGGATTTTTAATGGCGTTTGGCAAACCAACTTAAACGGTGCATTCACGCCACCTACTGGACAGGAGTGTGGAGCGCATGACGGTTGTGGAGGGGGAAGGATAAATAAATAAATAAATAAATAAATAAATAAATAAATTCTATTAATCAATCATGTTTCTTTTAGATAAATGAATATTCATGATAAAGTACTGATTTCTTTGGCCCATCTAACAGAACCTGGAGTGATAAATTATTAAATTATTATATCTTGCTTTCATATGCCTCACAGTCTATGAGTATGTGCTCTACTATTTCTAATTATCACAGTGTCCTGTTTCATGCTTCCTGATCCTATACAGAGATTGATTTAATACACATTCTCTAAAGTAATACATCCTCTCTCCTGCTCCCAAACTTTCTTCTTTCTGACCCAACTTTTCCTTGAACGCAGTATAAATGTCTACCTTTTGCGCCACTATCCCACTCCTTTGGCCATATCTCCTTTATTTCATTTGCAATTTTTCCTTTTTCCATTTTTTCCTATTGTCTTATTCTAAATAAACACTGCATCACTTCATATATCACATCTCGTCTTGTTTTAGATATACCACTTAACAAACTGGTAAGAGCAGAAGGGGAATCAGTACATATCACTGAGTTTGTTGGCTATACTTCTCCTAACCACTGAAGTGCCAGAAGGATTGCTATTCTTTCTGCAGTAAATACAGAAACGTGATCAGAAATTCTTTTTGTTATTTTAACTTTGAAGTGGGGTATTTGTACTGCATTATAGTACTTTTGATCAATGAATTGTTGCACTATTGAACTTTCTAACTTACTTGAATCCTTATTTTTCTTTTCATCATGTAACTGTAGATCAACTGAAGGCATAGGGGCCAATATTGATGTTACCTAAACCCATATCCTGAGCTACTCATACTCCCAGCAAACTTTCAATACCTTCTTAACTGGATGATCCAAATGTCCTTTTATATTAATCCAGTACCTCATCTTTAACTCTAACTTCTTGTGGCATTTCACCCATCTCTACTTGTATTGCTGTTACTGGAGATGATCTAAATGCTCCACAGCATATCCTCAGTGCTTGTGACTGAACTGCCTCAGTTTGTAACAGCTGTGTATTGGATGCAGAGCTGTACACCATACTGCCATAATCTATAGCTGCTCTCATCAGTGCACAATATATACTTTCAAGAGAATGACAGCAAGCTCCTCATTCAACTCCTGCCAGGCACGTCATCACATTTATTGCCTTTTTTTTTTTTTTTTTAAACTTTCTTCTAACTTTCGGATATGCGTTCTAAAATTTAATCTTGAACCCAATCACATACCCAAAAAATCTGACTACTGATACTTGCTCTAATTTCTGTCCATACATTTCAGTATTTATCATGCGCTCAGGCTTCTCTCTTCTTCTTTAGGGCTTTTTTGCTGCGCTTTACGTCCTTCTCGTTGCGTTAGCGCCCTCTTCAGGCCACGCTGGCTATAACACCATGGCGGGGTGTGGAGCAGGTCTGTGGAGCTCGACGGCTCACACAAGTACCTGAACATGAATTTTATATATTTGAATTACACACACACACACACACACACACACACACACACACACACACAATACATTTTATTAAAATTCAGGTGGTGTATTTAATACATTCACAGTTTTATCTATGTTTTCCCCTTTGTTTTGAACTTCCTAGATGTTGGATTTCAGATTTAAAAAAATAAAAAATCAGAGCCCCAAATATAAATTCAATCCTGCTGCAGTATGCAGAATTTGGTGATTTAGAATAAAAAAGTAAACACAAATCTCTGTAGTGTTGTGTTGCCGTCCAGGCCTCAGTCTGACACCCAGGGCTAAATCAGAGACTGTATGGAGTGTTATACTATAAAAAACTGTGGCAGAATGTAGACTCAGTGCATTTTAATTTAATGATTAAAGAGCATCAGGTTCTCAGAGATGTTCTACGTCTAAGCATTTCTGATGACCGAACTGCTACCTTAGGCTGTTAGCTGCTAAGCAAGCTAATATTAGCGTAGCCTAACATAGCTAGAACATTACCTAAACAGATACATGGGGCACATACAAAGTTCTTATCATCATTGTAGAAAACTAACTATTTGAGGAGAACATAAACTCTTTAGATGCACTTACTTCATTTCGGTTCATCTTCCATTGTTTTTTTTTCTCCAATCCACAGCTCACATCGAAGTCATGGATCGAGCGTGGGAGATTATTGTGATCAGCTGAATGTTTGACTACTCTGAAAGTGTCTGCTTTTCCCTGGGAATCCGGGTTGATTCGCCTTTAACCTAATTTTCATAAAATCTGTGTTTCTGAGATTTGAATTGTTTATTCTGAATAGTTCAAATATTAAATCTAAGGGTTCTGATTTTTTTTTTTTTTTTTTAAACATGAAATCTTGTCCCTAGCATTAAAAAAAACATGTAAATATCTTAAGTACACCACCAGGAAAAAAAAAATTGCATTTAATATGATGTGCACTTAATTCAAATACAGAAAATTCCTATTCATATACTTTTTCAGCTTCTAAGATCTTCAATTCAATTTTTATTTGTATAGTGATTTTAACAATGGACATTGCCACAAAGCAGCTTTACAGAAATACATACATTCAGGATATAAATTGTAAATGTATGAATTTATCCCTAATGAGCGAGCCAGAGGCGACGGTGGTGAGGAAGAAACCTTGAGAGGAACCAGACTCAAAAAGGAATCCATCCTCATCTGGGTGACACCCGATAGTGCAATTTATAAATAATTCCCTTCTATAACTGTGTACTACATGGACAAATAGTGCAATTTGTGCTAACAGGAACCTATGAGCAACTTATGAATATGAGTCATTTCTGAATTCATTACGCAGAGTGTCATAAAAAGTCTCCATACATGGGGGAAATTAAAACTTTTTAGCAAAATGTCTTCCAAAATTTTTCATACTTAGTTGGTTTTTTTTTTTTTTTTCAGATAGCCTTCAAGAATGTCTTTGACAAAAGAAGAACGTATTGAAATCATTCTCATAGCTGGATCAGGAAGATGTCCCAAGGTTGAGATGGACATACACCAGATGTGTTAACATGAGTTTATCAGCAGTGGGAGAGATGACTCTGTGTGTGTTTACAAAGAAAAGGCAGTCATGTTTTGCTAAAAAAAAAAATGTTAATTTCCTCAATGTATGGAGACTTTATAGTTTTAACCTAAAGTCTATTGTGTTGAACTGAAGTTATTAACTATTCTTTGATTGGAGACTTGAGTACAAAGTGATCTTAGCAATCACAGGAAGGAAGAACATCTACAGCCATCTTTACGGTTTATATGTGGTACCATCCACAGTAATCGTCTGGTGATCTTGAGGCTTGAGGTTCATGTGAGGCAACAAGTGATTTTCAGATGGCGAGAGCTCCAACCAAAAGTAGGGCATCAGGATGGATCAGGCAGGTCCGAAATCCTATTATATACAGGATACAGTGGTGCTTGTGACCTAAAACATCATCAGATTTTCACACAAGTCCCAAAGAGAACCCATTTAAACAAATGAGACAAAAATATTATACTTGGTCATTGGAAAATGATCCAGTATTACATATCTGTGAGTGATGAAAGTTTGTGAACCTCTGGTGTGACCCCTTTGTGCAGCAATAACTGCAACTGAACGTTTCCGGTAACTGTTGATCAGTCCTGCACATCGGCTTGGAGGAATTTTGGCCCATTCCTCAGTGCAGAACAGCTTCATCTCTGGGATGTTGGTGGGTTTCTTCACATGCACTGCTTGCTTCAGGCCCTTACACAACATTTCTCTTGGTTTAAGGTCAGGACTTTGACTTGGCCATTCCAAAACATTAACTTTATTCGTGTTTAACCATTCTTTGGTAGAACTTGTGTTCTTAGGGTTATTGTCTTGCTGCATGACCCACTTTCTCTTGAGATTCAGTTCGTTTAGAATTCGCTGGAATAATTCAGAAGTCATTGTTCCATCAATGATGGTAAGCCATCCTGGCACAGCAAGACAGGCCCAAACCATGATACCACCACCACCACCACCACCACCACTATATTTCACAGATGGGATAAGATTCTTGTGCTGGAATGCAGTGTTTTCCTTTCTGCAAACATAACACTTCTCATTTAAACCAAAAAGTTCTATTTTGGTCTCATCCGTCCACAAAACATTTTCCTTCTGGCTTGTCCAGGTAATCTTCAGGAAACTGCAGCCAGGCAGCAGTGATTTTCTCCTTGCTACCCTTCCATACACACCATTGTTGTTCAATGTTCTCCTGATGGTGGACCCATGAACATTAACATTAGCCAATGTGAGAGAGGCTTTTAGCTGCTTAGAAGTTACACTGCATTCCTTTGTGATCTCGTGGACTGTTACACATATTGCTCTTGGAGTGATCTTTGTTGGTTGACCATTCCTGAGGAGAATAACAATGGTCTTGAATTTCATTTCCATTCATACACAATCTGTTTGACTGTGGAATGGTGGAGTCCAAACTCTTTAGAGATGTTTTTTAAACCTTTTCCAGCCTGATAAGCATCAATGACTCTTTTTCTGAGGTCCTCAGAAATCTCCTCTGTTCATGCTATGATACACTTCCACAAGCATGTGTTGTGAAGATCAGACTTTGATAGATCCCTGTTCTTTAAATAAAACAGGGCACTCACTCACACCTGATTGTCAACCCATTGCTTGAAAACACTTGACTCTAACCTCACATTCAAATTAACTGCTAATCCGAGAGGTTCACATACTTTTGCCACTCACAGATATGTAATATTGGATCATTTCCCTCAATAAATAAATGACCATGTAAAATTCTTTTTGTCTCATTTGTTTAAATGGTTCTCTTTGTCTAATTTTAGGACTTGTGTGAAAATCTGATGATGTTTTAGGTCATATTTATGCAGATATCTAGAAAATTCTAAAGGGTTCACAAACCTTCAGGCACAACTGTAATCCTTGGTGTTTTTTTTTTAATTATTAGAATAATTCTTCCTTCTACTGCTGATAGCTGTACAACAAATATTTTGCTACCTGAAAAGTTTTGAGTTTTTGGATTTTGGGCTGCTGAGCTTGAAATTTCCTGTCATGTACCATTTTTTTTCTGAAAGGCCCTATTTTTTTTCTTTCTGTGTTTTCAAAGAGTTGCCTTCCTCAACAGTTAGCTTCACGGCAGGCCTTCACCTAATCTCAACTCTGCTGACTCGTTATATAAACTGTGTCTGATTGATCAAATGATTTCAGGAGCCACACATTAAAAATTATTGGCCTACTGTTTCACATGAAGGAGAAACTGAGCTATCAGCTTTTATACCACAGCAGGGTTGAATTCTCAAAACTGATTGGTCAAAAGGTGAGCATTATTTCTGTATAACAGCATGGATCAGACAGCAGTTTCATCTGTAACATGAATGATAGGTTTATATTAATGCTCTCCTTCTAATATCTTATTGTTTCTATAGTAACAGCCGTACACTTGTACAGCATTGTTAGAAGCAGTTGTATCAACATCCACAAAGATGGTTTAGTGCACAGCTTCCCAACCCTGGTTCTGGAGTGCCCCCTGATTTCCCTGCTCCCAACACACCTGAATTAACTAATCAGCAAATTCCTGAGTTGAAATGTGCGTGTTAGAGCAGAGAAAACACTAAAATATGCTGGACAGAGGGTACTCCAGGACTAAGACTGGGAACCTGTGGCTTAGTGGATGGTAAGTGTAGTGGCATGGAAGTGATCATTAGGTGGTGCTCTATAACAGCTTAAAGACCGTGTGCCTCCAGATGATGAGAGGCATTGCGATTCATTGAATCGGACTTTGCTATTTTTTTGGTTGTTTAGAAACTCTTTAGATTTGACCACTTACAGTAACAGTAACTTAGGAACACCTGTACAACTGCTCATTCATGCAATTATCCAATCAGCCAATCGTGTGGCAGCAGAGCACATAAAATCATGCAGATACAGCTCAAGAGCTTCCGTTCACATCGAACATCAGAATGGGGGAAAATGTGATGTCAGTGACTTTGGGTCATGGTTGTTGAGTATTTCAGGAACTGCGGATGGTCTCTAGATACACAGAATGGTGTGGACAAACAAAAAACACCCAATTCTGTGGGCAGAAATGTCTTGGTGATAATAGAGGTCAGGGGAAAATGGACAGAATGGTTCAAGCTGACAGGAAGGCTATGATAAATCCAAATAGCCACTCTTTACAACCATGGCGAGCAGAAAAGCATATCAGAAAGCACAGCTTGCCAAACCTCGAGGCTGATGGGCTACAACAGCCGATGAACACATTGGGTTTCACTCCAAGCCAAGAACAGGAATCTGAGGATACAGTGGGCAAAGACTCACACAAACTGGACATTTTAGATTGGAAAAATGTAACCTGGTCTTTATCTTGAACTGTCCAGTTTCAGTGAACCAGTGAACCAGGCCCATTGTAGCCTGTATGATTACAAACTTATGTCTGGTTTGCTATGCCATGTAACTACCCAACAAGTTGATCAAATCACACTTAGCTAGCAGGCTTTCAGACATCTTTAGTCTAACCGCTGCTTTTGTTAACCTGCCTCCTTTCGCAACATCTTTGCAGGAGGAATGCAGCAATGAAATGCTTACCAAAGTGTCTATATTATTCATCACTCTTGGTAAAATTGAATATCAGGAGACCAGACCAACAGATGAAACAGAACACACACAGATATATATATACTTCAGTAACAGACACCTGTGTTTTTCCTATTTTAAAAACCACCGGTGACCACTGCATACAATGCCTTGGCATGTCTTGCTTAACACTAGAATACTTGTGCACGCACGCACACACACACGCACACATGCACACACGCACGCACACACGCACACGCACACACACACACACACACACACACACACACACACACACAGCACATACAACTGACCTAGAACATGAAGAGGGTGAACTAACAACATTGCACAACATTTCATGAAACAACTTCTGGTTTAAAAAGAAAAATTCAAAATGCAATCAGTTTAAAGTTCCTCAGACCCATAAACAAATTGAGTTCAAAAGCCAAGTCCTGTGCAGCACCACAGCAGCCTCACGGTCCTCTTCTGTGCTTAAGTGTTCCTTTTCCTTTTTTTTCCCAGTTAAAACGTTTATTAGAGAGGCAGGCAGACAAATCCAAAATGTGTATCACACTCGAAAACAGGATGCAATGATGCAAACAATGAAGCAAATTTCTAAGCAGACTGGCCAGCAAACTAGAATAATTCAGAAAGGTGTCATGTGTTTTCAGCAAGACAAAGGGCATGAAAATTGATCTAATTGAAGCTAGCTATACAGTTATAGTGAAGAAAATCTCTAACAGGAAGGACACCCCATCCACAACACCACAAAGGACTATTCTGAATGTCCAGACTGCGGTAAAATGTATCATGCCAAAGCAAACCTACAGAATGGACTCCTAAGGAGGTTTGCCAGACCTCAATCTCAAGTAATTACTAATCATAATGGCATACAGATATACAAACATATCTATTTGTCTCTTACAAAAGTCATCTTTCTAATAAAAGTCCATGATTTCCCAATCTGAATGCTAAGTTTGAAAACTGGGAAAGCCCCACATGATGACTTAAACATGGAAATAAATACTAAAGCATTAGAATCACTTTGGAGGGGATATGAATGAGTCGCATGACCAGTGCAGTTAAGGTTAATGCTACATTACTAAAGCTAGCTAGCAACATTGAGGTTCTTGGTTATGAAATGCCATTTTAATCTAAATTAAATAAATACATAAATATCTCACAGTAACTCTGCCACATTTGAGTTTCAGGTTTTATTTCATAATGGCTTTTTTTTTCTAGAGGCTCTGTTTATTTCATAATGACACTTTTATTTCATTTTGCTGTAATATGTCAGTCAACACAAATGGGGCTGAACTTATTCGGCAATCGGTTAATCCTTTGTCTCTAGCACAAGACTACCTGCTGGCAAAGGGGCATAACGCACCTGTTTGGATTATTTACTCTATCATCCTTTTTCCCCCAAAGTGCATTTGGAGAAGAAACTAAAAGTTGATAGACTGAGCACACATTTTTCAATCAAAGTACAAATTACACAAAAAAGATTGTAGTGTAGAAATGTTGAGTTCGGTGCTTTTTTTCGGTTTGAACGGTTTGCTATGTTCAGAGAAAACAAGAACCCAGTCGAGCATTAGGAACTTGAAATAAAAAATATATATATAAATCGTGAATGCAGTTCCCTATCTGCATTTGTGTGTGTGTGTGTGTGTGATACTTTACCCCAGTAGTATTATCATGCCATCAGTGAGACCTTGTGATATAATGCATTGCTCAACACCAGTAGTTAAGAATTTGACAGATATTAGATTTTAGCTTCCTATCTAATATTATCACCACCCATTTATGATGAAGTTGTCACTCGTTTAAGGCTATCTGTGGAAATCTGTTGCGACAGTCTGTGAGGCTTCTTTTTAAAAATTGTATTTGCTGTGCTGTTGCTTTGGCCTGCATGTTTGAACAGCCAATCATCTTCTCCAACCCCACTGGTGTTGACAGATTACAGTAGAAGGAAATAAGTGTGGTATTATGAAATAAAAGTCTTTTTGAGGAAAAAAGAACTAAAAACTGGTACTATAAAATAAAAAAAAATAATTTTATAATAATGAGTTCAGTATTATTTATTTTATATTGCTGCATTCACATTATATTATTTATATCGTATTTACACCATTTTGACAAAAAAAAAAGCCAGTATTCCATACTTATTAGCTAATCATTTCCTATCAGCAAAGGGTTGGGAAAGTGGTGGGAATTCCTAAAGGATGTTGTCAGGTCAACCCAGCCACCGAACTCCTTTTCCCAACACACACCGCAGCCTACAAACATGGCCACCCCCAGACTACACTCCCCAGAACTCACACACCCTGACAAGTTCACAGTCATCAGACTTCTGATGAAGCACACCTCAATCTTCTCAATCTTTCATAAACACACAGACTCCTTAAAAGGGACTTTTATTCAGCAACACTTTGTGAAGTATGTGCTCAGTTTGTTTAGTGCACCTGGTGGTACCAAGCGTCTTTATCTGTGTTTGCTGACCTGGTTTGACCTTGCCTAGTTTCCTGCTTCCTGTGATTAGTTTCTGCCTAGTTTGTGCTGTTTGTTGATTGCCTGACTTAAGCCTGTTTTGTGACCTTGAACCTGCCTACTGTTTGGGATTTGTCTGAAACTCTCTCATTAAAGGAAAATAACTGATTGCATCCATCTCAGCCTTTCTCTCATGACAGATGTACGGTGTATTTGTGCATTCATGTTACGTATATTAGTGCCAAAGCACTGGTGGATGAAAACACAAATATGTGAATTCATGTGTTTGGCAATTTGTGAAGTATTTTTTTGGCATGATCTTTCTTTAGGATTTTCTTTCATCCTCAAACCTACTTTGATACCCTGCATAGGGGTATTTATTGGTTTTATATTATCAACATTTTCCTATGCGGTTTTAGCTTCTCTGTCATTATTCATATTTCCCAGTTTCTCTCTTTCTCTCTCTATCCCCTTCTATCTTTAAACCAGTCATAACACATGTAAGGGAGGCTGTCAATGAGTAATAAATATGGAATTTTCTTAAATGAAGGGTAGAGCGTGATAAAGGAGACAGTAATTAAGGCACATATTGGTCCCTCAGGCAGTAGATGTTTGCTAGAGTAAGACTGTCTGAATAAAGACATAACTGTAACCTCACCTCTCTCTGTCATGCAACTGGCTAGATAGAACACATCAAAGCTTGCATGCATTACTGTCTGAAGAGTGCATGTCTGTGTTATTTTGTGTATTACTGTATTATTATTATTATTTAGTGTATTGCTGTATTTGCCTTGGTGGCCCTGAGTCAAAAACGTAAGACCTCACACAATTTGATATTAAACCAACACTGGACCAAGGATACAACCAAAAAACAAAACAAAACCAAAAAAAAAAGAAAAAAAAAGGTAACTGGAATACATTACAATTAAGTAATAAAAAAAAATAGTTCTGGCTCTCTCTTGCCAGTCGTGAGGCACCTCCTGGTGCATGCGCAAATAACACCTATCTCTAATCATTCCGCTCTAGAGACACGTTGAAAGGGCTGTTGGGGAAAAAAATGCGTTACGGTCCCGGAAATTTCAAAATTATTTTGTCTTTAAAGGAGAAAATGGAAACAATAACATCAGAGTACAGTGCAAACTATGCCTTCCAGCTGTTAAGATGCTGTCTTTATAGAAGGACATCTAATTTAAGGAAGCATTTAAGCACAGAAATCACATTAGCTAGTGTGCTAAATTTATTTAGTGTTAGTTAGTGCCTTGAAATTCCCAGCTTTGCATGATCACAGTTGTAGGTAAGGTTTTCTGCTGCGTTGAATTAGCTGGGAACGTCCTGTATTTCGGTAGAAATGAACACGACTCTCCACTCCATCCATTCCCAGTACTCGGGACGCCTACTGTCAAAGCCAGTAAGAGGAACTCCTGCCAATGGTGCAATGAAGAAAGATCGAATGGTGCAATGAAGAAAGATCGAATGGTGCAATGAAGAAAGTTCACAGACTGATCAGCGTGTATTCTGAAATAGGCTAATGTACATGTAGATGGTATAGACTTTTAGTATTGTGTGATGGTAATGACATTGTGTTCTTGTACTTGTTAATATTAGTGAACGAAATTTGAGTGTATAGAAAAATATGTAAAAAGAACTGCTGAAATGCTGATTTTTTGCTGAATCAAACTTTTAAACAAATAATAGCGGGTTTAGTGAGGACATACTGTATAACAGCATCTAAGATCATGTTGTAAAATTATGAAAATTAATAATATTTTCAATACATTCAAATTTTCGATTGATCATTGATCAGCCCTTGCAGATATGTGCTGCACTGTCACTGCTCATTTCCATCATGACTTCAACTCTGAAGTTGTTCTCTGAAATGCATTTGTGATGTTGATGATGTTCATATTGCTTTTCTCTTGACTTTATTTACGTATGTGACCTTGAAGTAATCCAAAAGTAATCAGATTACATTACTTTCATATTGTGATACTTGTGATACCTTACTGATTACATTTTTTATGGAGTAATTTGTAACTGTAACAGAATACATTTTTAAAGTAAGCCTCCCAACCCTGCAATTCAGTAACATGTAGAACCACCTAGCCACAATAACTTGAAGTAATTTTTTCTGTCGGAGTTTATCAGTCTCTCACATCATTTTGGAGAAATTGGCCCACTCCTCTTTACAACACTGCTTCAGTTCACTGATGTTTGAGAGCATTCGTTTATGCACAGCTCTCTTAAGATCCCTCAACAGCATCTCAGTGGGGTTGAAGTCTGGACTATGACTTTGCCATTCCAACACCTTCAATTTTTTCTTCTTTAGTCATTCAGATGTCAATTTGCTGGTGTGCTTGGGATCATCGTCCTGTTGCATGACCCAGCTTAAGCTGCTGGACAGATGTCCTCACATTTGTCTCAAGAATATTCTGGAATAAAGTGGAGTTAAACGTTGTCTGAATGACTGCAAGTTTCCCAGATCCCATGGCTGCAAAACAAGCCCAAATCATAACACCCCCCAATGACCATGCTTGACAGTTGGTATGAGGTGTTTATCGTGATACGCTGTGTTTGGTTGAGCATGACGACCAAACATCTCCACATTGGTCTCATCAGTCCAAAGGATATTGTTCCAGAACGTTTGTTATTTGTTCAGATGCAATTTTTCAAACCTAAGCTGTGCTCCATATTATTTTTTTTTCCTAGCCCTCCTTCCATGAAAGCTACACTTGTTCAGTCTGTTTCTGCTTGTGCTGTCAAGAACATAAACATTTGCTGACATTTAGTAATACACACATAATAATAACATTTAATATAGAGGCCTGTAGGTCACAGGATGTTGCTCTTGGGTTTTTCTTTATATCTCTGAGAATTAACCTGTCTAACCTTGGACTGAATTTGCTTGGACACAAAATCCTGGGGAGATTGGCAACTGCCTTGAATGGTCCCCATTTGTAAACAATCCTTCTCACCATAGAATGGTCAATTTTAAATTGTTTGGAGATGGCCTTATAACCCTTCTCAGATTGAGAAGCAGCAATAATTGCTTCTCTGGGTTCATAGCTGATGAAGTTGTCACTCGTTTAAGGCTATCTGTGGAAATCTTCCACAGCAACACGCTGCTGTTGCGACAGTCTGTGAGGCTTCTTTTTAAAAATTGTATTTGCTGTGCTGTTGCTTTGGCCTGCATGTTTGAACAGCCAATCATCCTGATGTCATGGAGATTAGTGCTCCAGAACACTAAACTGCCAAAAGTTCTGCTTTTATAGAGGTAGCCTCACTTCTTAATGATTAACTTATCTTGTGCATTTCATTAGTAACATCTGGCTGCTAATTACATTCTTACTGATTGTGGAGGTAGTAAAGGTGTACTTATTTTTTTCCCACCTGGTGTCTGAATGTTGGTTTACTTTTCGGAAAAAAAATGACTACATGTTAAAATCAGTTTTTTCTTGTCATCTGAGGTTATTTGTTTGTTAATAGAAGTTGGTGAAGACCACACAATTGTTATTTAGGCCCTGATCAATAAAAACACAGAGCTGAAGGAGGGTGTCCTGTCTTTTCCTCATGACTGTAATTTTGTGTTGTGTTAACTGGCCACTAGCATATCATTTTCTGACATAATATTCCTGCATTACCAATAACATTAATCATCCAAAATATTTATTGCTACAAAGGAGGTTTGAAAAAGGTCAAATGAAAAAAAAATTCAAATGTAGCTGGCACCATGAAAAGCCCATTACAGAAAGCTAATGAATCAGTGTAAATGTAACTGGTTGGAGAAGTCCAGGTTCTCCTCGGTTAATCTGCCACAACAGGAGGCAATCTGGCTCTCCTTGGTAAAGCGCAGGTGTAGTCTGTTACTGAAGGTGCTTCACTGTTTTGCCAGTGTGTGATGTAGTGTGAATTATTGTCTGTAATGGCAGTTTGCTGAGTGTCCTTTGCTCACAAACTGCCTCCGGTGGATCCAGCGAGACTCCTATAACAGAGCTGACCTTCTTAATCAGTTTGCTGAGCTTTTTTGCAGGTTTTGCATTGATGCCAGGTTGCTGTCATGTTGACACTGGAATTGGCGTCCAACTACACTTCCCAGAACTTAGCATGGCCTACACACATGGCCGCTGAGAACTCCCAAACACTCTCCCATTCACACTGAACAGATTACTGAATACACACATCTCGACTCAATCACTTTCACTACCACATGCACAGTTTAAAAGGACCCTCAGTTCTCACATGCTTTGTGAAGTATAGGCTCTGTGTCTTTTTGTGCCAGTCGTTACAAAGCCTTTTGTTATAGTGATCATCTTTCTGGTCTGACCTAGTTTCTGTTATCCACGTTTTGCTCTTGCCTGCCCTAGTTAATGTTGTTTGCTCATCTCCTGACCCTTGCATTTTGTTTGACTACATTATTGGATTACAACTTTGTCTTGTTTGCCACAATTAATAAAATCACTGAGTACCTGCATTTGCATCCTCAACTGCCTCCTGACAGTTGTCAGCACTCAACAGCCACGTATTAAAGGACCACAGCTTATTAAAGGAATACAGCTGATAGTCCAATACATTCTGTTGTTCAAATGTTTAGCTACAGCTTTAGATGCTGTTGCCCCCAAACCCCCAGAGCCCCAAATCAACCCCCACCCCCACTTGCCAGAGTCCAAGGGAGTTTTTCCTCACCACCGTCGCCTCTGGCTTGCTCATTAGCGATAAATTCAGAAATTTAAAATTTATATTCTGAATTTATTTATTTCTGTAAAGCTGCTTTGTGATAATGTCCATTGTTAAAAGCGTCATACAAATAAAAGTGATTTGAATTGTCCAGAGCTGAGTGGCATACAGTATATACCCGGTGTAGTACATTCACCCTCATAGATTGGAGTACATGAGTCTTTCCAGGGGGACATTCAGGAGGAGCTGGGCCTTCTAATTGAGCCCTTTGGATATCTTCCATTATTGCCCAGTTTACAGGTGCTGCAATACATGACTCAGAGAGGATCATTTCAGCGGATTATTTGACTTTTTTAATTATTTGAGTTTTTCATAGATGACAATGCATCAGCTTTCATTTTATGACCCAGGTCTATATGTCAAGGTAACGTTATAATGTGTAAAAAAGAAGTCCCCTCTGGCTTGACAGGTTTTTTGATCATTTTGCGTACTTGACATACTCATGATTTCTGTGGTAAGCAAGGATGAGGAATGGAGGAATACTTTGCTCCCTCAAGCCAAATATAATGGTGCTGTAGCATTGACCATGTGGTCAAATATATTAGTATCCTAGGTTAGTGCTCTTCTAGTTATCAAAATGAGAACCTGACAGATTTTATCTACTTCCCTAGAGACAGTAGTGGGTGCACTAGCACCTAGAGAAATGGCACATTATATGAGGATTCCTTTACACTTTCCAGGAGAACCATTTGTCAGGTAAGACATTAGGTGTATGGTGATGAACAACTTCTGGGAAGAGAACAGGTTACTCATGTGAAGTCCCAGATGTTGGGGTGGCTATGCTCTAGGCTCTCCTCTACAGACCCGGATGATTTCCTTCACTGCTGTGGAAATCTACTGTAGTCGTTGAGCAAGGCTACCCAGCAATTGACCTTGGGAGGCTTACATACGAGACTCAAACAGGTGGTGAAGATCCATATGTATGTGGTTCATTTCATTTCATTTACCTCACACATGCTTCCCAACCTCCAGTTAGGGACAGTACAGTGGTATAAATTAGGATTATACTGCAGAAAATGGGCTATGCTTAACATGATCTATGTAGTATGTCCTGTGTAGTATGACCTATTTGTACAAAATTATACTACCAATGTAGATGGGTTATTTATTTAATTCAAGAGAAATTTCATGTCAGGTTAGTCAGATACTACAAGCAGCAAATTAACACATCTGAGTGTCTGATCTCGATCTTGACATAAACTCGACCACGTGTGGTGTTGGTTGGTCTTGGTCTTGCCCCCTATCATACTCAGCCTTGACTCAGACTCAGATTGGTCTTGCTCTTGGTCTTGACTCGTTCTCAGCTACGGTTGACTTGAACCCGACACTAATGTTTTCGACAGATATTACTGTAGTTGTAATACTATGTCAAAATTCTAAGCATATTAGGGAACTCTATTATATCATGGTTGCACCACTTAATCATTTTTAAGACCATGGCCAATTAATGTTGATGAAAAAGTGTGAAATTCGCAACTACATGTATTTAATATACTCCACATTTTCCAAAGTATGTGGACACCTGACCGTCACACCCACATGTACTTGCTGAACATCCCAATCCAGGTGTAGTCCTCCATTGCTATTGTAATAACCTCCATGTTTCCAGGAAGAATTTCCACAAGATTTAGTATAAATATACACCATATTCCAAAAGTTTCAACAATTGCCAAATATATGCTTGATTTTCATATTTTAAAATGTGCCCTTTCAAAATCCTCATTTGTCCATGTGCATATTTAAATACCTCTCTATTATTATTATGAATATTTTTATTGGTCCTAATGTTCACCCTGCCCCTACCTGGCCATTCCGTTTAAATTATTACATTTTTTTCATCATAATAAAATAAAAATCTATGCATGTTTGTGTTAAGTTGCAGAAACAGGAGTGACAAACCTTTGCATTTCTTTAAATGTAATTATTACAAAAAACATACTTTGCAATAGCTACAGAAATGTCCTATAACATGTTATACATTTGTCTTTGATCAAATATGAAACTAAAAATGATTAGGCTGGTTACTTAACTATGTCTTCCTTCTTTTCCAATCTTAAATAATAGAATTTTATACATTTTTGGGATGGTTTCTTGCCCCAAATGACACTGTAATGACCCCTGTGTATTTATCCTGTAGAGTGAATCAGCTGAATCTGCTCTAGTGGCTACTGTTTATGGAGAATTTTGCAGAATGATGTGGAATTTTTTGTTGAGTCATTTGTTTTATTTTATTGCAGTCACTTATACTGGTGTATTCTCTCTTTTTTTTCTCTCTCTCAGTCAGTCCTTGTACTATGGTAACACACTGGAGGAGAAAAAAACACCGGTAAATCCGCATGTGGCAGCACTACATATGGTGCCATATAGGAGACTTCCTAGAGTGCATGAAAAAGTGTGTGTGTATGTGTAATTTTGATGGACATCTGCAAATTTAATACCCGATCTCGGGATGTACTAACCTGTCTAGGCAATCACTGTTCCAAAATTGACTCTCCGGTTTAGTAAGTCACATTATGAGTGCTAAATGAATCTATTTGCATTGACCGTATTGCTCTGTCCGTATTCATTAATGTAAAACATGCAAGAATTATAATCCTGCATAGTCAAGATTAGTAAAAGATTAACTAATCAACACTGACTGATGAACAAATGATTAAATCTGTAATTATTTCAGATATAAAAATAGCACACTACAATTTGATAGCACAGCAGGAAACAGGCTGCATAAACAGTAGACCATATAAAACATTTTTACACAAGAATAAAACTCTAATGCTTGTTGTTGATTTGTTTAATTTGGGACACACTAGAAAATATGCCTTAATCAAAAGAGTTAACATGGGGTCAAATTGAAACACACTATCTCAGCAATGCCCTTCAGTGACATCTGTGCCTGTGTTTTATTTTGTGTAGTGCATGTTGAATTTGAGTGTATGCGTGGACCCGTGATGACACGCCTGAAGAACGGCGTCCAGACAAGCACAGGGATTTTTAGGCTACACGCTCTCACGCAGGCGCCCCGTGGCAGGAAACACTGACTCTGTTAAGGTGTGACATATACACAGAGCTCACAGGATTAAAAAACATCTTTCAGACCTTCAGGTCTTTGGAGGGTGTGTGTGCACACATGCCCAGCCCAGAGAGAAAACAGACAAATTGAGACTACTGAGGTAACTATTAAGGTTAATGAAATTATTTAACAATCAGTTATGTTAAGTTCAAAGGATTAAGGCTGAAAAAGGAAATGTTTAGCTGAGCTTTCCCAGAAGTTATGGTGAAGTTGCATGCCAACACTGTTTGTTTCTGGATTATGGTCCAGTGGTGAAAAAAAGTTTACTTGACTGAGAGTAAATATACCTTGATTATAAAATAGGCCTCTAGGCAAAAGTGGAAGTCTATGTGTGCATTACGTAGGCCTAAATGTTTAAATTCGCAAAGCCTGTTTATTTCATTGCCATTCGTTTATTTTGATGGTCTAGTGGAAGCAACTCATTGCGTCTTCATTACGTAGGCTACCACATTCTTCCATTCAGCTATGCTACATCATCTACTGCAGTAGCTGCAACCATAGAAATCACACTTTCTTTAATCATTTTATTTAATGAATACAACTAATCCACAAACTAATTCACAAACTAATTGTAATTTTTGGCTGTCAGTTGGCTTTTTCTTCTACATCTCTTCCAGCATTTAACAGGGCACCAGCCTAGTCATATTTTATTAATATACGTTACCTAATTAAATTAACATCGGACTAGAAAGTTGATAAACATTTACATTTTTCATTCGTGTCTGTTACAGCACAGCAAATCTAGTCAAATCTAGTGCTAAATGATAAAGCAGCTTAAGGTAATTAAAACAGAGCTTAGATCTGAATCCAGTAAGAAGATTAGAGTCAATAACAGTCGCAGGGTCTTACAGCATAATGATGTCGCTGTGTGGTCAAAGAGAGGCGCACTCTGATGAGCCCAGATTATTAGGTTTAGATATACTCTGTGCCCAAACTGTACATGTAGCAGTGATAATCAACCATTATCATGGCAGTGGATTTTAAAAAATTTGAATTCAGTGATTACATATGAAATAATGTTCACAGTGTGTCCCCTGTGATAGCCAGTTGATAATATAAGCTGACCTGACAGGATTTATGAGAGGATTTGTAAGATGTATTAAATCCTCACTGTACTAGCTGGCTAACATGAGCTAATGGGACTGGATTTCTGAGATGATTGTAATTCATATTGAAATGTGATTTGTATCTGATTCATAGATACTGGGGTTTTCTTTTCTTTTTTTTTTTTCATTATGTCTGGAAAATGTAGCTATTAACATCAGATTTATGTGGTTACTAAAAGGCCAATTAAAATGATCATATTGATACACTTGAAATTGTCATCATACAGATGCCAAAGGGGAAGTTGGGCTGAGGATGCTAACTATAATGCCTCTATTTCCTGTATTTCTAAAGTAAAAGCAGCACTGAAACATTTGAATAATTCCAATAATAATAACTGACCCAGCAATCTGGTAAATATGAACCAACAATTTTGGGCTATGTTTAACCCAGCCATTTTTAGATTGCACTATTGTTTGTCAAATATTAACCTGCAGAATGGAATGAAATCCAACGTGATCCCTTCCATTCCTCCACATTCTCACTCACTCTGCATCTGCCTCATCGCCACCTGGCCTGAATTCTTTTTCTGGCAGCAGTCCATATTCGGTGAGGAAGGCCTCCAGGTCTGTGGCAAAGAAGTCATCATTGAAGTGCTGTGTGATAGCTAAGAAGTTTCCCAGCATCTCTCCAGCCTTGTAAACAAGCACAGCTGGTAGAACGTTGTCAGAGAAGTGTTCGCCTGCACCAGAGACAGCTGTGTTGATGCGGCAGAACTTGACGCTGGGATACTCAGCAGCTAGGCAGTCCAGGCACCTGTCCAGCACCTCACAGCCCTTGACACCAGGTTTGTAGACATGCACCACCACTATAGTGAGTTGGTGCTCCTTCTCAATTACTTCAAGAAATGCCTCACCGCTGTCTAGTTCATGCACACCATTGAACCTGGGTCCAAAGCTGAGGCGCTCATGCATCTCCTGCATGCATTGCTTGCGGTACTTGCGTAGACACTGCTCATCATCCTCCTTAAGCAGCTCATACTCCTGGATGTTCATCTGAAATGATAAGGGTGACCAGAAGGGGTTGGGAGAGGGCCAGGTTGAGATGATCAGACGTATATAAGATCAGAACGAGGCTTAAGTACACTACATGGCCAAAGGTTTGTGGACACCTGACTATCACACCCATTTGTGCTTCTTCCCCAAACTGTTGCCACAAAGTTGGAGGCACACAATTGTATAGAACGTCTCTGTATGCTGTAGCGTTACAGTTTCCCTTCACTGGAACTAAGAGACCAAAACCTGTTCCAGCATGACGATGCCCCTGTGCACAAAGCGAGCTCCATGAAGACATGGTGTGTGAAGGTTGGAGTGG